>JASVER010000083.1:804662-840921 GCA_030449065.1 Oceanodroma leucorhoa | reverse complement strand
GTCTTGGCTTTCGGAGAGGCACCCCCAGCCCTGCGGGGTGCTGCCGGCAGCCCCCATGCCCCGCCGTGTCCTGCTCCATCCCAGCCCGCAGCTCCCTTTGTTCTTCCCCCAGCTCCTTCCCCTGCCCGAGCCCCCTGACAGCTGCCCCGCGCCCTCCCGGTCCCCCCGCGCACACTGTCACGGGGCCGTGGGGCCGGTGCCCGGCTCCAGGGGCTGCACATCCGCCTCCCCGCCCTGCCCACTGCAACTTCATCCTTGCCCGCGGCTCAGAGGGTCCCGCCAGCCTCCCACGGGTGCCTGGAAGGGAATAAAAGGTCCAAGGGGTGCAAACACAGGGGGGCCACGCACCTTCTCACAGGAGCTGCCCCGCCGGTGGGTCCGGGCTCGGGGGGGCTGTGGGCGCAGGGGGCTCACCCTCCCTGGCAGACAAAGCCCGGGACAGCTGGAGCAGGGGGCCGGGCTGGGGGTGGGCACAGCATCCTCAGGGCTGGGGAAAACTCAGTGCTGCAGCTCCAGCGCAGGAATCGGCATGTGTGCCGGAGCTGCAGAGGGGTGTCTTATCCGAGGGGGTATTCCCCTGAAGGCCCCCCCCAGGAGACTGTGCTGTGGCGGGCTGCCCTGGTCTYGGGTAGCTGGCAGGGCTCTGACCTCCAGCGGTCCCTGCCAGCCACCCGCCCGGGATGGGCGATAAGATAAGCACCCCAGGGCAGCACTGGCGGGAGCTGGCCCCCGCACCGCCAGGGCTTCCTTGGCTTGGGCAGCTCCCGATCCCCTTGCTGCAGCCCCGGCTGGCAGGGGCCAGGCACCGTGACAGGAGCCCAGGGAGCAGTCGCCGGCTTCTGGCAAGGCTGGTGTCGCAGCAGGAGCCCAAACGAGAGGTGGCGGCTGGTCCCTGGGTGAGATGCGAGCAAAGGGCTYGGAGGCTGTGGGGTCCCRCGRGGAATCGCCTTCTGGGGCATGGAGYGGTGCACCCACCCTGCATCGCAAATCCCCAGCTGCATCCTTCTCACCAGGAGGGTCTGAGCTGGCTTGTGGGTGCCCGGYGGGTCAGGCAAGCGTGGGAGCAAACACCCCTTCCCGGGGTCTCCCCAGTTTGTTCTTCCTGTGCTTTCGATAGCACCTTGTCTTGGCAGTTTTGCAGCGACTCCTCCAGCTCTGGTCAGGTATCGGCCCTTACCACTTCTGCTGTAAGTAGGGGCAAGTTTGGATGTCCTTATTCCTTCTTTAAAGCCTCTGGTTTTGGAGTGTTCTCGTTGTGGGAGCATTGTGGTTTTCACTGAAGAAGAACCGAATGTGGTCTCTGCCCTCCTGGTTTTGTAGAACTCCCAGGTCTGCGATCCAAGCGTGCCTTAAAGACTGGGGAGAGAAGCGCCGAGCAGAACAACACGCAAGCTGTGTTGCTTCAAAAAGGGAGAGAAAAGTTGTGATCCGAGGGGGCACAGGCTGGCGCCGGAGGATTTGGTGATACAGGGTTTTCGCCATCATTTGGTGGGGACTTTTCCCGTCACCCGCAGCAGGTCACAGTCCATGTAAAATAGGAAGAGGCCAGTAAAAAGCCGCAGAAGTTCACTTGTGAGCAAAGGTGCCCTGGGCTGAGGACCTGGAGCCTCTTCCAGCTTCTTTTCGGAGAGCGGTGAGAGCTGGCAGCCCCGAGCCTCCCCAGCCCCTCGAGATGCAGGAGCAGAGGGTGAGGTGGGCCAGCCCAGCCCCAGGGCCCCTTCCCTGTCCTGTGGCTGGCAGGGCGGCAGCAGCGCTTGTCCCCGAGTGGTCTCTCCCAATGTGCCAGCCTTCCGCATGCTTGCAGCTCTGCGCCGGTGTGAACTTGAGGTCTGCGTAAAAAATACGAACCCCAGGTCCTGCGAGGTGGCAGAGCAGCTGCAGTGCTTCTGCTGGCCCTCTCCCTCGGAAACCTCYCGTCCTCTGAGCGACCCGGGGACGGGGTGCTCCCGCTGTTTTTTGCGCCGCGTGCGTGTGTGTTTGTGGGTTGCAATGCTTGCTGTGCTGAGGTTTGCTGCCCCACCGGTTGCTGGTGTTTCAGGTGGACTGGTATTGCAACCGGGAATGCCCGACCGAGAGGGTTTCCCCAGGGCTGTGGTGCGATGGCGGAGGTGGTTTCTACAGCGCTGTGCTGCTGGGGCTGGAGCTCGGGCTGGGTTGCTCGTGCCTTGGGAGCACCAAGCAGGTGTGCTCGGCCGTACCCTGTCCCTTCACTCCCTGGGRTTTTGGCCCCATCCTGTGCTGGTTGTCCAAAGCCCTGACGCCAGCGACAGCGTGTGCTGCCAGTGCAGCGGTGCGGTGTGAGTCCAGCAACTGCAAGTGTTTGCTCTGTCCCCAGCCCTGCCAGCGACCCGCCCCGTCCTTTGCTCAGCTGCTCCCGCGTCACCTCTTAAAACGAGTCCTAAAGAGAGAGAAGTTCAGCCTGAGCCGGAGGGGCAGAGGCTTGCCCTGACAGCTCGAAGAAGTGATGGAGGTACTTTGCAAGCTGCAGCGAGCAGGTTCCCACCATGCTTGCACCGTCCCTCCCCTCTGCGGGCATCCCACTGGAGTAGACGGCAAGCGGTCCAGCCCTTGGGGCAAGCACTGCGCCCCAGCGCCCCAGGCACGCGCCGCCCCGGTGTGGCCAGCTGGAAGGCGCCAGCTCCCACCGCATCCTCGCAGTGGGATTTATCCAGCTTTTTCTCCCCCCCGGGAGCGGGCGGCTGGCCGACTGCCAGGGCTGCGGGGCTCCACCTAGGATGCAACATGGAGCAAGGCGGCTGTCGGCGGCGGGGCCGCCGTCTCCGGAGACTACGCGTCCCAGCGTGCAGCACTCGGTGCCTTTGGCAGCGGCAGGGAGCGAGGTGGAGCGTTGCATCCCGGGATCGCAAATCTCCATGCGCCACGTGGGGGCTGACAGCCTCCCGTGCTCCGAGGCGGCAGTGCTTGGGGGTCCTGTGGGTCTGGGGGATCAGCCTGGGGATCCCCTTCTGCGGCCGGAGGGACAGACCTCAGCCTCTCRCTGCTGCGTCCCTGCCCTGCGGATCTCGTCTCCAGCCCTCCTGGGCAGATCCTGTCCCTGCGGAGGGCTGCCCCAAGCAGCAGCCCCGCAACGCTGTGCAGAGCCRTGTGGTTTTGCTCCACCACGTGCATGGCGGGCAAGGAGCCGGGAGCAGGCGCAGAGATGCTGGCTGCAGGCTCTGCAGGGCCATCGCCAYGGTTGGCTATGGCTGTGAATTTGTCCTTGCTGCTGCCGAGCCCAAAAAACCTAGTTTGTCGGGAGTTTTTTTTCACGGGATGCTGACAAGGGTTTTTTTTCCAGCCCCATGGTTCCCACATCGTGTCGGTTGTTTGTTTGCCGATGCTGCCCCGGTGCGTGCTGCGGGAGGGACGGGAGCCCAGCCGCCGCTGGAGCCCTGCAGGGTGGCAGGGCCCCAGGGTGGAGGGGTCTGAGTGAGAGGGAAAGCAGCTGAAAACGTGAAAGGTGCATTCCTGGGGCTGAGACAGGCAGCGTTTGATTACGGATTGTCTTTGAGACGGCGAGCCCAAAGGAGTAATTAGGGACAGTGGGATATTTCCCCGAGAGTCGCAGGAAATGACTGCCTCGTGGTAAGTTGATAGTAGTGGAGCTGAAACTGGGTTATCTGTGGGATTGCATCTGGGGCTTGCAGCCTTGGACGTGATTCAATTTTCAGGCTGTTTTGCAATTGGCAGGGCGTGCTCTTCTCCCATTTTCCCTCCCGGAGAAATCCCCGTCCACGTGTCTGAATCATCTGAGGGCCGAAACGGGAAAGGGGAGGCCCCTGGGAAAGGGGAGGCCCCTGCCGTCCCTAGGGTTACCGCAGGGCAGTGAGGTCCCCCGGGGCCCCCGCTGAGTACCCAGCTCCACAGGTTGCCTTCCCGGGAGACCCTGGGCTCCGGCAGAGCTGGGGCTGCAGGACCGCACTGAGCCTCAACCCGCAAATCCACGGCCCGGCCCGGGCTCTCCTCGCCCGCCGCTTTTCGGATAGCGCCGCCTCGCAGCCTGCATCAAGTTTGTCATTTTGTAATAATTAGCTGCAGCTGGGGGGCTGCAGTGTGCTGCAGTGGGGGGRTTTTGCACTGATGTTGCAGAATGCAACCTGGAGCTGGGGCATGCGTCCCTCCCCGCTGCCTTGTGCGCAGGAGACACCCTGTGCACGGCCATGCGGTGCGGGCAGGGAGGCAGCTCGTGGGTAAGGTAAGCTCCGTGGCAGCTCGGATGTGTGGCTTGCAAAAAGCGAGAGGGCGATCCCTGCGCGCAGCAGGGCGGGCGGTGCTGCGGGTTTCACCTCTGTGCGGGTCAGGGCCGGGTGGCTCGCTGGCCGGGTGCAGTCTCTGGATGCAGCTGGATCCATGGCATCATCCCCCGCTCTCCTCCAGGAGCGGTGTCTCCTCTTCCCTGGGCAGCCCGGCCTCCCGGGAGCTTTGGCTGGGTCAGTCCTGCATTTTCAAAGCAAATGGGGATACTGCAATTTGAGATGGTYGCTGAGTATGTCTCGGGCCATGCCTTTGTGTGTGCTGCCTGGGTTCCTATCAGTTTAATAACAACATCAGGGTTTGCAACTGGCCTCGCTCCATCCCCTCCGCTCCGAAGAGGAGAAAGAAGAGGTGAAGGCAGGTTTGTTGGGACTGCTCCATATGCTTCTGCCTGTCCCAGTCGCTCTGGATACTTCTCTGTGTTTGCCCCTCAGCCCTGTCAGCTTCCCTGACACCAGGCACCGTCACCGGGCAAAGCCACCTGAATTATCTGAGACGCTGCCCTGCACCTGGCTCCGGATAGCACCCTCCTGGATAGCACCCTCCCGGCAGCCCTGCCAGCGGGGCTGGGTTGGGAAGATGGATTTCCTGCTGCTATCACGGCTTCCACACCCCRGCGAGGCAGCCCTGCGAAACAATGCCGCTATTTACACTTTAAAGCCTCGTTAGGCAGCCAGGAAGCAGCAGGCACGGTGCATGCCGGGAAGCAGCAACAGCCTTTACGCGAAGGCTAGCCCCTCTTCTTCGCCGCCGGGCTGCTGGGAGGAGCAGGATGCTCCCTGGCTGAGCTGTAACCCTGCGGCCTCTTTCAAGCCCCGTTTCTTTTTTTTTTTTTTAATCTCTTTTTTTTTTTTTCTTAGCTTCTGGAGTCCCTGCCTCGTTGCTGAGCTTTGCCGCTTGCACAGAAAGCGCGCTGCCTGCCCGGCCGGGGACAGCTCCTCTGTGGGACCGATTCCTGCCGGTGGCTGCAGGTGTGGGAGCGAGACGCYGGCGCTGCTCCGCCTTTGTCCTCAGCAGCTTTTTGCTCTTTGCTGTTGAGACGGAGCGAGAGGAGTGCAGGCAGGGGCTTTTCTCCCTGCCAGACACCAGGGAAGGCTCTGTGTGTCCCCTGCCCGGGCAGGCAGCTCCCCGGCCGGCGCTGGTCTTGGCTCACAGCGCCCTGCTGTCTCCTGGCTGTGCTGGCTCCGCAAGGTGCCTGCTGTGTTCTTGGCTCCTTGGGAGACCTGACGTTCCCCAGCTCTGGRGGCTTGGTTAGGGTTTCCTGCTCCAGCGAACCCGCCAGGCAGTACACCAGAAGAGCTTTCCCCGCGGGGCTGGCAGCTCGCAGGCAGGGAAAGCAGAGGAGAAGGCAGGCGGAGGATTGGGCAGCACGGGGCTGTACGTGAGTCACTGGCAGAGCAGCCGCCTTCCCTTCYCTGGGCGCCTGCCTGCCTGGAGCTGCTTCCTTCCCCAAGCTCTCATGGCAGCTCCGTGCGGGGACCTGGCCTCGGCAGAGGGTGCTGAGCCGGGGCATCCCCCCACGGGGTTCCCTTCTCCCGCACCTCCCCTCTGAGGAGGAGCCGTGGGGCCGCCCACCTGGCTGCAGGCACCGCACCGTTTGCCTGGACCTGCCCAGGCCGGTAGCTCACCAGCTGCAGCGTCAGCCTGATTTTTTCCCTTGYCGACCATGCACGTGTTTTTGCAGCGCTGGGCAAGCGCCTGGGGACGGCCGCGGGAAGCCTCTCCCGTCGGCTTGGGGTCCGCAGGAGCATCACACACCCAGCTGCCAAGCGGCATCCCTGCTTGCACCRAGCCTGCCTGGATCCTGCCCGGATCCTCCGTGCTCAGAGCAGGGGCATGGGGAGACATTGGCTGGGGTGAAGTGCTGGGCTTGGCTTGGGAAGGGCCGCATCCTGCGGGTCTGGGTCACTGCTCCCGGCGGGACAGGGCTTGCAGGGAGCTGGAGCTGCGTGAAGGGGACAGGCGGTGGTGGAGGGATCTCCTGGACCGGGCAGCGTGACCCTTGTGTGGGTTAAGGTTGGTGTTGATGCTGCTGCTACTGTAAAGTAATTGCGTTATTTCGTGTAATGCATGTAGTGTGAGTGTCTACAGTGAATRTAGAATTCGGACAGCCTGTATCAAATCTGAAGGCTATTGTTAGCGTTATGTAAAACCACTGAATCCAGTAACGTATTTTACACTGCATTAAAAATAATACTTGGTCAGGATGCCAGTGTTGGCTGAGGTCGCATAACAGGCTCTTCTCCACTCCTCTAGATCCTGAGATAGGTCACTCAGTGAAGCCTCAAAAACAGGTCGTGTCCATATTAACCTGCTTGGGAAGGCCCAGGACGGAAATGGATGCTTGGGTCGGAGTGTTGGGCCGGCTCATCTGCTGTCCCACCTGCAGGAGCAGGGGGCTAGGGAACAGCACGAGAAGCAGAACGGATGGAGGGTGGTGTGTCCCCCTGGTCTCACCGCCCCAGGAGACCTTCCTGCATCCCGAGAAGCAAGATGGGGACCAAGGACAGCAAGAAACCTTGGGGGCTTTTTCCTCCCATCTCTCATGGGTGAATAAAAACAAAGCGTCGGAGGATGAGACCTGCTGGGTCTGATTTTTTTCTCTCCCCTGAGGACATGGTGACCAGAAACAAGCAGTTAGTTCAGCTCCCTGTCTCCAGCCACTGCTGTCTCCGCCTAAGGAATTGGTTCATTTTCAACAGAAGACATGCGCTTTTGGGAAGTTTCCTATGCATCAAGCACACTTGGACGTCGTGTTGTTTAGCAGCAGCGCGGAGGAAATGGAAATGCTGTGTTTCTAGTGCAATTCCGGTTGAATTATAATTTCCATTAGGCACAAGTTGACACGGATTAAAGCAGAAAACAAAAATTCCCTCTCACCAGCACCGACCTCCCTATTAAAAAAATTTTTACCTATGAAAACATTCGATAAGAGCAAGGGGCCGACGCTGTTAGCAGCCGTATGAAAAATTGTGCCATGCCCCACTTTCCTTGCTGCAGGCAGGCAGGGGCGAGGAGCGGGAGCTGGAGCCCCCGGCGGAGCGGCCAGGCTGGCTCCAGCCCCGCGGGACCATCACGTCCTGGTGGGTGCTGGGGAGAGGCTGGGTTTGGCTGCCACGGGGAAACACGGTGAAAAGACACCGGGGTCCCAAGAAGACAAGAATCAAGGAGTGAAATGCAGATTTCCCCCGTYGCAAGTTGGATTTAACGCCGGGGAGGTCACTCCCTCTATTTTTGACCAGACCTTGCTTGCTCAGCTGCGCGTGTGATCCCTGCGACTGCGCGCTTGGGGTCCCGAGCAGCTCAGCAGRGCTGATGGTGATGCCCTGGTCATCTGGACATCTTGGGTCCCAGTGCTGGTGGCACCGCTTTCCTTAACCCTGATGCTTTTTGCTCCCCTCCTGCATCCATCCCAGCTGAGCGGCTGCTCCAATCCTGTCCCTGTGCCCATCCCTACGGCCTGGCCATGCGGCAGTGCCCGGACAGGCAGCAGCATTCCCAGTGCCTCCCGGACGCTTCCCTCTACCGCTGGGCTCGCTTTCTGCAGCACCGGGCGGCAATCCTGGCAGCTCGTGGGCGTTGGGAAGTGCCCGGCCCAGGGCTGTGTGCGGGCGGGCGGCCGACGGGGATCCCGCCTCGTCCCCGGCTGTGGCCAGCAGCCCGGCACGGCCAGCTTCAGGGCCCCCGCCTGCGGTGCGGCGGGGGGAGACGTGCCCGTGCGCGGCAGGGCTGGCTGAGCCGGTGGAGCCGGAGCTGCCTGGCAGCCCGCCCGCCGCTGCTGCGCCCCATCCAGGTCAGCCCGTCTGCCCGGCTGCCCGCCGGGGGGGAGCCGCGTGCCTCGGCAGCGCCGGGGCGCAGCGTGCCGGGTCCTGCCAGCCGCGGGGCGTGCCGGGGCTCCCGCGGGGCTCGGGGAGGGGCGCTGGCAGCCGCCGCTCCTGGGAACATGCCCCGGCGGCGGGAGGGGGCCGGTGAGCGTGGGAGCCCCCGGCTGCCCCTTGGGAGCCCGGATGGGGCTGGCCRTGCTGGCATGGCTGCATCCGATGGGCATCCCTGTCTCCCATCGGCGGTCCCCAAGTTGCTTTCAGGGATGGGTGCTGGCTTGCACGTGTTGCATGCCCCTGTTGCAAACCCCATCGCACCTCCGTGGCCCTCCGTGGGCTCCTCGTCCTTTGCACCAGTGCTCGGGKGGCAGCGAGGCGTTGGGGTGGTTTGATCAGGGCTGGGGGCTGGTGTGTGGGATCTCTCCGTCCACCTGGAGCCGGGTGGCCGCTGGCCTGCCCAAACGGCAGATGGTGGCTGCCTGGGGACCCGCCATCCTTCCCTCTGGGCGATTATTCACCCGTCGCCATGGCAATAGAAAGGTCAGCGAAAAGATCCCGTGTGATTCCTGGGTCGGGTCGGTGGGATTAGGAGCGGCGCGGGAGGGAGGGCCAGRGGGAGGATAGGGCCCAGCCAGCCCTGCCCCCTGGCTCACCAGCTGGACTGTCCCCCTCGGGCACCGTCCCCAGAGCCCGGYCAGCTGAGAACTGACAAACTCTGGGCACCAGTGGGAAATCCCTGGGATGGGGCYGGGCTGCTGATCCTGAGAGCTCAGCCCTGACCCTGTGGGTCCCACCCTGCATGGGGAAGGCCTGGAGCTGTGTGTGGGATAAGGGGCTGGGCTGGCATCGGGGAAGAGCAGAGGAGGGTTGGGGCTGTACTGATGGGGGGCTTGGCTGGTCGTGCGTCTTTACTCCTCCTCCTCCTCCTCCTCCTCCTCCTCCTCCTCCTCCTCCTCGCAGCAGGGTGTCTCTCCTCACGGGGTGCCCCCGGCTGACCCATGTCCCCTCTCTCTCTTTCCAGGCTGTTCCTCTAAGTCATTCAAGCTGTACTCGCCAAAGGAGCCCCCGAACGGCAACGCCTTTCCCCCCTTCCACCCGGGCACCATGCTGGATCGAGATGTGGGGTGAGCTGGGGCCTGGGGAGGGCTCTGCAAGGGTGCGGGTGCTCTGCAGTCTGCACTCCAGGGTCCCTCTGTCGTGCTCTCCAGCAGCGCACGGAGGCTGCGGCGCATGGAATTGAGTTAGYGCAAGGGGAGAGATGGGGTCAGAGCAGGCACGGGTGGGACTGGGTGGAGAAAGGGCGATATTTGGGATGAAGGGAGCTCTGTGGGGTTAAGCCCCGTGCCAGGCCAAGCCCCTGGGATGACCCAGGACAGGGAGCGCCCCCAGCTCCTGCCGAAACAGCCCCTTCTCCAACCTGCCTGGCCCCAGCCCCAGCTGCAGAGGAGCCGGGCACGTCTCTGGAGAGCCACAGGCCAGRTCCCAGGGGTGGTGGAGCAGCCACCGGTGCAGGAGCAGAGCCCAGTTTCAGGGGTGCAGGTCACCCCGCGGGGCTGTCGGCAGCCAGGGTGCAGCCCGCACCATGCCTGGGGTCTCGCCTCCAGCGAGCCTGACGGCCTGCTACTGTAGGCAGGGAAGAGGGAGCTGCGGCAGGCAGGGAGGGAGATCCCCACCAGCGCTGACCTGCCTGTGTTTCTTTACCCCCCAGACCTACTCCCATGTACCCACCGACGTACCTGGAGCCTGGAATCGGGTAAGCGTGGGGGTTTGGCGGGGACCCCGCTGGGAGGGGAGCTCGTGCCCGCAGCGGGRATGCCTTGGCAGGGCTGGCATGCTGCTGGCCTCAGGGGTTTGCGGGGGGGTTGCTTGGACTCTGCCCAGCCCTGGAGGCTGTAT
The DNA here is from genome assembly GCA_030449065.1 of Oceanodroma leucorhoa. Taxonomy (NCBI): domain Eukaryota; kingdom Metazoa; phylum Chordata; class Aves; order Procellariiformes; genus Oceanodroma; species Oceanodroma leucorhoa. The sequence continues at coordinate 830,950 of JASVER010000083.1, read as the reverse complement.
GACCCCCGCTGCGGACTCAGGACCCCTCCCCACCGCGAGGCTGCCTCCCCCTCTGACTGCTTGCTCTGCTCTCTGGGCAGGAGGCACACGCCGTACGGGAACCAGACTGACTACAGGATATTTGAGCTCAACAAGCGACTGCAGAACTGGACAGAGGTGGGGAGCTGGGGGAGTGAGGGGCGGCCAGGGATGGGGGGACGCTCCCAAGTGTGCATTTTGGGGATGGGGTCTTCTGCGCTGCCTGCCCTCGCGAGCTGCCTTGGCTCTAGGAGGATTCCCTTGGCAGCAGGGTCCTGTCCTGCTGTGCAGGTCCCYGAGCGCCTTGTCCCTCGCTTGGCCGTGGGACAGGGTTCATCACCCCCGTCTCCGAGCGCTTAGCCAGGAGCACAGCCCTCCGGGGGCCGAGCGYGTGGCTGCTGTGCCTGGCAGCCAGCGGCTGTCTGTCTGTCTCCCCTCCCTGTAACCTGGCATCTCTCTGCCATCCCCAGGAATGTGACAATCTGTGGTGGGACGCCTTCACCACGGAGTTCTTCGAGGATGACGCCATGTTAACAATCACTTTCTGCTTGGAGGATGGACCAAAGAGATACAGTGAGTAGCAGCTTGAGCCCTCCTTCCCCAGGGCATTGCTACTCAGCAGGAGATGCGGCGGTTGCGCTGTGCGGGGGGGATGTGGGCAGGGTGTCGCAGCTCAGCTGCCTCCAGCCAGCGGGAACAGGGGAGCCCTCTCCCCATGCAGCCCCAAGGCATGTCTGGGTGAGCCAGGTTTACTGACGATATCTTCCTCCTTCTCCCGCTCCAGCGATCGGCCGGACTCTGATTCCCCGTTACTTCCGCAGCATCTTTGAAGGGGGGGCCACAGAGCTCTACTACGTGCTCAAGCACCCCAAGGAGTCCTTCCACAACAACTTCGTCTCGCTGGACTGTGACCAGTGCACCATGGTCACCCAGCACGGCAAGCCCATGTTCACCCAGGTACCGGCTGCGCCCGCGGCTTCTCCTGCCCCTCGTGCCTTGGTCCAGTGCGCCCTCGTGGTGGCTGCGGTCCCGCAGGGCCGTTGTGGGCTCCTGGGTTGTGGGTTTGGCTTGTGGCGAGTCTCATGGCAGGCAGGGGCGAGCCACCGGGAGGGTGTCCCGGTGTGCAGCAGTGAGTTCCCAGGGGATCTGGGCTGGGGGAAGTGGGGACAGCCTGTGCCTGACCCTGCACCCTGCCCAGGTGTGTGTGGAGGGGCGGCTCTACCTGGAGTTCATGTTCGACGACATGATGAGGATAAAGACGTGGCATTTCAGCATCCGCCAGCATCGAGAGCTCATCCCCCGCAGCATCCTTGCCATGCATGTGAGTACCGCTCCGGGAGCTCCCCCGGGGCATGARTGACACAGGGCTGCTGAGCTCCCCTCCCTGCTGCGCAGGTTGGGGGGACCTCAACCCTGTCCCCCCRTCGCAGGCCGGGGCACGGGAGGGCCGTCGCAGCCCGGATGCAGCTGAGCCATCTGTCCCTCTTGCTCCTAGGCACAGGACCCCCAGATGCTGGACCAGTTATCCAAGAACATCACCCGCTGTGGGCTCTCAAACTCCACACTCAACTACCTCCGAGTAAGCGTGCGGGAAGAGGGGGGGGACGCAGCTCTGCTCCCGGGGTGGGGGCCTAGGGTGGCCACATCTTGTGCTCTCAGCTGCCCCATGCCTGGCTACCCCAGGGTGCGGGGGGGCAGCGGGGCAGGCTCTGCAAGAGGGATCTTGCAGATGGGCTGCAGAGAGCCGTGGGGCAGTGGGTCTGCCGGAGCCCGCAGGCTCCCGGTGCGGCTTGGGTCGGTGCAGCAGAGATGGCTGCCCGACAGAGGGGCTTTTGCTGGGGCCTGGAGCATCGTGATCTAACCCCGCATCTGTCTGCTCCCTGCAGCTCTGTGTAATCCTAGAACCAATGCAGGAGCTCATGTCACGGCACAAGACCTACAGCCTCAGTCCCCGGGACTGCCTCAAGACTTGCCTCTTCCAGAAGTGGCAGCGGATGGTCGCTCCGCCTGGTGAGTCTCACGCTGCCTGTTGTGCTGCYGGCGGGTCTCTGGGGCTGCCCGCTCAGGCCCTGCCCTGGCACAGGCTTCTCCCAGCCCCAGAGCCTGTCCCTGGCCTCATTTAGTGAGGCTGGGGGCGGCGAGTCAGGCAGCCAGCTTCCTCCTCTGCTGGCCTGCCTTCCTGCTGGGGCAGAGCGGGGCTGCAGGCAGCCAGCGCTCCCTGCCCGGGGGCTGCCAGTGGCATGTGGAAAGCAAAGCAGGGACAGAAATCTTCCCTGCACCCTCTCCTGTCCCTTGCGCTGGGGGGACAGCGAAGCTGCTGGGGGGGGGAGGGCAGCGATGCTGCCCGGGGAAGGATGTGGTCCCTGCAGAGAAGGGGGATTTGCAGAGAAGGGGCTGGGGGGCACCGGCTCCTTCTCGTCGGGGCTGACCACGTCTCCCTCCTCCACCAGCGGAGCCAGCGCGGCAGCAGCCCAGCAAGCGCCGGAAAAGGAAGATGTCGGGAGGCAGCACCATGAGCTCCGGCGGGGGAAACACCAACAACAGCAACAGCAAGAAGAAGAGCCCGGCCAGCACCTTTGCCCTGTCCAGTCAGGTACCTGTAAGCATCCCGTTTCCATTCTCTCTTCCTCCCCCGGGGTGGAGGGGAGGGCTCCCTGCCCCGGCCCCCGGGAGTGGCTAGGGGGAGACCCTGGGGACTGCCTGTCCGAGCCCCCCCAGCTCCCTCCGGTTGATGGGGAGAAGGAGGGGGTGGCCTAGATGCCTTCCCTGAGCTGCTTTGCTCCCCTGCAAGGGGGTGAGGATGTGCTGCCCCACGCGGTGCCCAAGCCTTGRGTCCTGTGATGGAGACGAGGAGGTGGGCCTGCGGCTGGGGAAGGGGGCTGCGGTGTTGGCGGGAGGGGGGTCTGGCAGCCCGGGCTCCCCCCACCTCGATTATGTTTCGGGACCGTCTCCCCTTTCAGGATGTGATGGTGGTAGGCGAGCCCACACTGATGGGGGGGGAGTTTGGGGACGAGGACGAGCGGCTCATCACCCGGCTGGAGAACACACAGTTTGACGCCGCCAACGGCATCGACGACGAGGACAGCTTCAACAACTCGCCGGCGCTGGGGGCCAACAGCCCCTGGAACAGCAAACCGCCCTCCAGCCAGGAGAGCAAGTCAGAGAACCCCACGTCGCAGGCGTCGCAGTAACGGCCCCCCCGCCGCCCCGTGGACTCAGTCCCAACCGATCTACCTGTACATTTGCAACAGAGAGTGACTGGGAAGCGGCGAGGTACCGGGGGCGGATCGGCGCCGCATGGCCGACGGGGAGCACGGCCCGGGGCGCGCGCCAGGCGGGCAGCCCCCAGCCCTCTCCCCCCGCCGCCTCCCCGCTCCCCCCACGCCTGCCTCCCCGCCGGACCCCAGGGCAGGGGTGGGTTTCCGGGGCCGTAGCTTCGTTATTCCCCCTTCTCCCTCTTTCTCCCTGCTTCTTCCCCGGAGAGCTACTCATCCCTGCCCTGATGTGCTCAGCCCCTGCCTGCTGAGCGGGGAGAATTAGGAGGGAGGTGGCAGCAGTGGCTGGCGCAACCTGGAAGCTGGTGGCGTGCAGATGCCGTGTGTTGGGGTCTGGCACAGCCCAGAGACCCTCCTCCTCCTCCCCGGGTCCTACGGCTGGGGTTTGCTGGGCAGCCACCTGCAGCGGGGTTGCACATCCCCAGCCCAACCTGGGGCTGGGTGGGGGGGGCGGTGATGGAAAGCCTTCCCCGTGCCGCYGGCTCTGCCACGGAGCCTCCTCCAGCCGGGGTCGGATCCTGCTGCGCGGGGGTGGTGTCGAGGATAGGGCCCCATCGCATTTCCCCTCTCTCCTGCACCCTCCCCTGCCCCTCGCTCCCCAAGGGCAAGAGCGCAGCAGGGCCGTGGGGGGACTCTGTATATAGGAATTGTGTGGTGGGGGGGCTTGGGGGGCCTGGGGGAGCATGGAGGACCCGCAGCTCCGCCAGAGCAGCCGGTGCCCTCGCTCCCTGCCTGCAGCCCCTGCGTTTCCCCCTGCCCCGTGTGAGTCTGCCTGGGGCCCCTTTGCAACCCCTGGCTCCCGGTACCTCCTACTTTTGTCTTTTTTTAAGAAAAAAAAAATAATATTATTAAAATTGTAAGTTTAAAAAAAAAAGGAAAAAAAAAATGGGAAAAGCCCCCCCCAGCCCCCTCGCCAGTTCCCCCCTCCCTGCCCTGAGCCCTTTCACCCTGTCCTGACTTTTGTACAGGCTTCTTCTCTTGGGAGTCTCGTTTTATATCCAGTTCGGAGAGCTTCAAACCAAGGAGAGACTTTGCAGACTTCCTTTCTAATCCCTCCAGGGGCCAGGGGGGGCAGCCCCCCGCCTCCCTCCTCAATGTAAATCTTGTGTGCTGTTGTCCCCGCTCCCCCCCTCGGGTTCGTGTACCTCGTGCTTGTACATTTCCGCGCTGTAGACAGTGTGTACGATACTGTTCTTTCAATGTGTTATCACTAGAGCAGGTGCCTCCATTGATGTTAGGGGAAACGATGAGAAAAATAATAATTTTTGGGGTTTTTTTGGTTTAAAAAAAAAAAAAAAGAAAAAAAAATAATCCCTTCCGAGGCTTCTTCCAAGAAGACGGGAGGTGCCGGGGGAGGGTGTTTGTGCTCACCAGCTCACCCCAGCAGCCTCGGAGGGGGGTTTTGGGGGGAGCGGGGGGTCGGGGCTGCCTGTGGGCACCCCCTGGTGCGGCCCTGAGCTGGGGTTGCAGCGAGCGCTGCCCCAGGGGGTGGTCGGGGTGGGGGGCTGCTCTGGGGGGGGGTGGTGTGTGCAAGAGTGCGTGTGCGAGAGGTTGGTGTGTCTGTCTGTGCGTAAGGGAGCCCGGGGCAGGCAGAGCAGCCCTGCGGTTTGGGGGATAAAGGGGGTGCACCCCACTCTCCACCGGCCCACCCCCAGCTCCCCACCGGGGATCCCGCAGCATGTGTCCTGCTGCCCCGTGGGGCTGGGGGGCTGGCAGGTGTCGCTTGGGGGCTGCCCCCCACGCAGGGGGCTCTGGCTGCAGCRGGAGTGTTGCCTGCACCCTGTGTCTCACCAACCCGTGGCTGAGACTGCAGGGGGTGGCTGAGCCRGGGGACACACACCTTGTGTCCCCCCTCTTTCTGCTGTCCCTGAGGTTGGGCTGGGAGGCAGGAGCCCCTTGGCTCAGCCCTGGCCTGATTTCAAGCCCAAAATCCCCAGAGAGACGCCTACGTTGGCTCCTGGGCGCCTGCACGGGCAGCCCGGAGGCGGAGGGCTCAGCCCCGTGGACCCCCAGCCGCAGGCACGGGGGGTCCCCATGGCCCCTTTGCGGGTGTGGGGGAGGCTCCCAGGGTGGGAGCCCGGCGTGACGGGGAAGGGGGCTCTGCTTTGCAATTAAGGTACGATTCTCGCTGCGACACTGCTGGGCTCCTGTGGAGGGTGCGGAGCCCCTCGCTGCCCCCCCGGGCACACTGTAATGCCTTTTTGTTTCTTTTTTTTTTTTTTTTTTTCTTCCTTCCTCCCCTCCATAGTTTGTGCCATTTATGAGTCATGTATGGTACCAATAAAATGACTTTTCGGTTTGAGGCTGTCCCGAGCGCTTATTTTTGAGCGTGGGACCCGGCCGATGCGGGCCAGGCAGAGGGTAATCCCCTCATGCCCCTGGTGCCCTGGCTGGGGGGAGCGGGAGCAGGGGCTCGCTGTGCTCCTGGGACGATGCTGGCTTGCCTCGGGCTGCTGGTTCCCAGCCAGGCCCCGGCCGGCTCCCTGCTGCGCTGTGGAAAGCAGAAATCCCAGCAAGGACGGGGCACGGGGCTGCTGGGAAATGGCCCTGTCCCTGAGCCAGAGCAAACAAGCGGCTCAGGGCCTGCCCTGACACCAAGGTGATGGGCACGTCCCCAGGGGAGCAGCAGGGGTGGAACGGTCCCGCTGTGGGAACAGGGCAGCAGCAGCTGAGTGGTATGCAGGGGAGGGGGGGCAAAGGAGGGGCAGTGACCCCCCTCCCCAGAGCAGGAGGCGCAGCACCAGCCTCCATGGAGGCTGCCCTGATCTTCGAGGAGCTGGAGGTCCCCATGGCAGTGCTGGGGACAAGACACTGGTCCCCAGTTTCCCCGACCAGCTGGCCCCAGAGATGGCATTTTGTTGTCTCCACTGGGCGGGCGGTCTGGGGGCAGCTGGGCTCAGCCCCCAGCCATGGGGACACAGTGGGCTTAAGCTGTGGGTGCCCCATCCAGTGCAACCCCCCCGCAGCCAAACGTGCAGGGCAAGGAGCCTGCGGCTGTGGGCAACGCTGGGGCGAGRGCAGATCCGGCAGTGATGGGGGAGGAAAAAGGGATGGGGGGGGAAACCAGGCCTTTAAAATATGGCTGATGCRGTGGAGGGTGGGGGCAGGATGGGCCCATATCTTGGGAGCAGGGGGACAGGGGCAGGGCTTGGGTTGACATCTGCACCGAGGGATGTCACTTTGCCATCCTTTCTGCTGATAGGGCTGGGGTCAGGGTGGCTGCAGGGTCCCTGTGCTGTGGTGGGAGCTCATGGCGTGGTGAGCCCATGGCGTGGTGGCACCCTGGGCCAAGGCGTCACRTGCTCACTCCTCACGTGCACCGAGCTCTCGCTGCCTCAGCGGGATGCCCTGGGGTGAAGGGGAGCGGTACCCCGGGAGGCAGGCAGGGAGGGAGGCAGGGGCCGTGCCATGGCACAGAAGAGGCAGGACCAGCAGCGACCAGCCACCGAAGCTCCTGGCGAAATCACCACTCCGGGAAGCATCCCAGGGATGCCTGGCTGGATCCTGCCCACGTGTGGCTGTGGGAGCTGGGCGCACACTGATTTGGGCTGCCCCGTCCCATGCGGGACCCCTGGTGCCCGGCTGCCCCTGGAAGCTGGTGGAGGGCCCCGATGCAACACTTCARTGGTGGTCTGAGCTGGAAAGCTCAAGGATGCCCGTGAAACCCCCAAACCTCCCTCCCCACATCAGCCCCAGTGCTGTGAGAAACATGGTGAAGATTCTGCTTTTTATTTTTTTTCCTTTTTTGAGGAGGGGGCATCTGTCCCCTCTGCTGCCCTGCCTCGGTGCCAGTGCTGAGCCGGAGGGTCCCACACGGTGCCCTGGCACCCAGCACGGGCCGGGCCAGGAGGAAACCCCAAGGCAGAGCTGCCTTCCTCCCCATGCCACCTTCACCCAAGGTCATGGAGAGCAGCGACGCCTGATTGTGCCAGGGAAAATTAAGCAGTAACCTGGGAGGTGGCAGCCGGCAAGCCATCGGTGCCTGGTGGCCGGGAGCCCGGCCATGCAAAGGACATACGGGTACAGCTCACTCCGAATCCTCACTGGTGCCTGTCCAAAAGCACATGGTGCCCCATGTGGGGACACGGGGCTGGGGCAGGGGCCAAGAACCATGCTGGGGGCACCGGCTGCCCCGGGGAGGGAGGTGGGGAGGTGCTGGGCATGGCTGAGGGCTGGCATGGGGCAAGGCGGGCAGCGTGGGGGGCTCTGGGCACGGGGRCTGTGGCAGGGTGGGCTGCTGGAGGGGCCAGCACTGGGCCTGGCAGTGTGGGGATGGAGCTGGGTCTCTGTGGGGCAGAGGGGGGACACCACCTCAGCATGGGGCAGAGGGGCTGGGCAGCGGGCCAGGGGGCTCTCCCAGGTGGGACAGGGCAGGGGCTGGGGTCTCTAGGGTCAGATGCAGGGTGCTGGGGTGGGATGGGGCAGTGGGATGGGGCAGGAGCAGGGGTCCCCCCGGGGCGGAGGCGGGGTGCCGAGGCACAGCGGGGCGGGTTCAGGGGGCTCCCTCCCGGCAGAGGCGGGGGCCGGGGCGGCCGCACGGCCCGGGCAGACCCCGGGGGGCCGGGACGGAAGGGGCGGCCCCACCCGGCCCTGCCCACCCCTCCCGGGGCCGCCCGCGCCGCGGTCTCGGTGCGGAGCCGAGCCGAGCCGTGCCGTGCCGTGTCGTGCCGGGGAGCTCCCGCCGCCGCCGCCGCCCGCCGGGACGCGACCCCCGGGGCACCCGCCCCGCGCCCACCGGGTGCGTCCGCGGCACAACCGGGAGAGACCCCCCCGCCCCCGGCTGCGGCTCCCGGAGCCCCGGCGGGACCCCGGCGGCGGGGCGGGGGTTAAGGACCACGGGGCGGTGGCAGGGGTAGAACCACGCGTGGCTCCCGCGGCGTGGAGGGACCTCCTCGGCAGGCGGGGAGGGGGGGATGGAGCCAGGCAGGCGCTGGCAGACCTCCAGCTTTGGAGGAAAAATCCCTTCTGGGGGCCGCTGAGGCTGTCCCCAGCTTGTGGGGGTCGGGGGTGCGTGTTGAAAACGCCGGGTTTGCTGCAGTGCMCCGTTCGGGCAGGTTTTTTAAATGCAAAACCTGGTTCTGTGGCCAGAGCTGGTTTGTGCCGAAACTGTGTCCGGTCCAGTGCACCCCATCCCGACGGGATGCAGCTGGTGCCAGGGTGGAGCAGGCGGGATGGGTGACCTGTGGTGACCCCGAGGGCACCCAGCTCCTGGGTCAGGACAGGAGGAAACCAGAAGGGGCAYGGGAGCTCTGTGGAGGATGAGGAGAGGGGTTTCCCCCCGGTGCCTGGATTGGGATGAGTTGGTGGTGGCCCTGACCCAGGTATAGAGAGGTGGCCCTGGGTGGCTGGGTGCCAGGAGGTGGCAGTGGCAGGGTGGGGCGATCCGGGCATCGCCGCCTTCCCCGACGAGCAGCTTTTCAGCAATCGCAGCTGAAACTTAAACAAACCATAAAGCCCGGGTGCTGGCCCTGTGTGCTGGGCCCTGCGGCAGGCGTGGGCACACGGAGGTGCCAGGGACAGGGTAAGCACTTTGTCCCCACTTCATCCCCCACATCCCCCTTGGTCCCTCGTGGGCATCTCCTGCTTGACCCCCGACCCTGCTGCTCCTGGGACTCCCCATCCCTCCCCGGTGCTCTCCCGCAGCTCTTTCCTTCCGGGCAGGAGCTGGCAGGTGCCTGATTTTTTTCTCCCTGCATTTCCTGCTAGGAGGCAGGGCAGGCCGGGTGGCCCTGTGCCCSAACGACACCGACAGCCCCTCTCTGTGCCCAGGCGCCTGCCAGAGCCGCCGCGATGGAGCTGGGGAACATCTCGCAGCCCGTGTACGGCCCCGGCCCCGAGGCGCCGGGGAGCAGCACGCCGGGGCTGGTGGTGGTGGTGCACGGCTTCCTGCGGCTGGTGCAGCCCAACGCCCTGCCCATAGGTGGGTGCACGGCAGCGGGGAACTGGCGATGGGGTGGGGGGGCTGCGCAGAGCTGTGGGGTCCTRGGTGAGCCTGAGCCCTCCTGCTCTGGTGACTGTCCACCCAGCATTTAAATGCCAGGGTACTGGGTTAGAAGGGGCCTGGAGGGGGGATGGAGTGAGGTCCTTGAGGATTCCAGCTGTGTGCTGCTTGTGTCCCGTCATGGCTGTGGGGCAGKCCCAGGTGGGCCCCAGGACAGGCTTTGGTAGTGGTGCCACCTTGCAGAGTCCTGCCCCATCCTCCCTCTGAGCATCGTCATCCCAGGCCCCAATGAAAGGTGCAGAGCAAACCCCACGCTGCCTACGAGTTCGCGGGGTCTTTGCCTGGCTTGCAGCCTTCTGTGCTTGCAGGTGACAAGGTGTGCTTAGGCAGGACCCGGCTCAGGGCCACCAAAGGCAGCGTGTCCCAGCGCCAGCACCCGCATGGTAGCGCTGCAGGCACCTCCCGCGCACCATCCTGCTTGCCAGTGCTCACCCTCCCTCCTTCGCCTCCGAGGGGATGTGTGGCTGGCACAGCTCTGCCCCGAAGTGGCTGCAGGTTGGCATGGGTGATGCCAGGACCCTGCGGCTGCTCGATGCCCCCGGGGCGAGTGCTGCCCACTTGGGCGGGGGTTTGCCACTCTGGCTGCCGGCACTTGTGCTTCCTCCTGGCTCAACCCCTGCTCGCCAGCAACTTGCAGGCAAACGTGTGGCTGGCAAACAACACAGTGGCTTTGAAGCCTTGTTCGTGTCACACAGATACCGGGGTACAATCACACAGCACTGTGTGCTGGCACAGCTTGTAATGACGCTATGGGGCACGGTCAGGGTGCCCTGGGGATGAAAGAGGCGGCGCAGCGGCAGGACTTTGCCCCAGCGCCCATCCCACGCTGACAGTGCCGGCCGGGTGTCTGCCTGGGGCTGGGCTGCAGGAGGGCAGCACAAGGGCAGCCGAGGTGGTTGTCGGAGCATCCTTCCCTGAGCCTGCCTCCAGTGCCCACTGGGGTGAGGACCCCATTGCTCTGTGGACCCCTGAGAGCCTGGGGGCTGGCAGCGCTTTCCCRGCTGCAAAAGGGCTGTGTGACATGATGGCTGGGGAGGGACAGCTGGAAGGGAGGAACGTGCCATGCACTCACAGCTGCTCTGAGCTGCAGTGCTGGCATCAGTGGTGATGCCTGGTGCTGGGAGCCCCTCTCTGGGGTAAGCAGGGTGTGGGGCCCTCTTGGATAGCCCCCCCCAGGGTCCAGCATCTGCTCACGGCCCTCTCCACTCCTTGTCTCCCAGAACTGATTGCAGAATTTCGGCAGCCCCAGAGTGAGGAGGCCATCGGGGAGCAAGTCCAGGAGGTGAGCGGGCAGCCAGGGCAGGGAGCCRGCAGCCCCAGACCATGGTGGGCTGGGGGATGCCAGTAGGTGCTGCTCCGAGGCTGAGCCCTGGGTGCTGGGCAGCAGCAAGGGGAGATGTGCAGCCCCCTGGGGAGACCCATCCTGCCCCGTGGGGGTCTGGACAGGACCCTCAGAGCTGGGGGGGCCTTCAGGGATGCCAGCACTATGCTGCCTCTTGTTCTTCCTCTCACAGCTGCTTCTCTACGAACTGGGTTTCCTGGTCTGCATGGCCATCGGGCTCCTCTTCATCATCCTTGTGCCCCTGGTGGGATGCTGCTTCTGCTGCTGCCGCTGCTGCGGGAACTGTGGGGGCCGCATGTACCAGAAGCAGAGCCGGCGGATGGGCTGCCGGCGCCGGGTGCTCTGGGCCTCCGTCCTGCTGGTCTCTGCTCTCCTCCTGTGAGTGCGCTGGCCGGGAGGCTCCGGATGGGACCTGAGGGTGGGTGGAAACGCCGGCGCTTGGCGGCCGTGCCAGGAAGCTGCCATTGTTCACAGGAGCAGATCCCAGCGTGGCGGGACAAAGGAGAGGAAGCCGCGGCAGTGGGGAGCTGGACTCGGGGGGCCATGCGTTGGCACAGTGCAGACCCTTCCCGACAGCTTCGCTGCAGGGAAAYGCGGGCGCGCCAGGCACCGGGCTCCCCTGTGCCTCAGTTTCCCGTGTTCCTCCTCTTTGGTCCCTTGGCTGTGTGCAGGGCACTCACTGGGATGCTCTGGAAGGGAGGCTCAGTGGCATGCTCTGGATCCTGCAGCCTGGGGTCATTGCGGGTGGATTCGGAGGGTCCTGGGGGGCAGCGTTGGGACCGAGCTCCCTGYGTGCTGACCCTTCCACCCTTCCCTTGCAGGGCCGGTGACGTCTGTGCCTTCGTCAGCAACACCCGCTTCTCCCAGGCTGTGTGTGGCACCTTCCCCAACGCCAACGACACCCTGGACAACGTCCGCACCTACCTGGCCTCCATCCCCCAGGCACGCCTGGTGCCCCTGCCCTGGCTGGGGTGCCTGATGGGAAGCAAAGAGCCCCCCTGGGGAAGGGTGACAGTGGGACTGGAGGCGGGGAAGGATCCCCACCCGCACTGACACCCCATCTCTGTCCCTCCAGCAAATCAATTTTATCATCGACAGCAGCAATGTCCCGCTGGACCACGCCAACCGCAGCCTCCAAGGTGAGGGTGTGCGGCAGAGGGGGGGGCTGAGGCATCCTGGGGGTGCTTGGGGAGTGGAGGTGGCTGGGGGTGCTGCAGATGGTTGCTGACCCTGGGGGCCACTGGGCTGGTTCTCATGGAGATGTCTAAAGGGAGTGGGTCTGGGGGCTCCTCCAGGCTCCTGCTCTGTTCCAGCTGCTGCTTTTCCCCATTCGGGCTCCTTTCTGTGAGGGTGATGCAGATGTTGGCAGGGTGGGGGGGTCCCCTCTGCCCATCTTGCCTGGAGGGTGGGTGTGGCTTGGGGTCCTGGCTGGGGGGGGGGTCAGTGTTTTTGGCATTTCCCCTGCAAGCCCTGGGCTGCTCAAGGCAGCCTAGTCCCGCTGCTGGGGGTCCCGTCATTGACACCGTCTCTCCCATCTCCGCAGACATCGGGCCCAACCTGGGCAGCATGATCGTCTCGGGCATCAGGAGCAGCATGGATGGGGCTCTGGGATCCCTCCAGAGCCTCTTGCAAGGTAGCGGCCCCATCCCTGGGGGGCCAGCAGGGCCTTGGAGGGAATTCAGGGGSACACTGGGGCAGGTGCATGCCTGGGGAGCTCCAGCAGGTTTGGGTAASGCCCCCGGGGGAGGTGGGTCCATCTGGCCACTCCAGCCCCAGCCGGGGGCAAATGCTGTGACTTTGGTGGGGGATGCCCCTATGTTGGATTTTTTAATGGGTCCCCGAGACTCAGCTGGGTGAGGACAAGCGCCCGCTGCGCTGGCAGGATGAGACCTCGAGCCCCCKCTGCCTCCCCAGGGATGGAGACGCTGGCGGCCGCCTTCGGCAGCATCGCCGGCACTCGCTCGCACCTCGAGGAGCTGCAGGGCAACTACAGCCGGCGGCTGGGCAACCTGCGGGACGGCATCAACCAGACCCTGCGGCGCTGCGGCCGCCCCTGCGGCAGCGTGTCCCTGGACGGCCTCACCTTCAGCACCAACTTCAGCACGGTGAGGAGGAGCAGGGTGTGGGGCAAGAGGCCCSCCGCAGCCCCTTCCCCGGCCCCCCACAGCCCCCTCACCCCAGGCTCTTCCTCGCAGATCCCCAGCGTGGAGCAGCAGCTGGAGGCACTGGGTAATGTGTCTGGCTCCAACATAACAGCCGATTTGGAGAAGGTAAGGGGTCCCCCCCGCACCCAGGCACAGGGCTGGGTGCTCGGGGCACTGCTGGGGCTGTGCTGTGAGGGGGTGGCTTGGGAAGATCCCCGCCGGGAGTTAATTGCTGTCACATGGAGGGAAGGGCTGGCTGGAGGTCTGCCTYGGCCGGAGCCTGCCCGCTGTCCCCACCACCGCTAGGCACTGGTGCGGTGGACTGRGTGCAGCAGGGAGCCTGGCTGTCCTGTGCCACCCGGATCTGGGGACGGAGGGAATGTGCTGCTCAGCCCTGGGCTGCGGGCAGGGACATGAGCTGTGCACTGTGCCCCCCCGGACGCAGGTTAACAGCACGCTGGACACGACGCCTGCCAAGGTGCAAGAGCAGTCCCGGGACGTGGTGACAAGTAAGCAAGGCTTTGTGCCCCGTGTGCCGAATTCTCCCCCTCCCAGGGCTCTCTCCTCCCTTCTCACCCCATCCCTGCCTGGAGACCTCCCCCGCTGCCACCCTGCTGCCTGCAGCCCTGGCTGTCCCCAAATGCCATCATGCTGTTGCCATCCTTGGCCACGACTGCCCCCTTCCCATCCTCTCCGGGTCCCTGCTGCCCCAGGCTCGCCTGCCCCAGACAAGCAGGACCTGGGCAGCAGCTCAAAGCGCCAACTTGTCCCCGTCCCCTGCAGAGACCCAGGACCAACTGGGGCCCATCAGGCAGGAGATCAGAAACTTGCAGGAGCAGTTGCCACTCTTGGACGTGGAGGAGAGCGTCGGGGCCTTCGTGGGCAACGCCACRTCGGTGCTGGAGGAGTACAGGGAGCCGATCATCACCTTGGATGGGCTCAGGTAGGCGAGGGGCTGCTGCATCCCCCAGCTCCCTTGTCCAGAGAGGCTCAGGCTCTCGATCCTCCAGTTGCTGGAGGTGGTGGCTTGCTTGGTGGTGGGGCTGTGGGTGCAGGGTAGCCAGAGCTGTGCCTTGCAGCCACCCGTGCCCCTTCCCTGCCGGGGTGCCTGGGGGCTTTTTCCTCCCCATGAAGGCAGCTGGTAGGATGCCGGGCACTTGTCGGGGTGCCAGGTCCTGCTGTCTGACTCCTGCCATCTGACTCCTGCCCTTCGTCTTGCCCCAGGTGGAGCGTGTGTACCCTCCTGTGCTGCATGGTGCTGCTGGTGGTCCTCTGCAACGTTGTCGGGCTGCTGCTGGGGCCCCTGGGGCTGAAGGAAGGCGTGCTGCCCACGCAGCGCAGCACCCTCTCCAATGCCGGCGGGAACTTCTTCATGGCGTGAGGCTCCCTCAGTTGCCGAGGACACGTGCAGGAGCGGTGGGATGGGTGGGCAGGGCTGGCCTGGGGATGCTCAAGCTCCTAAATCATCAAATTACTGTGGCTTAATGGCCTGCCCCATGGCAACTCACCGTGCAGGTGGTAAACRCAAGGGTAAAACACGGTGCCAGAGGAAGGTGCTGGAGCGGAGCCTGTTCACCCCTTGCCGGCGGGGGCCTGGCAGCATATGCGTGGTCCCGTGGCTCTGCGGGTGGGTGGTGGCTTGCAAAGCTGGGGTAAGCCATGCTGGAATCTGAGCCCCACGGTGCAGCCGGCTGGGCTCCAAGGCAGGGTGGAGATGTGCTTGTGGGAATGGTGGTGCTTCCCGGCCCTGCCAGGGGGACAAGGGACGTGCTTTGGGCTTTCCGAACTGGAGGCAATGCTAGCATCGATGTCGGGGCACAGGGCCCTGGGTGCTGACGGCATCTCTGTTCTGGCAGAGGGGTCGGCTTCAGCTTCATCTTCTCCTGGCTGCTGATGCTGCTGGTGSTGATCACCTTCGTGCTGGGGGGAAACATCTACATGCTCGTCTGCGAGTCCTGGCACAGACAGCAGCTCTTCCAGGTGAGCTCCCCGTGGGCTGACACCCCTGCCTGGAGCCACCACTGCCTTTCCAAGGGCTGCTGGTGGAGAGGAGGCAGCGCTGGCCAGTTTGGGATGCTCTTCCCAGGTGTCATGCCCTGCACCGTGTCTAGTTTCTCCATCTCTTCCCTTGCTCTCAGCTCCTGGACACCCCTGACCTGATCCCTGGCTTCAACCTGTCAGAGCTTCTGGGCCAGGAGGGCGGCACAGCAAACTTCTCGGAGATGTACAGGTGGGTCCCAGTTTCAGCACTGTGTCTTTGGGGAGGGGTATGGCTGCTCGGCGCCCTCGGATGCTCCCCAGGATGGGGGCAGCTTGCCCTACCTGCCCTGGCTGCAGGCAGGCACCGATGCCAGGGAAGGAGCGGGGTGCAACTTGCCGGTGCGGATGAGGACACGCTCCTGGGAGGGGGTGGCCCTCGCCTGCCCCTTTTCAGCCCCGTGCCCCCCTCCTGCAGGCAGTGCCAGCAAGACGCTGCCCTGTGGCAAGCGCTGCACCTGGACCAGAGCGTGTCCCTGGACAAGCTCCTGAACATCAGCCAGGTGAGCGCAGGGGTGCCAGGGTCCGGGGGGCAGAGCTGGGGGCGCCGGGCTGGCGCTGGGGGTGGACAGCAAGGGGCTGGCACTGTGCCCCATCATGGCTCCCCTTGCCCCGGCAGTACACAGGAGAGATCTCCACGGCCTTTGAGAAGATGAACATCACCCTGAGCCCCATCTCACTGCTCAGCCAGAGCCAGAGAGACTTGCTGCTGAACGCCAGCCAGGCCGGGCAGCCCCCTGACTTCACCCCCACCCTGGAGCAGGTGGGCTGGGGCCAGCTTGGTGTTGGGATGGGGGGATCCGGATGCGCATTGAGGGGGTCCATTGCCCCCTCCCCTTTGTTGCTGTGGGAGTCCCACTGCAGGCTCCCAGGGTGTCCCCTGCCATCCATGTCGCCCCTTGGGGCAACTGGGCACCTCCTCCGCCCGGGAGGCCCTGGGTCCACTCTGCCCCACAGGGGTGGGGTACGGCCCCCCCGTCAGCCCTGTGTCCCCAATCTCATGGCTCTGTCTTTACCTTTTCCAGCTGGAGCAGAACGTGACCCAGCGAAGCCTCCCGGATCTGGCCGCAGAGCTGGAGCAGCTGGCAGACAAAGCGGTGAGAGACCACGGCACCCCGGGGCTGTGGCCACGCTGTCCCCAAAGTCACTGKCTGTGGGGGCTCCTCCACAGACCTGCCTGGGTGCTGAGGGGAGGAGAGGCACTTCACYCTCGCCCAGCTCTTTTCTCCAGCCTGGCCCCCCATCAGATGGCTGTGGGGAACCCCCGGTAAACCGGCTGGGACCCCGTGCCGGTGGGCACCGCTGACTGCAGCTCTTCCAGGGCGCGGACGTGAAAGAGGACCTGAAGGCTGATGCTCGCAAGCTGAGGGAGCTGGACAAGGAGATGCAGATGAGCTTCTCTGGGCCGCTGGTGAGCGATGCCAGGGTGGGGAAGGTCCTGGGGGTGCTGGCTTGGGCTCCCCCAGAGCTCAGAGCCTGCTGGCGGGGTCTTGGCTGAGCCGTGGGGTCCGTGCCTCTGACCCCCCTCTCTCCATCTCCAGCAAAGCCTGAAGGAGAACATCCACTTGGTGCAGAGCGGGGCTGCCCAGCTCGAGGTAAGCTGCACAAGGGGGCCTTCTGAGTGCACCCCAGTCCGGAGCACCCTGCACAGCACCCTTGAGGTCCTGCAGTGGAGATGGTGGGGGCCAACCTGCAGTCTGGGGGGCTGGTGGCTGCTGTGGGACTCCCCAAGCATGCACTTATGGGGCTGCTTATGGGGCAGAGGGAGGGGGCCCACGCCACGGATGCTGCCAGGCGCAGGCTCCCTCCACCCGTGGTACTCGGGCACTACCATCGTGTGACTGCTGGGGACACCACAGCTCAGACATGCTGCGCCCCAGGGATTGCTGCCTGGCAGGGCGGGGGAGATGCGGGGACCCCACTTCCCCCATCACACTGCTGAGAGCACCTTTCACCCCAGGCACAGACAAAAGCTGCGCTGGACAAAGCCAACGCAACCCAGGAGTTCCTGGAGAGGGAGATGGCAAACATCATCAAGAACGTGAGCTCGCCTTGCCCTGCTGCCAGGCCACTGGTGGGGATGTGACTGGACCCCCATGCCAAGACCTCCCTCTGTGCAGGGACGCCAAGCAATGTCTGGCTGCTCTTCCTGCCCTGTTGTCTTCCCCGGGGGTCCCCTGCACCCCTGGGTGCTCCCTCCCCTTATGGGACCCCAGGCAAGGGGCTGGGCTGGGGTGGGGCTTGCAGCCCCATTGCTGCTGGGTGGAGGTGGTCTGACAGCTCTGATCCTGACACGGAGGGGACATGGGGCATGGAGTGGGCTGGGGGTGCAATATCTCCACTCTCTGCTTGCCCCCCCCCAGGAGACGTGGGCCTTCTTGGAGGAGCTGTTGGACTTCTTTGAGACCTACATCTCCTGGGCCAAGAGCAGGGTGAGTTGAGCCTTCCTCAGTGGGGTGGAGGGAAGGGGAGGACAAGCTGCAGGGTTTTGGGGACACTGACATGTCCTGTCCCCACCGTGTCCCCAGCTGACGGAAGATGTGGCACGTTGCAAGCCCATAGCCCAGACCCTGGATAACGTGGAGGCCATCACCTGCGACTACATCCTGGACTCTCTGGTGAGTGGGGCAGTGGTGCGTGGGGTGACATGTGTGTGGGGGGTGGCAATGAAGTCCCCTTGACCCTTTCCATACAGGATGAGGGGTGCCCACCTCTGTCCTGAGCAAGCAGGGCTCAGCATCTCCCTGGCGCATTGCTGTGGCTAAGAGCAAAGACCAGGCTGTAAGAAGGGATGGCTGGGGGGGTCGCTGGGGGGGCCTGGGGGCAGGAGAGGCTTTCCCAGTCACTGTCTGGGCCCTGATGGCTCTCCCACCACATCCAGAACGCCTTCTGGTTCAGCCTGGGCTGGTGCACCTTCTTCCTGCTGCCCAGCATCATCCTGGCCGTCAGACTCGCCAAGTTTTACCGCCGCATGGACATTGCCGATGTCTACAGGTGAGAAGCCACCCACCCCCTGCGACCATGCCGGGTCTGGGGTCCCCCCCACGCACTGCAAACTGCCCCTTCACGTGCCCCGCGGCAGCCCATGGGGCTGATCCTAAAGTAATGAGTGCTGGGGGTGTACAAAGGAGGTGGCTTGAGAGCTTCAGCCTCCAAGAATGGAGATGCTTTGGAGAAGAGCCTGGCTCTGCCTGCTCCGCAACCCCTGCTTTGGGTAGCTGAAGGTGCCTGCATCCCCCCTCGCAGGAAGGGGCCCGGATTGCAYGGCACGGGCTGCAGCCCCCAGCCCGGGTCGGGGGTCTGCCACTGGACTTGCTCCAGCTTTGCACCATTTTCTGTGCTGGGGCCCCAAAACGGGAGCACAGCTGGATGCCGCGCAGAAGCAGCGTGCTGCAGGGTTGGCATTGCTGCCACGAGGGTGCAGTGCTCGCTCGCCTGCCCGTGGCCACTGGTACCCCGGGGCTGCCCCCAGCCCTCTGGGACCCTTTCCCCGTCCCTCCGGGGCCCTCTGACTGGCAGCCCTACCTCCAGCGCAGCTGCCGACCCCTGAGGGTAGTGAGCGGATTCCAGTTGGATTCCCAACTGCTGAGGGCTATAGCTTGGCCCCGCAGTGCAGCCAGTTTACCGGGGRCTCCCCAGCCCTCGCCCCCCGCCTGCCACCCCTCTGCTCCAGGGTTGCAGCCAGCTGGGGAGCGGGGGTTTGCAGCACCCATCGCAGCCAGCCTTCCTCCCCCTGCCTGCCCCACTCCTCCTCGCTCCACGSCCCGGCTCTCCCAGGACCCATGCTGGGGTTGTACTTGGTGTGTGGTGCTGAGCCGGGCTGTGCCCTGCCCACGGTGCGCCTGGGGTCCCCACCGGCAKCCCCGGCACCTTTCATTTCCCCTTGCAGCCAGCGGCTGAGCTGGCTGGAGACACGGGCTCAGCTGCCAGGGAAACTTGGGGGAACTGAAATCGCGGCACGGAGGAGCTGTGTGCCACTGAGCCGGCGAGTGTGGGGCCCGCTCTGTGCCTGGGGAAGGAGCAGTGATGCCCTGGGGGCAGAAATGTTCGGGGGGGGCTGCAGGAGCCTGTGCTCTGTGTCTAGATGGGGCAGCCGGGTTGGAGGATAGCACCCTGCCCTGGGGGAGACCCTGTTCCACCAGGAGATGCTGGGCTGGTGGGCTGTCCCAGGAGGCATCTTCTTGTCCCACTGACACTGTCCCCTCTTTTTTCTCCCCTCCAGGAATGAAGCCTTGGAGATGTAAGTAGCAGTGCCAGGTCCCTGTGGGGGGGCAGCTCCTGTGGCATGAGGGGGGACAGGGCACAGAGGGAGGGGGGCGAGGAGGGGAACAGGGCAACTGCAGGCCAAGGAGGGTGCTGGTACCAAGGGAGGACTGGGAAGGTGGGACCTGTGCAGCATAGACTGTTCTGGGGCCCCCCCATCATCTTCCCACACTCCTCAGTGTGGGGGTGCTGCTGCTCCCAGCCTCCCCCAAGCTGGCGGTGTGTGTGGGGGTCTCCGCACCCTCTTTCCTGTGGGGCTGGGCCACAAGGGTGGGATGACATTTGGTCTTCTCAGTGCATCCTGGGCTGTCCCTTGCTCCCCTCTGTGGCTGGGGGGGTTGACACAAGTGACCTTGGTTTTGCAGGCCACCCACGTTCAACTTCTACAAAATCCCTCGGCCATCCACGAGGCATTAGACCCTGTTGCCCACAGCACGGGCACGGAGGAGATGGACACGGCTGCCCTGTCTGCTGCGCCTTCTCCCTGGGCGCTGGGGAGCAGGTTGGGAGTCCTCGGCTGAAACCCCCTCCCCAGTTCCCAATGTGACAGTGCCCCGGTATGTGCGGGAGGAGGGCTGCCCCTTGCACTCCCCCAGGTGGGACTTCACCCCCCGCCCCCGGGAGACCCCGTGGGCTCAGGGCAGCTCGCCCTGTCCGTGCCACCACAGCCTCTGTGCTGCCGGCCAGCGGGAACCTGCTCACCCAGGCCCCTCGCTCGAAAAATGCAACTATTTATTTTTGCAGGGAGCCTGACTTTTTCCAGGGCTGTGATTTTTTTGGTGTCAAACAATAAATGGCGTTTTTGTGTGCACTGCAGGCATGCAGCTGCATTCTTTGTGTCTGGCTGCGATGGAAGGGCACAGGGGTAGGGGCAGGGAGGGTTCCCCACTGCTRGCACAAGCTGGGACTGTGCCTGGCGCTAGAGGGTTCTTGCCAGGGTCCCCAGGTGTGCTCTGCCCACAGCCAGCTCTTGGAGTCCTGACCCAGCCCCTGGGTTGATGCAGGACCACTGCTCACTGTCACTGGGGCTGGGTGATGTTCCCCTCGCTGGGCAACCTTTTGCACCTGTGGCTGGGTGGGTGCCAGGTCCTTCCCTGGGAAACGCCACACCAAGAGCTTCCTGTCCATGAGGTGCCATCCCATGCTGTCCCCAGTGCACGGGCACTTCCCTCAGCCCTCCGGCGACCCTCTCATCGGTGGGTTTCCAGTTAGTTTATGCGGTGCGTGCAGCCCACACCTCCCTCCCTCTAATGGGTATGGTGGCATGGGGACTCCCGGTGTCCACCCCTGCATGTCCCACACCGCTGCATGGCATGGATGGGCACGGCGAGAGCTGCATGCACAGATAAGCCAAGGGCGACTTAGTCCGCACCCGTGGCGGGGCGAGTGCAGGCATTGCTTTGTGCTGCTCCTTGGCTCGAGCACAGGGACCATCCCGAAGGCCAGGTCAGGCACAGGAGGCGTACGTGAGCAGTTTGACTCATTTCCTTCATTGCAAAGCCCAAGTCTCTCTGGAGCAGAGCGACGGGGCCGAGCTGGCTAGCTTGCCCTCCACTATGTGCATCTGCTTTATCGCTTTTTTCCATTTGCCTTCAGATCTTCTAATCGCTATTTTTTTCCTTCAGGCGTTATCTGAAGCTGCACCGGCCTTACCTCCTGCTATCTCCCCCCAGCACCCATCCTGACCGCAGAGAGAGCCCCGTGCTTGCCTATCACCCAGCTGAATCTATCCTGTGGGGGGGTTTGGCCCCTGCTCCCCCCAGGGACACCCACCTTTTCTGGTCCTTGGGGTGGGATTTGCCAGCACCCCCTTGGCAAGCATTCAGCTCAGTTTTGTCTCTTGCTCTGCCTTTGCTCTCCCCTACCCTGAACCCTCAGYCTCCTGAATTGTGACTGCTTTCTGCTCATCTAGGGTGTGGAGGTCTCTGGCCCCAAGCTGTTCCCACGGCACAGTGTTCCCTGCTTCCTCTTCCCTTGCTGTGSCTCGGGGACACCAGCCTGTGCAGGACTGCTGCTGGCTTCGGTTTCCACTCGCTGGCTTTGTGGGCACTGCTCCCTCCCTGCTCCCCTCTCTGCTTGGCCTCCAGCCGTGGCCTTTTCTTCTCTGCAGAGCTAGTGCTGGAAGGCAGGGAGCTTGACCCTCCTTGTTTGCTGCATCACCGTGGCCACCTGCATCCAAATCCAGCCCTGGCAGTAAAAATCTCCCCCCAGATTACTGCACAGCCTTTGCCAAGGCATGGAGCTTGCTCTCAGCAGCTCCCCATTCAGCRCTGCCCCAGGGCAGCATCCCAGGCCCTGGAGCCATGGCTCTGAGAGGGGCCTGGGTCCATCGTCCTCCTCCTGAGCAGCCCTGGGAGGCAGGCGAGAGCAACGGCAGGCAGGGCCAGCAGCTGCTCGGGGAAGAGGCAAGGACGGCTCATTGCAAAATGCCCACAGTGGCCACCACCGACTCTCAGGCCAGGCTCCCTCCGCTCATGTGAGTGACAGCTGCCAGAATCCACTTCCCTTGCGTGGGAGGGAAACTCACAGCACCCCACGGCCACAGCACAAGGCCTGCCATAAGGAAGGTCTCATTGATAACGAGCCAGCCTCTAGAGAACCGTTGCAGCGGTTCCTCTTCCTCTTTGCCAGACTTGTTTCCACCACAGGGACTTTCTGCAGCCAAGCCCTTGTCTGGGGGAGGCCCTGCCGCATCTTTACAGTGGTTTCACAAACCACGATCCCTCCAACGGCAGCTCTGCCACTGCGTGCCCACAGCAGCAGACTCCCACCGGGGCCAGCCTGGTGCTCCCTGTTGCTGGTTTTCCAGCGAGGAACAAAGGGACAAGTTGCAGCTCTTGAGAAAAAAATTCTCCCTTCCTCAACCCTATCTTGGGCCCAGCCACAACTCCCCCTGCAAGACACCCCAACGGCGTTTAGGGGTTGCTTGTGGCACTAAGCAGCTGCAGAGAGGATGGGAGCGAAGCCCAGGTAGATCTCCTTGCTCCCAGCAACGTGTGGGCTTGCCTTTGCCGAACCATGCACTGCCTGGGATGGCCCTTTGGGAATGGTCACCGGCCTGCCGGTGCAGAGTCCTGCCTCCATGGCTTCATAGTGGTAAAGGGCCACAGAGGGAATGGGCTGTCCAGGCACAGCTGGATCTTCAAGCCCAGCATGTACCAGCGGTGAGCCACACTGGGCAGCTCCATGGTGAGTTGAGCTTGGCCACTTTTCACCAGAAGCGAAACGAAACTGCCCTCCTCCTGAGGGTCTGCATCCTCAAAACATCCACCACCACCCCAGCACTGCTTTAGGAACCTTTATTTTTCAAAGGAGTCTTCCACACTTCACCCCACTCTCAAGAGGACTAATGCAGGTGAATCTTCCTCATCCCATCCCAGGCAGGCTCTGCCAGCCCGGCAAGGCAAGAGGCAGCTCCTTCGCACCACAGCCCGTCTGCTGGGGCAAGGCCACAGCCGGGGTCTCTCTTGCAGAGGAGGGAGCCAGGCAGTAAGCACCGGAGAGAGGCTGGAACCTGGATCTTCCTGCACAACTGCTCTCAAGTTACACTGACTTTGCAAACAGAGGCACAATATGAGCCAGACAAGCCTGACAAAGCCCCTTTGTGTGCAAAGGGCAAAGGTAGAGGAGATGGGAACAGAGGGCCCGGGCGTCCTGCAGCATAATCTAAGCTTCCACAAAGGAAAGGGAGAGGCAGGGCCAGCCCCAAGCTCGCACAGGCTGCTGCCAGCTTCTCAGCTCAGAAGAAGAGTTCGGGTACTGTCTGGGATAGAGAGATAAGGGAATTAGGCTGCTCTCTTCAGTTAAGTAGCTGCAATCAGTCACAGCTACAGGACTGATCCCAGAGGAATTGCAGCGAGACAGCGCACAGAGTGCTGCAGCTGCCAGCGCGTGTGCTGGGACCCCCCGTACCACGGAGCTGCGCCACACTGGCATTTAGCATCTGACTGAGCCCAGAGCAGCAGGACTCAGTGACCCCACTGCAAGAAACATGCCCAGTTTCTTACAGGCAGAGCTTGGAGGCAGCACCCAACCTGCTGAGCAGAGAATGGCGGGGGAAAGACTGCGTGTGTCCTTGCCCACCACTCCACCACCACTCCTAGAGAATCAGGGAAGTAGAAGTGAAGTTATAAAGGAGCCAAACAAACCAAAACCAAAGTGCTTTGGGCAGGGAGCAGTTCTGTAGTCCTGTAGTGCAGCCAGCGCTTTCATTTGCAAAAGCATCTAAGCGTTTGCTCCTCCACTGGGGCACATGCAATTGCACTTGCTAGAAATAGCCAGAAAGCCTGCCCTGGCTTCAGGTGAGATCCCCCAACCCCAGCCACCCAACGGACTCTTCAATATGCTGCTGCAGGGAGACCTCAGAAAGGAGCAGGCTTCCGTACTGCCAGGCAGGGCAGGATTTCCTGGGGTGGATGTGGCTTTCCCCTCCTCGTGCACCCAAAGCTTGGGATCCCGTTGTGCTTCTCTCCCTTCACACACTGTCACCCTGTACCAGCGTCGAGGGGGAGGAAGTCCTTGCCATGGGTGGCTGAGGGGCATCATCGGCCGCTGCTTTTGAGGGGATCTTGTGCTCTCGAGGTGGGGCAGGAGGGGGGAAGGTGGGGCTCTGTAAGGCATCTGAGTACATCTCATCCTGGACACAGGGACGCTGCACAACCCTTTGCAGCAGCGGCTTGAGCAAGCCTACAGTCAGCTGGTTCTCCTCACTGGAGAAGGGCACTGGGTCCTCCTGGGAGCGAGGGAGGTGCTGCAGGACCATAGTGAGGATGTCCGAGGCGGTAAGCTCAGTGGGGCACAGCGGCCACAGCGTGTCCAGATAAGGGTCCAGCTCCCGGTGCTGGGCAAACTCTGCCAGCAGCGTGGTGAATATCTCCTTGTTAAGCAAGGGGCTGAGCTTGGAGAACTTCTCTGCCACCTCCACCACCCGCTGCCACCGCTTCAGGCGAATGAGAAGGTGCAGAGCTTGTAGCACGGCCTTAGGCCTCTTGCTGCAGAGCAGCAGTTCGAGCTCCATCTCATCATCTGCCTCGCTGCGCTTGTTCTTCCTGGCCAGTACTCCCAGCGCTCTCTTGTACAGCGGCACCCGGCCCTCTGGGCCCTCCTTGCTGCTGTATGCCCAAGAGATGCTAATGTACTGCTGAGTCAGCTCCACAAAACTGGGCAGCCACTTGGGTTTGAACCTCAGGAAGGAGGCGCAGATGAGCTCAAAGAGCGGGACCACCCCATTCTGACCCACGTCCTCCTGCTGCGGCCCTCCCAGGACCTTCTTCCACACCTCTGGGGTGGCCCTGGCCACCAAGAGGCCGTCCCCGTTCTGCTGCAGTTGCAGGCAGCTCCTTGTGGCCTTCCAGGCAGCCTTGGGGAAGGAGGCAAAGACAGAGTTCAGGTAGGCCAAATTGTCTTTGTCCATGTCAGAGTGCAGAACGCGGTTGACCTCCTGCTCCACCAGTTCCTCGCAGTAGCTTTCCACCTCACTCTCTGGGGCACACACCACACAGGTCTTGAGGAGCTCCAGGCTCATGTAGCTCTGCAGCTCCAGGCTCATTGTGCTCAACAGTTTGGCATAAGTGTCTTGGAGGCCTCGGGCTGGCTTCTGCTTCTGGTGGAGGCTGTGCTGCAGGATGGCAGCAAGGGCCACAGGAGCCTGGAACACACCACCTTTCTTCAATTTCTCCACTGTCAGCTTGGAGCTGCTGAGGCTCCTCCTCTGGTAATATCTGCAGGCCTCCTCGAACACCATCTCCACCAGGCACGGCTCAGGTCTGCTGCTGTCCTCAGGTTTGGAGAAGCTAAAGCTGTAGATGCCAGTTTGAGTGAGGAGCTGGATGCTGTCCTCCTCTCCCGGGGACTCCAGGAAATGCACCTCTTTCATGCTCAGGATTTTCTTTTCTATGAGCCTTCCACTGTTCTGGTCGACAAGGTACAGGACCCCAGCCAGCACGCAGGCCAGGATGCTGCCAAAGGTCTTCAGCTGGACAGGACTTCCTTGGGCCAGGGGGCCCTCCTCTAGGTCAAAGATATGCCTCTGTGTCCCATCTGGCTCCACCATGTTCACAGCACCCTTCGTGCTCACCAGCAGCAGACCCCCACTGTTGGACACAGCGGAGGTGTGAATGTCCAGAGGTGCCAAACCTGAGAGAAGACCCACAGAACCAAGCAGGAGCTTCCTGAAGTCTGACTCGCTGCTGGAGTGCAGCACCTTGCTGTGGACGAAGCCTGCAGAGGGGGCTGTGATGGTGAGCTTTGCCTTCTCGGGATGCCAGATGAGGAGGAATTTGGAAGTGGTGGCAAAGCTGGCAGCGGCAGGCACCAGGAAGACGTGCTGAGGGGAGGCCAGGACCTGGTACTCAGGGCTGTTGTGCAGGACTATCCTTATGGTGCCCAGCCGCACACCTTGCTCCCCCACCTCCAGAGCCCGAGTGCAGACACAGAACCTGAAGGCACACTTGCTCATGTCTGAGTGGGCATCCAGGGGAGGCCTCTCCTCACACCACACCAGACTGGCTCCCTGGCTGCACACGGAGATGATTCGTGCCCGGGCACCCTGGCAGAGCTCCAGCGTCTGCAGCAGCTGCCAGCCCACGGCCACCACGAAGTGCCAGACCTCGGTCCGGCCATGTTCCCACACAATGGCCAGTACCCAGGAGCCCAACGTCACAGGGCTCTGCAGGAAGAGCAGTCCCACAAGGGCTGCCTGGGGCAGCTGCCAGTTCCTCTCCAGGTTGGCTCCACCGATGCTGTGGCGCTGGAAGGCCACCACCCGGGGCAGGGGGGGTGGCCGGCTCTTCTGCAGGACCAAAAGGTGCTGCCCATCAGGGCTGGACTGGACATGGCTGGGCTCTTCTCCCTGGCACAGCAGCTCCTGCAGCCAGTGGCCTCGGCTGAAGTCACTGAAGTCGGAGACCTGCCGCAGCATCCTGGCTCGCTTCATCTTGGGGTGCCCGCCCTGGTCACCGAGAGCATGCACCAGGGCAAGCAGGGGCACGGAGCTCCTGCTGCCACGGACTCCCCCCCCAGGACCCCCCGCTGCCCCCCCCTCCCCAGGGTCTCTGGAGACCCTCCGACCCTCAGGGACCCCCCGGGCACCCTCTTCCCCCGGCCAGCCGGTTCCGCGGGCACCAACCCCCCCGAGGTACCTGCCGCGCCCCCAGCTCCCCGGACACCCACCTCCGCCCGAGGGATCTCCCCGCTGCCCCGCTTCCCCA
>JASVER010000083.1:602192-804491 GCA_030449065.1 Oceanodroma leucorhoa | reverse complement strand
CCGGGCCGGTGGCGGCTCGGCTCGGCTCGGCACGACACGGCGCTGCGCAATCACGAGGCGGCGGGCTTCCGGGCGGAGCCGCGCCGCGCCGGCCCGGGCCGCCCCTCTCCTACTTCCGTCGCCGGTGCGGGGAGGGCGGCGGGGCCGCGGCCCGGGGACGGCTTGCGAGGCTTCGCAGGTGGTGGGGCCATTTTTTACCGGGGGGTGGGTGTGTCAGTCTCCTCAGGGAGAGACGAGCTCCGTCCAGCCCGGGGAGGAGTCTCCCCGCCGCTGCCCTTGGCYGTCCCGCCTGCGGCTGCCGCCGGGGACCGGTCCCGGGGCCGCCCGGGGAACGGGCGGGCGGCGAGACCCGGCGCTGACAGCGCCCCCCGCCCACCCCGCCTGCCGGCGGCGCTAGGACCGCGCGGCGCAGGCCCCCCTCGGAGCGCATGCGCGGTGCGGCCGGCGGCGCCTGCGCATTGGGAAGGGGAACGGCTCGCCCGCAGGTAAGTGCTGGGGATCGGGGGGGGGGAACGCGCCCCCCCCACCCCACGGGGCCAGGCCACGCCCCCCGCCGCCCCTCCTGAGCGGCCGCCCCGGCCCGGGCCTGGGGCGGGAGGGCGGCACCGGCTGCTGGGGCTCTGCCGCCCCGCGGGCTCTCCGCGGGGCGGGGGCGCTGCCCGCCGCGAGGGGCCTCGCCGGGCACCGTCTCCCGGCCAGCGGCGGGGCCCGCCGACCCGCCCGCCGCTGGCCACGCCGGGGTGCCCCGCAGGCCCGGCTCTCAGGGGCGCTGGGGAGCCTCCCCCTGGCCGTTGGGCAGCCGGTGCTGGCGGCACCTTGGCGGGGGACCTGGGGCGGGGGGCGAAGCCTGCTTTGCCACAGCCCCTTTCGCGGGCCGGTGACCCGGGCTGTGTCGCGGCCCCTCGGTGCCCGCCCTGCCCTGCCCTGCCTGAGGCCTGGCCGCCTCCTGGAAACTTCGGGCGTGCGGCAGTAGTTTTACACAAGTCTGTTGCTTAAGAAGTTGTCGGTCCTTTCCCCGCCTGCCTGCAGTGCTGCTGTTACCAGCAGGGATGCGTTAGCACCGCCTTGCCCAAGTAAGTGCCTTTGGGTGCCGGGCAGCGAGTGSTGCCTTGCCTGAGGGGCCCTGGCAGCAGGCTGGAGTTGCCCAACCCTTTGGCTCCGCTGGTGCAGCAGCCGAAATGGTTTGGGTTCAAGATAACTCCTTCTAGAAAAAGAATGAGCAGGGCATATTCTTTTATCGTGGATCATTCTCATTTTCTGGCTTACCTCACAGTCCTGTAAGCACTTGTTATCGGCAAAGCAAAGGGAAGCAGCAAATAATGGCAAAGGAGTGGGAACTGTGATGTTTGTTATGCTGAAGGCAGAGGCAGCTTGCTACATAAGCAAGCTTGCAGCCTCAGTCAAAACCCTGTTGCGTATATCACTGTAAGAAAGTTTGCTCTTAAGCAGAGACTGTAATCTCAATATATGATGAGAGCCAATTCGGGCTGAGCAGGTGGGTGGAATATGCAAAGCAGTAAGATAATTTGAATCATTACGATATGTGGTGATTACAGTTCACCAGCTGTTTGAGCTCTAGTAGGAAGTGTGACAAAAATTTTTAAGAGGAATTTTGGGGGGGAGAAGAGGACATCAGTTTGGTTTTCAAATAATAATAGCGTAATCCTCTGTTTGTGTCACTTAGGGCACTTTTTGCTGTGTGCARAGAGACTCTGCAGGCGGGGTATATACAGTTATTGGCTAACATGCACAAAAGAAACAGTGAGGCTTTAATGAGCTGCTAGGCTAAGCATTCATCTGCTCACCACCCCTGCTAACACACCAGGCAGCGACACGGACATCCCTCAGGAGGGGAAGGGTCAGCCTCTGCTGCTCAAAGTTGCTGAGTTGCTGTATTCTGGCTCCCTGGTGGTTTTTGTTTGTTTGTTTTAGGGTTTATACATTTTTGTTTGTGTTTTTCCTCCTGAGTGCTTGTGCTACTAATGTTAGCAAAAATGTTACCTCTCTGCAGCTCTACCTTTCTTATCTTGGCATGGCTCTACTGTGCAGCTTCTTAGAACATAGCAGCTTCCTCAGAAGTTGGAGCCAAGGTCATGCAGCTGCGCTGTGTTCAGCATGGGCCTTGGATCCACACCGACAGCTGAAGCCGTGGGAAAAGGCCAGGGGAAGGTTACAGGGAGAGTGTTTTTCTTCAGAAGGAAGGCATCTGAAAAGGTCTCCGAGTGGCATGAGCTTTTATGTGGGAATGTAGAGGCAGTGCGCAATATTTAATGGTAAACTAGGTGAGATGGATGTTGAAGGGCTTGAAAAGTGAAAACCCAAAGAGACTTTCTGACACGAGAGAGCTGGGCATTGTAGCCAGTAATATGGAAAGGAAGCGTGATAAAATGAAAAAATTAATTTGGAAAAATGGTGTGAACAGATGGAGGTGGAAGCATGTGACGCTTGTCTAGATGGACTTGACAGGAAGGAGCTTAACTAGTTGATGGTGTGAAGTTGATGGATTGGGTGTTATTTTAACTGGACAGATAGAAATGAAAGGCAATTATGGATGAAGTGTTAAAAATGTAGCTTGGACATTTTTCTTTTATATCATTGCTAAAGCAGGTGTAGTGGGAGGTAGTCTGTGGCTGTATCTGCATTAGGAAGCTGTTTTTCAAGGGGGGAAAAATAGGTCAGTAGTGGTGTAACTTTAGATTGTACTATGGAGAAGCACATACACTGCTACTTCTCTGAGCGGGATGGGAGGACTTGCTAGTAAAAATGCATATACTGGGACTGTGCTGGAGATTATGTTGCTTAGTACTGCAGAAAAAGAAGTAGGATCTATGTGGGATTTTGTCATCAGCACACCCTCAGAATATGTTTCTTGTTACATACTGCATGAAGGCTCCTGGAAATTCTGTGAGGTGGATCCAAGGCTTGTGTGCTGTGAGTGTTACTGTTTGCCTTGTTGGTGGGTTGGGCACCTTACAGTTGTAAAGGAAGGTACAATCTGAGCAGTTTTCATTCCAATGGACRATATACAAATAAGGTTGTAAAGAATGGATGAAATATAAAAGCAGCGTGGATGTACTAGCACAAACCGTAACCGCCAACACAAGAGTTGGTGGAGAATAAGCTGCAAAAGGGCTTATAGCAGGAATTTGGTCATGATGGTTGCTAAAGCCTTGACAAAATCTAGCCCAAGGTGTTTCTGCTCTCTCTGTTTTCACTAGTGGTCTGCCAGGTTGCTGCTGGGTGGTCCTGGGGTTTTAAAACTGGAGCTTGAACTGGGTCAAGGCACTGTCTATGCATTGGGATTCATAAACTCTTGTGGTGGGTGCAGATTGTCTATTGCTTCCGGTGGTGGATGAGTGCTGGAACCTGTGTTTTAGCTGCCTGTTGCTCAGGTCCAATATTGACTCTGCAGATTCATCACATGGATAAAGTGCAAGCTTTTCCTGGAACTTCACTGAAGAGTTTAATGACTACTTGGCTTATAATGCATTGCTTTAGAAGCTAGAGGTTAACTTCTAGGCGGGAGTTTGTCCCCCTCTCTTGCATGATTGAGGTAATTTTTGAACAACTTTCCTTTAGACTTGAGTGATATACCTGCAAAATACCTTGAAAGGCAAAGTGTGATCACACTGGGTCCCAAGTGCATGCAATTGGTGATGGGAAAATTACTAGCCTTGAAATATTTAAACAAGTGAGTCCAATCTTAGTAGCAGTGGCAAGTCAAGGGATATTGGATTCTAAAAGCAAAAGTATCTCAGTTCTTATTCAGAGTCTTTATATATACTAATTGAGGTCCAGGGCTTTGGCATTAAGAAACTCMTATAGATGACATCGTTTGCACTACCTTTTTCAGATAAGGAATAAATGGTTTGCTAAGTAAGTCAATATGTGAAAATACCATTTTATGTCATCTGTTTGTTTTGCTTTTTATTTAGCCAAGAAGTGTTACAGTATATTTTTTTGAGGGGTCCRCACTGAAAAACATACGCTTATTCATGTTTGGTTGTATGTGGGGATTGTGTATATGCATCTGTAATCTTGAAAACTTTCAGGTTTGTTAGCCTAGGCAATTAAATGCAAAATGCAGTGCTTGATGGGCTGCATGCAAGATTACATAAGTTACAAGTTTTGGATTCTGATGTCATTATAGTGTAGATGTGCATTAGTGTTATGTTCTCTACAGTAGTATTTTTGCTGTGATAAGATGATCTATGGAATAATAATAAGTCTATACAGGAGCTGAGTGGCAATGTGGAGCAGCCACAGTTCTCAGTTCTCAGTGCACAAGTCTGAGTAAACCTCAGACTTAAAATGTCAGGTTGATTTTTCCTGTGGATATTCTAACGAAAAGCTGACAGAGACGTGTTCATCAGAATGTCACATGTTTGGTTGGAATCTCTGCTATGAGTTCTGGAATGAAATGGAAAAGAGGTRGATGGCTGGATGTGCTCATCCCTTTCTTCCTGACTGGATCAGCTGATCTTGGGGTTGATGATAGATAAAGCAAGAGTCTGCCTGAACTTCTGTCTGCCATGGCTTTTATCTTCTTGCCTTTGAGCTGCCAAGACTTGTGCTCTGTCGAGGTTTCTTTTAGTTCCAGATGAAGCATCTTGGATCTTCTGCTGCACACCAAAGTACTTGCTGTTCTAAAAATCCACGTGCGTGTGCTTCTCCTGGCCCTGAGGGGTAGTTCTCCTATGCAGTCAGTGACTACAGCAGGATTCGCTTAGCAGCGTGTGTTAATGGGACTGACCTATTGACAGAATAAATTATCCATTTGAACCTAAAATGTGGAAAATGCACTGATGCTTTTTAAATGTAATGTGTTTAAAGGATAATTGTTAACTATATTCAGTGTCATCGTTTTCATAAGCTGTCACCGCGTCCTGATAATTTGACACCTCTACAACTTATTTATAAATGTTTTGTGCATTTAACTGTTGTTTTCTGCAGCTGCCTAGAAGGTCCCCATTAGCAAAATGCAGTTTCCTGTTTCTGTCTTTATGACATCCACAAAATGTAATTGCATAAAGTGAAAGGAAAAAGCGATTTGTACAGCCTCATCATCATAGGTCATGGAACAAACACAGCCTAATAAAGCGTTAGCATGAAAGGCGACTTTTACTTTTTTCCCCTTGCTCCTCCATATGCTCATTTGTAGAATAGCAAATTATAAACAAGAACATTATTTAATCCTTGCCTCTAGCAGTCTTTGTATGTGCTCTGTGCAGCTTTGGTTGAGAGAATATGAATCCCAAGTCCCCTTTTGACAGAGACTAGAATTTTCACATGATCATGCGATCCCTCTGGTGCTTACCCAGCATCAAGCCTTTGTGTCTTCTGGCATTTAAATTTTTTTTCTGTCTTTCTGGAAATGTGGGAAAAGTGTTAAAATGCAGCTGTCAAAGTCCAGGGACTAAGCAGAGCGTATTGATCCCTTGCCATTCACATACACGTTTGCTGTGAGAACGCTGACCTAGAAGCACTGAGAGTTAGTTTATTAGTTTTGACATTGTGATTCGTTAGCTSTAATTCAATTAGAAGCACACTGATGGATGTGTTTGTATGCTGGGGCTGGCAGCTGCTTTAGGTTCAGAAACTTACAATTCTAGTTGGGAAATTGTTTTGTGCAATCTTGGGTAAGATTTGTACTGCTAGCCTAAAAGTGACATCGCTCTTGATTTGGTTTTTAATAGATTTCTTTCTGTTTCCAATTATGTTTCTAATTAGAATAATGTCTTATTTCCCATGACAGTTTAAAAATAATGCAAAGTCTGTAAAAGAGAAGCTATCAAGATGATTGAGTAATGTTTTCTTTTTCGTTTGTTAGACTGAAACCTTTTTCTATCTTAATTAGATATATAGACCGACTAGACCACAGGAATAATTTTGGTATTTACAGAAGGTTATGGTGCAGTAGCTGCTAAGCTTTCTTCTGTCAATGTGTCTTCGGGCTGTTTCCATTCTTACCCAAGCACACGCACCAGCCCTTAGCCGCCAGCTGTGCATATTCCCTTTCTATTGGGAAGATAGAACACCTCTCTGCCTTTCTATATAAATGTCAGCTTTTCAGGTTTGAGATCTGCTGCTCTCTGTCCTACCCTCTGCTTTCCCATCCAGGCAAAGCTCCTTCCCTTCACACCTGGGGTAGGGTCTTTTGCAGCAGCATTGTTTCTCCAGGCCCAAAGATGTTTTCCTGCCACTTAGAACTGAGATTTAGGGCTCAAGGGATCGATATCTGAATAACCGACTCTGGGAGCCTGAGAGTCCTAGTTGAGAAYGTATCTGTAGTTTAAGAGACAATCAAAAGCTGTCTGCAGTGTAAAGAATGTAGAAGAGATCTGGAACTGGCATTCAGTAGTTGCTGGAACTTGCTCTTTGAGGGAAAGACAGATCTAAACATGCTGTGGTTGTGGAATGGGTTCAGGCAGTCTGGGATGGAGGCTAAATCCAAAGATGTCTTCGTGGCTGCCAGTTCAGAAAGCTCTGGGGTCTTAGATACTGACTGCAGTGAACTTACCTCTCTATGCATAATTTAGCATAGCTGAGTGCAGCTACCACAAGAGCCTGGCTATGGTTTTCTGGAGCATGACTTAAACCTCTGCCTGAGGTATGCTGCTGCATGCGTGTAATTACCTTTGGAGGTATGGGAGGAAGGTTGGGATCTCAGGGATATGAGAAGGGATGGCATTCCCTTTCTGCTAAGTACCTCTGACAGTGCTAACAGGATGTTAGAACAATGCTGAAGCTGTGATGCTTGCCAGCAAAATCTGTGATTGCAGATAAATACATATTTGCAAGGTCAGAGTGGTGATGTGCTTTGTAGCATCAGACATGAGGTTGAGAGTACATGGCAAGTCATGCATTCTGACTCTTAGCCCCTGGAATGGGTTGACTGTCACAAAATTCAGGACTACAGCTATGGCTGTTACTTTTTGTAACAGCTCATTTTGTAATAATGGTACTTCCTTTTTTTTTAAATAGGATAACCAGTAAGCATGAGACACCAATAAATTATAGTAAAACCTGTTTGTGTTTCTAGAAAACCCTTTGCTGTCAAATGGATCAGGAAATTCATCTGGTTTAAAAAAAAATCCCTGCGAAGCTTGTCCCCTGTGTTCCTCAATCCTCCTCCCATAACTCAACCACATGTGATGCTTTTGAGGCTGGGGTTCTTCTCTGGCTTGATTTGCAGAGCAGCTGGCACAGCTGAGGGATGCCAAGGTGCAGAGACAGGRATGAGCAAGAGTGGCAGGAGTGCTTTAGGGAGGCTTTGCAGCCAAATGTTTCCTAGTGTTGGACACCACCTTGGAGTGCAAAAGCAGAATTTGAAGTGCTTTGGTAGGCAGCAAATTAAATAGATAAGAGAAGACTTTTTCAAACAGTTTCAGGAGCTTTTTGTCACAAGATGTCCTTGAGGCTTGACCAGCATCAGAAAGGACTGGATATCCATTTGATAACAAGTATCACAGTTCATGCAATGATATTAAAAAATACATACTTTTCTAGATGTAAACTGTATTGGTCTGGATCATGAATCAGTTTCTAGGAGAGAAGAATTAAAAAAATTTATCCATAAGGAGCTTATTATGTATCTGCCTGTCTGGACTTTTGCATCTTTCGTTGAAATGGGATATAGGACTAGATGGGACCTTTGATCTGATTTCTTATCTGGTATAGTTATTAAAACCCCTATTTTCAGCTTGTGAGAGACTATTAGTATTTCAGTGCAGTGAAAAAGTCTTTCATGGTTGAGGCAGGCCAGATATGCCTTGAAGAAAAGTTCAAGTTTCCTTAGCCTTTTTTATCTGTTCTTACCTTCAGGGTATACAGCATGGCCCAAACAGAGAAGAAAGGTGGGCTGCTCCGGAAATCTTCAGCCTCCAAGAAGCCGTTGAAGGAGAAAGTTGTGTTGATGTATGATGAGATTTTCACGGTAAGGACTTGAGGATCTCTTCTTTCTAAAGTGTTGTGTTAAATTTTCTTCGTTTAGTTTGTGCTGAGGGTTCTGCATGGTAGATTCTTTTCCCAAGGTAAGGACTGCACAGTGTAGGCACACGTTTCAGGTTCTCCTACTGTCATGCAGAGCTCTGTATTCAGCTCTCTTCCTTAATGTCACCTTGTCCTGTTGTCTACCAGGACCATTTGTGATTGACGGGAAGTCACAGCTTTTCAAGTACTTCTCAAAAAATAATCCAGAAAATGAACAGAGGCATCCCAATTGAGAGCTGCTTCTGTTTGTCCTTCTGTTTGTCCCAGCTGTTTCTGGGAATCTGTGTAGACAGAATTCTATACTGTGAGACCACTTGGTCATCCAGTGTGATGATGCTGACTCTGAGCTACTCATGATAATGATTTTCTTTAAATTCTGCCTGAATGATTTCTTCTTGTTTGCTCTCATGGCTGTTCCTTTTCCTTTCAGACAGAGGACCCCAGTAAATGCAACCCTAGATTTTGGGAGGAGCTGTTTCTCATGAAGGTAACAGGAATTGCACATCCCCTGATTTGCTGCTGCTGTTCTGCCCACAACGTGGCAGACTGTCAGTGCAAGGACTTGCGTTTCTAAGGTGTCAGTGGTTGTGTAACATGCATGAACTGCTTCTTAACCTGACAGGTCAACTTGGAATATCTAGAAGGCAAGCTGGAGGCTCTGGATGGGGAAGAGTTAATGAAGATAAAAGATAACATCAACTGCTTGTTTCAGCACTGCATCCAGGCACTGGGTGAGGAGCACCCAATCAGAGTGGTCAATGCATTACAGGTACCACAMTGAGAGACAGGGAATGTTCTTTCTTGCTTCTGATAAGGCAATATATTTGCTGCTGGTATCAAACATCTTGTGCTCATTTCTTTACTTCTGAGGAGAAGTGATGTCTACAGAGCAGTTGCTACTTATTGTCTGTGGAGGTTACAAACATTCATAGTCTCCTTAGTCTTTGAAGAACAATAGCTTGTTTCATAAATCAAGAGGATCTGGTGATGCAGGACGAAATGGATGGCAGTGGGGGGACAAGATGGACTTGTTCACACTGCAGGCTGTCGGTTTGGGGGCTCAAGAGTATTCTGTGTAGCTTTGTATTCTACTTTCTCCTGTTCTCCCTTGTTTCAGCCTCCTTTTTGCATTTCCATGTGGGTTGAAAATGAAATAAAGCTCTGGAGAAGTTAGTGTGAAATTTATACAGGGGACTGTCCCTGCTGGACACTTCCTAATTGGAAGCTGTGAAGAATTGTCACCCAGAATTAATAGCCATTTTCCTGCAGGTTGCTCCTTACCAAAGCTATGCCGTCCCACATCTTGTGCAGGAGACTCCTCTCCTCAATCGTGATGTTTGATATGATTAGTTCACAGGCTGATTCTTACAGTTTGGTGAATGCATTTGTCTCAGTTTCTCTCAGCTGTAGGAATAAAGGATATGAATTTCAGGTTTGGAGAATTCACCTGTAGGAGACATTGGGCAGGCAGTAAGCTGGGAAAAGTTGATTTAAAACAGAATATGTACACTTCTGACATACAATATTGCATTGTTTTATAATTATTGTTATTATTTTTAGAATTAGTTTGAAAGGATGCTATTAAATATTGTAGTTATAGCTACATAAACAATCTAGCCCAGCCCGGAATTCCCAAACTTGTATTCAGGCTCTTGGCAAAAGTTAGGCCAGGGCTCAATCTAGAATCCTGCTGTGTGAGTGTAAATAGGAACCAGGTAACACATCCTGAGCCTGAGTTGGGAGAACATTCCCTTAATCAGACTGTGTTCATGTGGAAAGTGATCCTGAAGTCAAAACTAACTGAAGCAATCTTTTCTTGAGAATGACCATGGTGACCAAAGGTTTGTTTAGCCCAGTATCCTGTCTCTGACAGTAATGAAAAATGGATGTCTACCTTACCCTTTTGCTTCTGTATGGTTCTAGAGGTCTGCTGGTTCCTTGAGGTCTGCTTGTCTCCAGCTTTACATCTTGTGAAACTAATTACTTCTCACAGGTGAATTTAAGCTGGAGTCTAAAACTGTATTTAAGCTGGAGTCTAAAACTGCAGGTTGTATTCCTGCTTATTCCCCTCTTCACAGACCTGAAAGGTGCCTCATGACAAAAGTCACCAGAGACATTTCCCTCTCTTGGGACAAATGAGACATTTGCTGTCCATAAATTTTCCAGAGTGTCTGCTGGAAGCATAGTGTTCTGATACCTCTATGTTGCCAGTGATCTCCAAGAACTGGGTATGAATCAGTAATCCAGTGCCTGCAACAAGAAACGTGAAGGAGGTTATGTTTAGTGGGAAGGTTCTTAGAGCCCTTGTGGTAGTTAGGAAAACTTAAGCTGCCTAATAGCCTTGGAGACATTTTTTCCTCTTTTTTTTTTTTTTTTTTTTTTTTTTTTGGACAAGGAGACAGCTTATTGGTCAGACTTAGTATAGCAGTGTGGTAAAACCAAACAGAAATTTGTGCTCTCTATAGCAAAAGCACCTGCTGTATGGGCAGGCATAATGTGGTAAACTATGTTGTATGGATGTTGTATGTCTTGTCRTGCTTGAAATAAGAAATTAATCTGGAAAGCTCTAAGGCATGTCTGTCCATATATGGGACACTGGTTCTGCCTTGCAGTTTYCTGATCAATATTTTTGGCCTTAAAGCTGCACTTAGCTATTTTCCAAAGATAGTGGTCTTGTCTGGTACAAATTGGGTCTGGACAGAAGAAGCAGTAAGATTACCTTTCCTCAGAGTGCTATGAAATGAAGGGGTGAACAAACAGGARAAATATGGACAAACATATTCTTCTCTAATTTTTTTGAGTTTTCAGCATCCAAGATCCTCCTTAGAAACAACATAGGTGGAGGAGAGGTCAGACAAAATGTGTGGCTTCCAGGCTGGTGGTATTCATTTAAATGTCTGCACTTTGCCAGTGTTAGGAGAGGGTCTTAGGGTGGGTTTTGCTATTGAGTTGTAGGTGTTGCCTTACATCTTACCCTCTGATTTTTCCCTTTGCAGACTTTGTGTGCATTGATTCGGGGTGTCCATCAGAAGAACAAATCCACTTCTGGGTTTGACATCATCAACATGCTTGTGGGTTTTGATAAGGCAGAGCTATGTATGAAGGTGAGGCCCTGGCAATGTACAGAAACAGTTTGCACAGCAGCCATGTTGCAGGGGCAGTGATTTGTAGACAGGTGTGTCTACCAAGGTGCAGCTTTTGGGGGAAATATTCCAGCCACTTATTGAAAACAGCTGTCCTGAAATTCTTTACCTGCTAGTGGCACAAAGACACTTGGGGTCCCTGTGTTTGTTGGTAATATAACAGAACACTTTTCCTTTAGTTCCATGCTGTGCAGTCACTATGGTTAAGAAATCTTAAGGCCAGAAAAGGCTGTTACAGRCCATTAGTACCTAGTATTGAACTTCATACCTTGTGCTTAATTTTTAGCTGATRGTCATATCCTGTGTTCTCACATTTCCATCAGCACGTGTACCGTTTTAAATTTATTTGATGGTCTTCACTATAAAGATGTTGAGTTTTGGGAAATGACAAAGTAATCAGTGATAAACCTGAATTCCTGTTGTATCTTTCATCTCTCTACAAAAAGTAGTAATTTTTCATCTCTCTACAAATAGTAGTACATTTGGGGAAAATAYTAAGTAACTTGCCTATCAGAACTACATTTTTCCTTTAAGAATAACTGTATTACCTGTAGCTTAGTATTTGGAAAACAATTATTTATGAATATCTGTCAAACAGCTATATAGTAACTATTTTTAATCATAACTAATGTATGTACTATTAAATTGGAGGTGTGCCGCTTACAAAAAGTCTCATGGTGCCTACAAATAAAATGGAGTATTGACAAAAGAAAGCACTGCTATTACTGTCTTGCAAACAAAAGGGAAGATCATATTTGTAGAGCTCAGAATTACTTTGTGAATAAAATCTATTGTTACATGTATACAAAAATCTCTCGTGCATCTAGAGTAAACTCTTGGAAAATGATCATGATGTTACGCCTGTAGTTCCTAAAATGTAGTTACCACAAAACAATGTTGAGAACCAATAGTGTGAATATGGCCTGTGTAGCAGTAGTAATGGCTCAATTATTGATTCTGGAATAACATGGCTTTATATTGGTGCTGTTGTATTTGAATCTCCCAAAAAGCTTTTTGTAACAAGCATTTCAAATAATTTTAAATATTACTTTTAAATAATGTGATTGTTCTTCTTTAGAATCTGATGGAGAGCTTGGACTCGCTCCTCTGTGCAGAAGGTTCTGAAAGCCTCAAAAGCTTGTGTCTGAAGCTACTTCTCTGCTTGGTGACGGTAAATAAGTACCAGCTGTACAATAACTTAAAGGCTTARTAACTTAAAGGCTTATATGAGTCACATCTTGAGGGGTGGAACTGTCTCAAAACTTGAGCAGAGTGCTGCACTGTGAAGCTTAAGAGGGGGAAAGAAAATGTGAATGAGAACAAGGGTCAGCCCAGAATATGCATCATTGCTCTAACCACGATGCCAATACAGACTAGCAGACTGCTTTCACCTCATAAAATAGGTGCCAACTGAGGCAAAAGGGGAGAGACACAGGAAGAAGTGTCAAYTGGATTCACAGGGCTTTTTAGGGAAAAGGATTTTTAAGAAGTCTCAGATAAATGGAAAAGGAGCAGAAGAGAAGGGTTGAGGAAAGACAGGAAGTGTGGAGTAGACAAGAGTGGTGAGGATGTGAAGAATGAGGAAGTTGGAACAAATGGCCACTCACCATCTCTTGAAAATGGTCAACTGTGAACTATTTTGGGTGCAATAAGAGATAATTGAGTGTGGGGGAGGTCTTCACTGCCCTGTGTGTGATGGAAAAGTGCTCAGTGGAGCGTATGCACCCTGTTTTTTCATTCTCTGTGTAGCAGCCTGCTTCAACTGCCAATGGCTGTTGTCATGCAGCTGTGTAAAATACCAATCTGTAGAGGAAAGGGGGAGCCCTTAGTATGTGGGTCACACTTCTTGCCAGAGAGAGGGGTGGRAGGCAGGACAGATTTCTTTTACTTCATGTCTAGCTCTACTGTTAGTCACACCTTGACTGGCTGACTAAGTGTGAGATTCTGGATAAATGCGTCCATCTGGTAGTAGAAGTCTTCTGTTCCCGGTGTGTGCCAGAGGCAGCCACAGCATCATGGGAGGCTTTGGGTGAGATTTTAAAACTTGTGTTTGTACTCAGGTGACAGATAACATTAGCCAGAACACTATCCTGGARTATGTGATGATTAACAGCATATTTGAAGCTATTTTACAGGTAAGTGTTATTCCTTCTACTGCTGGGGCTCTTCTTCCATAGTGACAGCTTTCAGTGATATATTTGCTTTTCAGCTTTTTCAGTGCAGCATAGCTGACTGGCACTGTATGTTGCTTCCATTCATAGCTCAGTCATAGATTAATTTTTTTTTTTAATGCTGTCTTCTCCTTACTCTAGTCTGCTGTTTTTAGTCACTACTGAGTATTTCAAGTATTTTCACTTGAGACATTTATGCATAGATAGAAGCTGAACAGATTTCCGGGCTAATTTCACAGAGAATTCCTATGTCGGAGGAACATTTTTCAAAAGGCAGTCTGGATACATTGAGKTTTTTTCTGCTCTTTGATAAATTATACTTTTTAGAAGTGGAACTGGGCTTGGGGAAACCCAGAAAACTTGCACAGATAATGTTGGTGATGCACTGAGATACTGTCCAGTGCTGCTGAGAAATGTATTTGCCCTTTATGCCCAGAAAGCCTATGTACATCCTTTCTGTGATAAATAAGCTTCTCTGTGTGCAGAATTTCTTGGAAGCACTGACACTTCCTCAACTCCCTCAAATATCTTCTTTCAGTTAGGACATAATTTGCTCTTATGCATACGTTTCACAGCCACGCACTGTCTGAGAGTCACTGCAAGCTTCCTGAAGCAGGCCTGAACAGAACAGTGTGATTATTTATTCCAGATCCTGTCCAGCCCACTTAGTCGCAGGGAACATGGCTATGATGCTGTTGTCCTTCTTGCCTTGCTGGTCAACTACAGAAAGTATGAGGTAGGTATTCTTCTGGATAACAGAAACATCACTTCTCTCTACTTTATTAATTTACACTGGCCTCTGAATTATTAAGGCAGCCTACAGTACAGTTTTTAGCAGTACACACTGACATTTATCAGGGTATCAGCACAGAGCTACAGAAGTTTTGCAAGGTAGTCATATTACGCTAACTGTATCTGTCGCTGACATATGTGTATAATCAAATGTGTATGATATTCATACAGCTTGTTTTGTGCAAGCATGAAGGAAACTACCTAGGGGATTTGCATTTCCTTCATGAAAGTATTCTGAGGAAGGTCCTTTTGGAAGAGTTACTGTTGTGCCGAACTTGCATGTTTACCTCTGTGTGTGTGACTGTGCGGTTATACATAATCTCTAAAGTAAAATGAGCTRTCAGTCATCTTGGGCTTCAGACTGAATTTGTGATTCAGAACCTGACTAGCAGACTGAAGGAGCACAGATCCCAGAAGAGATGGTGAAGCTGTGACCAAAGAATGAACTGAAACATCACAGCTAGTATTTCCAAGAGAAGTCTGTCTCTATCTCTTTGACTGATTCCTCCCTGAGAAACTTTATTCATTTTCCTTTTTCTAAACTGGTTGTGCTACTTTGCAGTATATTCCCATTTTTTTCTGTTATTCATTACCTTGAAAAAGAAACATTTCAAATGTCAAAAACCCACCTAATGTTGGCTTTTCTTTGCATGAGGCATGATGCTTTAATGATCAATCTTATTTTTTTCCATAATTAGGTATATGTTAATATACTTAGATTGGCAAAAAATGGGAAAGTGCTGGAATACCCCCTCCTCAACAGAATTACTGGGAGGGGGCAGGCTCCAAAACCTGCCTGGTTTTATAATAGATCTTGTTTTGAATTATGAATAGACCTAGAGAATAGGCAAAGACAGGAGCTACACTTAGTGTCAAAGTAATCCCTGTTAATTTCTCATTCCTGTGAATGTTGTCAGAATCATGAATTACAGATTCTGTTCAGCAATCTGTGCCGTGGTAGCATGGAACAGGAGCATGGAGTTTGGTTTCAGTATATGGCCATGAGGGAAAACTGTTGGGAATGATATGGGTAGGGTTACTGATGAGGGCAGACTGGAAGGACCAGAAGTCTCATTGCAACATTCAGGTCAAAGGGTGGAGAGCTGTGTAGTCCCATCCATGAGCTATGGATCCCTGCGATCTATAGTTTATGTCCTTAGTAAGGTAGAGGGCTGTGAGTATGTAAGACTTGTCCTCTGCTCTTTGCAGTAGCTTTCTGTAGAGTATTAAGTTGGGATTGAGTGCTTTGGAAAGCATTGTCCTAGATGTCTTCAAACTGGGCACCCAGAAGAAATTGTGCTGATGGTTAAAAAGTACAATCCAACCTGAGGCAGATGCATAGCAAGGGAAATTTCAGCTTGGGTAGTTCATCTGGCAAGGTTGAAAGCAACCTGAAGAAAGGTTTTATATGATGGCTGCCTGACACTGCCCTTTGTAAGCAGTGCTACAATCAAAGCCTGTAGTAATGCAGTCATAATCTTTGTCCTTAAGTAGAGTAGCTGCTTTCATTTGCTATTCTTTCGCCCTTAGAGTCAGTTTGGTGGTTGCCAGTGTATTGTAGCATACTTTCATGCCTCAAATCCTTTGGAGTTCTCTTTTTAGTTAACTGTGCTGCAGTTGATAGGTTCTCTTTTGTTCTGAACTTCACTGGTTGCTAAGTTGTGTTTCCAGCTGTTTAAGAAAATCTAATTAGGCTGAAAATTCATTAGTTGACTATGATTTTGTGTCTGTCTTTAATGTGAATACCAGTGTGTTTTGCATCAGGATGTTCTTTCATATTTTTGGGATGTGAATTTTGCAGTCTCCTCTAAAATTCCCTAGGGAATATTTGCCCACCTTTTCACCACCAGTGTAGCTGAGATCTTGGCTTGCTCATTAACTTCTGTTCTAGGAGTAAAAATTATTTACATGTCTTTACATGGAACCTTTAAAGGGATGTCCCTGATCTGAAACCTAATAATTTTCAAAAGTTGTTCCAAGTATATAYTTATTCAAGTCTCCAGCTATATTCTATGTTTTTTTTAATCCTAGTCCTGATTTCAGAGAAAATATTTTTACCTTAATACTGTGTGAAAGAAACATAAAAGAATAACTAAATAATTGACTGTATCAGGAAAATGGTGAAGCTAAGTGTACGCAAAAGGCTGCCAAACAGACAAAATGCTGTAAGAAAGAGTATTTATTTGATCACTTTCTCAGTGTTTTAAGGGATGGCTGCTAGAATAGCAAGTTAAAACATAAAATCATGTAGTGACTTTTAAACAGTTAGATTCCTTGATAACATCTAGGTGGAAACTTCTTTGCTTCATGTTCAACCTGCTAGAATTGCATATTATGTATTTTGCTAGGCAGAGCTGAAAGAAATTAGTCAAAACATCATTTTTTTCCCTTTGTGTGCTTGTCCAGCAGCATATAGTGTATCTGACAGCCCTTCATGTCCGGTTATGTGGACTTGCCTCTCCTTAATATAGTCAATTACAGGTGCTGAAGAGACACTTATCAACATTGAAGAGCCAGAAAATTCACCTTTTTTTTTTTTTTTTTTTTTAAAAAAAAAGGTCTCACACAACTCAAATTATTTTAAATGAATCTCTCCAACAAAAAGAGTAATTATTCAAGCTCCAATTCCCTGCAAGATGACCTGCCTGCAGAGGAGATGGCCTCATCAGGGCTGGCAGCAAAGCTGCTGAATCATCCCTAATGAGTGTTCAGGGAAAAGTCTTGCGAGGGATAATTGAGCAGACTCTGGCCTTCGTTTGTGTTACAGATGTGAAGATAAGTTAAGTACCTAACTACAGGATTATACATGGTTAGCTTGGGTTTTTTTCTACTTTCTTTTCCTACCAAAAAAATAGTTTCCCATA
Organism: Oceanodroma leucorhoa; assembly: GCA_030449065.1. NCBI lineage: Eukaryota > Metazoa > Chordata > Aves > Procellariiformes > Oceanodroma > Oceanodroma leucorhoa. The sequence continues at coordinate 787,529 of JASVER010000083.1, read as the reverse complement.
GGTTTGTGTTGGAGACGGAGGTACATTTGGGGCGTGGACAAGATCTCACTCCCTCTGCCAGACCTGTGTGCTTCTTCATATAATAATCCCTTTGTATGGCATGTCTCACCTGGGGATTGCTTTAAAAATTACCTGGTAATGATCTCCCCACAGCTTCCACCTTCATTTCTATGAGATTCTTGGCATCTAATGGTAGTTCATGGAGGACAGCTTGAGTATTCCCATGTTCCAGGAGTTTGTGTCTGTACCTCATCATGGACAAGAAGACCTTATTGCTATAGTGTTTGTTATCTGATGGCAGTGATAGGAAAAGACCTGTGTTCTCTGAAGAGCTGAGAATCATATTTTTGAGTTCTTTCTGGAGGCAGGTAGAGGCAGAAGCTATTTCTAAATTTGTGTAACTGCTTCACTGGCACACTTTGAAGTTTTCAAAATGCCTATCAGCCACTTTTCAAGGCTGTTGCATGTTTCTGCATGTTGTGGAGTGGCAGGTGTAATTTAGACTCTTAAAACCTTTGCTGTGATTCCCAGTGAGAGGGGAACTGAACTCTGTAACAGCAGGTTTAGAATAGGGAAGCAGGCAGAGAGTATGGGGTGGGCTTAGGGGTGCTTGTACAACTTGCAGGTTGCTGATGTTCATCKTAGGGGTGCACACTAATGCTTATAGGCAATAACTGGAACCGTTGGCTCTCAAGGAGGGGCAGGAGTAAACTGCACGCCCTGTGGGCAGCACAGGAAATATTCTCATCACACTGGTACAGACTTGCACACTGAAAGGCACTAGAAACTGCCTTGTCCCATATAGAGTAATGCGGTGTGTGGGTTACACTGRTTAGTCATCTGCCTGCTGCTTAAGGAGTTAGGGAAGCCTAGAGGAAGCATGAAATGTGTTGGGGAATGGGATACTTCAGACAGGAATTATTCAACAGACTTCTGCAGTTATGGAAATKAAAATTGAGAAGATAGAGGGGAGAGATCTGTAGCAAGCTAGGCCAGCTTCATGACYCTATCAGCCATGCACTGATGACATCTTGCTGCCAAGAGAAGGAGACATGGAGCATGCATCTTGGAAAGTCAAGGGCAACGGGAGCGTGAAGAGTTGTTTATAGGCTGGAGATGACAACGAACCCACTCCTCCTCCCTTTCTGTGGTGGGACGGAGTGTATGACTARGCCCCAGGGCAACCTGGTGGCGTTGGTCAGTGTAGTATCTCCCAGTTTGCTTATTCCCCSCATCTGGGAATTTGAATAACCCTGCAGCCTCTAATCCAGCATAGCCCTGCTGCCCATTGCCTGGAAAAGCCCCATCACTTTTATTGGTCATGAGTCACAGGCTGGCCYCTCTTCTGTGCGTGAGCTGTGGTGTGGAGAGTTTCTCCTTGTATAAGGAGAGCAAGAGAATGACTGAAATTAGCAAAACTAAGATATATTTACATGGATGGATTTTAATCTATATTTAATTACGAATTCGTGAAGSTTGCTTCTGCTTTACTGACACTGACTAAATTTAATTTCTGAAAGGGAGCATGGTTGTACAGAGGACTATATATTGTTACTCAATAGGAGCCTCTACTCCAGCCTCAAGGAAATGTCTTTGCATGCTTCGTGCACAGATGGGTTCTGTGTGAGTTTTCTGTCTTTTTCTGAGACAGCAGACAGGGCTGCATGCTGCTGGAGGCAGGCTGACAGACTGGCTGAGCTTTGGTCTGTTCTGATCAGTTTCTTTCCTGAACCAGAAAGAAAGCCTGATCCTCCCAAAGCACCAAATAATAGTGCGAATGATGTTTTCTGATCAGCCTTATTTTTAACTTGCTGTCAAGCCATGGGCAAATCAGTTGGATAACTGTGTAACTTGTAGGGCTGCATCTGATGCATGCTTTGTGTTTTATTCTTCTTACCCACTTTGGACTTACTACACAGATAGAGCCTTTTCTTCTCTGTCCACAGTGCAAATCAACTTTGTTAGTTTTGCACTGACACATATAAACCAGGAAAAACAAATGTACATTGCTAATCTAAAGTGCTTCCTAAATTATTAGGACTTATCTTTATAGATGGAGCCTGTGTGCTTTGTTCAGCTAAGTTCAAGGAATTTATATTCTCCAGATACTTCTAGCTCTCAGTGGTGTAAACCATTRAAGTGTTGAGCTCTAACCCAGCAGCAGATGAGTCTATAACAGTCATGCCTTCCTGGGTCCTCCTTCCTTTAAGCAATCTTTGCAAGGTGTTGCAGAAGGGAGATATCAGAACGCTAATGTTCAGACCCAGCTTCACGGCTTGTTCCTGCTGTGTAACAGTGTGTGTCACAGATAACAGGCTTGCAGGTCAGCTGCTCCACTTTCAAGACTGATAGATGAGCTAGCGGAGGAGCAGACACTCCCTCTCTTCTCAATAAAATCAGGAGACWGCCTGGCTGAGCCAGTAAAGAGAAAGTGTCCAAGGCATAGCRGCCTTAGCATGCGCTGTGACTCCTGTTTCTTTGTGTGTATTCTGCTTTGTGGGACAGGAGAGAGATTCTTCCCRGGTGGTTGGGTAAACTTGGAAAGAGAATAGTGTTTTTTTCCTGAAGGCTGCACTTAAAACCAAATTTCTTTCTTCCTTCTCCTCCCACCCTGAGCAGTCAGTGAATCCCTACATTGTGAAGCTCTCCATCGTAGACGATGAGGCCACACTCAATGTGAGTACTTGACTTGATTCCTCTGTGCATTTGGGGATGCTCTTTCATGTGTGGTGTTAGTGTAATGAATGCAATCATGATGTCTGGTAGAAAGAAGGACTAGGAACAGTGCTACTGTAAAGAACACCAGTATAGTGGGTTTCTGCCCTAACTGCACTCTTGCAATAGGTTAGGCAGCTCATGATTTGGACAATTTGATCACCAGTTAAATGGTGGGGGTGGTTAAAAAGYTAAGTAGCAAGGAACATGCTAAAGTTGATCTATTATACATTTATGAACTATCTATACACTATTTGCTGTCACGTGCCAAAGAGGCACAAGATAGCTTATGCCAAAGAAGAGCTCATTTCCAGTGCTGTGTCAWCCGATTTTACCAGTCCACAAGTCAATTGTTGTAGTTCAGTGGAAGCTTGTACCTGAGTCAAAAGTCCTGCAACATATTTTGGGTTGTAGCCACTGCCTAAGTTTGTATCYAGGCCTGGATAGAAAGTGACAGCACACTATGAGCTATGTGAGGTCTGGACTTAAAAGCTGTTCTTCAGGCATGAAGTAAAAAGCAAGCTCCGTGCTAACTAAAGGACGAGAATTACTATTCTGAGGTTAATTAAATCAGCTTGACAGAAAGGATGATCAGTAGCTGTGGAATGGTGGAGGCTGTTAGCAAGAAGTGAAAAGGTTACTAGTGTTTATGGCCTGTGTTTTGGACTTTTGGATGTCTTTCCTCTGACACCAGCTACCTTCTGAAGTCCTTGCTGCTTTATGGAGGCTTCCTGAGTGAGTGAGCTCTGTCTGGAGGTCCAAGGAGAGTAAATGTTCTCTGTTGAACTTAGTAATTAGATATTCACCTTTAAATGTTGGTGTCTTGATTTTTGGATTATATTTTTATTGTATCATAGCATGTCTTAATAGTTCAAACAGCTTCAGGGGAAATTCTTCATAGCATGCTAGGTTATCTTGGGGAGTGCAGCACTGGTATGTGTGTTCAGTGTGTGATTTCCTGCATTGAGATTTGTAATGTAAAGACTTTTTAACACTCTTTTTCAGGGAATGGGACTTGTAATTACCCAGGCTTTATCGGAATATAACAGGTAAAACCTAAGTGTCTCTTGTTTTTCAGTGCATGATAGTTGCTGGACACTTCCACAAACTTTTTTTTTGTGTTAAAGCACTTATTTATCACCTGACAGCCCTGATGCACCTGGAGAGGCAGGGAATAGTCTTATGCTTTGAGGTACTTTGGCTCAGTTGTTGCTGTCATTGCAAGTGTAAATGCATCTGTACCAGCTGTGCTGATGTGCTTCAGGAGAGATCTTGCTGTAGGGGAAGATATCTATTGTATGTTTTTACTATCATGGATTTTACCTCTGTATGAACCTTGTGTAAAATCTTAGTCCCAAGTGAAAAGATAAATGATTTGCTGAGTACTTCTCTGTTAGAAAATTGATTTAACTGAAACACGATCTAAAACAAACAAAGATATCCAGGACTATCCACATGCCAGATCAGAAATGATTAGGGGATGCATGCTCTTGCAAATGGTGGAAAGCATTAACTGCTTCTGAAGAAAGAGCCAGAAAGCCAGCAGTACGGGTAGCATGTTCCCAGCCTCTGCTTCATAAGCAACAGTACAAAATGTGTAAGTTTTCCTAAGAAGAAAGTGTTTCAGAAAAATTTGGAAACTTATAGCTATTTCACTTGAGCAACCCAAGACTTTTTTTGTGCAGTAGGATTCTCAAAAGTATCCAGAAAAATGTTGTAATTCCTTTGAAGGTCTGTTGTTATAGATATGCAGATGACTTGCAAGATGATGCAAGTCAGCAAATCATGTAAATGTGTTTAACAGAGTAAATTATTAGAGTAAAGCAGAAAAAACCTCAGCCGCCCAACTTCCTTCATTCTGACAAAAGCTGTTGCAGACTATGGCCTGTTTTGCTTAGCTCTTTCTTTCCCCCTTCCCCAAAAATTTAGAATTGTTTTCTTTGCATGTTGCATTGTGTGTGATCAGATTCCTGTATGAAAGACGCAATAAATGGCTGTGTGAGCTTTGCTAGTCCATTTGAATGCCAAGTGAAGCAACTTGGCTTAAATCTGAGGTACCCAACCTATTTATTGACTTCACTTACTCCAGTTCCAGTCCCTTCACTTACTCCACAAATGTGGGATMAGGCAGGATCAGGCCATGAACCATAATGGTCCTCATGATTTCTGCTGGCCGTAGGGTGATCGAYTCTGGTTTTGTCTGTAGTGGTAGTGGATGATGATTGAAATTAAACTGTTCTGTGGTTACTTACGGTGTGTGTTCATGTGGTTCATTAATGTTTTGCCAGKGCAAGACAAAATTTCCTAAGTCACTTGGTCCCTTTCCTTCAGCGTTAGCCCAGACGGGATATATCCTCTATAACAGCACAGGCATTGTTCAGTCTCACATCTTTCAGCAACCCCACTTCAACTCTACACAATTTACAAATATTTTAATACCCTTTGCATCTCTTCTTGTGAGTTCTTGAAAAGGGATTGTGAATGTTGAAGCTTTCTCCATCCTGTATCCTTATCAGATAAGACTGTCTCACAGGGATTTAGACAAAATAAYCCTAGTCCCATTTCTAACCCTGAAGCTTCATCCTTATTCCTTTTTGTTCAGGCAATACAAAGATAAGGAAGAGGAGCACCAGAGTGGTTTCTTCTCAGCTCTAACTAATATGGTAAGCAGTGTTTTTCTATTCTTAAAATAGGTGCCTTCATGGAAGTTCAGCAGGAGGGTGTTTCCAAAAACTGTGAGTTTGGGATGTGGGTTTTGGAGGAGGAGATGCCTTGATCCAATCCAAACCAAAAACAACTGAAATGGCTGTATTCTGAGGAGCGCGTTGTTGTCTGGCGGGAAAGCTCTTTCAAAGGATGAGATCTGTATTCTGGCGTTGATAATTGAAATTGTTTTCCTTCATCATCTTCCTTCTAGTTGACTTTATTTTAAAAATCTCAATTACTTGTTGGACACTGTTAGATAGCTACTTATTTTTAAAAACAAGTTGCTGCTCTGCTGATGTAGCCTGTAACAGAGAAGCTGAATATTTTTGTGGAAAGTCTAGTCAGTCAGTAGCTTTAGAGGTGTGTTTCTTTACTGTCTTTTTACTCAAGCCTCGGTATACTGTAGCTATGAAGTAAGCTTGGATTCTACAATGGGCAGTGTCTGCATTTTGGAGGGGTACGCTCCAAACGCAATTKTGAATTTCTTCCTTGTAAGGAGTATCCAGTGTTCACCTTGTTCAGTTTGGCTTTGCTTTAGTCTGAGATTTAATTGTAGTCTGAGATCTAACTGGCAGGAAAACTTCCTGTAAGTAAGGATAGTTCAGTGTTGGCAGCTGTCTGTCAGGAGTGGCGTGGGTAAAACTGCTACTGCTTTGGGCCAAGCAGATGGGAAATGATTTCCTTTGTCCCCTTACAGAATTGCAGATTAATCCAGGTTGGGATTCAAGATACAGTCTTTTTTTTTTTTTTTTCTTTTGTGATTTGACACATGAAGCATTGGTCAATGACAGTAGTGCAAAATAAAATGTGCTTGTAGATGGGCATCCTGTTTCCCATTTGTATTTTACTAGTATTAGAAAGAAAGTTGTGTGTGTGCCTTGGATGAGAACACCTCTCCCAGGGCACTTCTGATTTAGTTAAATCCATGTCTTCTTTCTTGTTGTCTAATAGCTTTCATAAATTCCTCCTATGCAATACTCTTTCTTTCCATAGGTGGGCAGCATGTTCATAGCAGATGCTGATGAGAAGATCTCAGTCCAGTAAGTGCGCAGATGTTAGTTATGCAATGAATGGCAACTCACCACACTGGTCAACATGATCTGCTCCATCATGGAGCTGTTTTAATGTAGCAAAGCAAACTAAGAGACATTGGTTCTCTTGCAACTAAAATGGTACCACCCCCCTGCAAACAATGGATTCTCACTTAAGTGAGAAGGGTGCAGCAGGAAGAGCCACAGCTGAATTGCTTATAATGAAGTGTTTAAAARAAACCCTGTGGTTTTTATGAGGCATTTTTAACATATAATAGGCATGTTGGAGGTGGCAGATGGGAAGTGATGGTTTGTGCACTCTTGTCCCCGAGAATGTGTTTTCTAAATCAAGGAGGCAAGTGATAAATATGAGGGTTTGTGGTGTCTTTAGGAACCTCTTCCCTTAAAAGAAAGGGCTTTAAAGGGAAAACACTGTTTGAGACTGAGCTACAAGGGAGAACTTCAGCAAGAAGGGAACAAAGGCTGTAGTTGAGCTCTAAAAATAGCTATTTTTATGGATTGCTAAGTACTACTAATAATCGGAAGAACAACTGGATTGCAGAGGCAGTGTTTCATATAGTTGAAAAAAATTTTATTCTTTCAGATGTGCCAYGCTTCTGAAAAACTTTGCTCTTGGGATTCTCATCTGGTGTTAGCCCTTAACTAACTGTGCTTTTGTCTGTATCCTTTTCACAGAACGAATGAAGCAATCCTTCTGGCCCTCTATGAAGCCGTTCACTTAAACCGGAATTTTATCACAGTTCTGGCCCAAGTGAGTTTCAGTGCAATGTTTGCCCGTTTCTTTGTAGTGGATGTCTTTGAAATTAGAAAGTCAAAAATGGATCTGGTGAAAAGATGTTTTCTTTTTTTTTTTCCTGTGTACTTGTCATAGGTGTAGATGGGCATGAAAGATCAGAAGCAGGCCGGGGCCTGAGTTTATTATACTTTCAGGAAATGCCTCCTGCCTTGCCAGAAGATGAGTAAAGTTTTGAGGGCACAGCTCATGTTAGAATGAGCCATTTTTCCCACTGAATGGGAAGGGCTGCATGGAATGCCTTCTGTGCCCTGTTGGTACTGCCTTTAGGGAGGATGGAGTGGGTGGACTGGTGGGGGTAAGACTGCTACAGCTATCAGAGAATTCATGCCCTTGATAAGTTAGGGTTGAGGGAGAGAGGATGATCTGGCTCCAAAGCTGGATGAATTGTCCTGTCTGGGTGTGCGCAGACTGCATGTTGTTGTTTGTTTGAGTATCCTTCGCTTAGGGACTAATCAACACGTGATGACTGTTAYTTCAAATACTATTTTGTGTTCAAACTTCCTTGGAGAGCCCAATCCCTTTTGCTTGGGAGACTGTTGCCAGAACATAGCACTCCTCCTTGTGCTGTTTATGGTGAAGAAATAGAGCTATGGCAGCCTTCTGAGAAGTAGTGGGCTGCCCCATACCTCTGACCACAAACCTCTGGATGCTTTTCTAAACACAGTGTGAGTTTTCAAAGGCAGTCATTGCTGGGAGATAGATAACAAGTCTGTCTGATTTGGTGATCATGCTGTGGCTGGCTGGAAGGATTGCCTGATGGGTTTAGGAAAACCCTCAGGTTTAGGCTTTTAATTTTGGCTTGTAGGTACTACTGGTAATCTGTGAGAAAAATGACATCATCAAAACAGTTAACACCTTTCCCCAGTTATTTCACATCCTCAGAGTGCAGCCATACATCACAGACTAGACACTTAGCATGACGGAGGAGACCTTTGGGGACTCCTGACGGTAGTGGTGATGGAAGAGGTCTGATAGGCAGATCTACTGCCTCTGAGGAAAGCTTCTGTTCCACAGGTGGTTAATTTGCTGGGGTTCCCTGCCTCTCTTTTCCCAAGTTATTCATTCCTACCACTTGTGAGAGATTTCTGCTCTTTCAGTTCYGTGTAATACCAACTCAGGCCTTTCTGTGGTCAAGATATCCCTGAGGGAAGAGAGGCCTTTGGCAGGGAAAAGAGTAGGGCAGGAAAAGAGCAGCTGGAGTAAAAGCTCTTAAATTAAAAATAAAAGGATAAACTAGTTATTTGTGAAAGTGATAGCTGAAGCGGCCACTGATCAGTGGGTTTAATTGAAGTGGAGGCCTGATGTTCTCGGGTGGATTGTCTGTAATCCCTCATTTAAGAGAGGGCAAGGTAGGTCATGCTGTCCTTTGAAAAAACCTCATAGAAGCTGACGAATGCTCTTGTCTAAGTTGGTGTCCATTGCTAGGGACTGCATGAATGACTACCTGCTGCTGTGTGGGCACATAGGAAGAGCAGGGAAACAGTTGTGTTGATGCCTGAAGTGTTAAGGTTTTTGTATACTTACTGGCTTGTTGGTCCTCAGTTTTTGCTGCTAGGTGGCACTGTTATCTCTCAACTGAGTGTTTGGGGAAAAGAAAGGTAAACATCACAGCAAAATCTATGGAAGCAAACCTGTTTTATGTAAGATTTYAAATGGAAAATTGTATTTTAAAGTTTAAATCAGTATCTGTAACGATTTAAAATTGTCTTTGAATTGTGGTATGTGTGTCTGTGCTTCCCATAAAATAAATGCATTTATAGTTGCTCATAAAATGAGATATTCAAAGACAATGTGAAGGATGTCCACTTGTGAAAAATCCTATGGAACTAACGTCAAATCAGCAGTTCTGTATCCCTTTTTTTATTTTGAAATTGTGATGATATATTAAGGCAGATGATACATTTATGTAAAATTTGCCCTATGAAATGGACACTTTGCTTGGCAGCCAGACTTAAAATAGCATGGCAGATTGCCTACAGTCTCACCAGTGTGGATAGATCCAGAAGCTTACAAAGAGTAAAGTCAAAGCAGTAATTAGGCAGGCAACTATTAGCAAAGATGAAATGGGGAGAGTAACCAACTGATGGAAGCTGAGAGGATCGATAATGATAGTGTTATTTATGTTATGCGCTCTTTTCCTGCAGTGCCTGGGCTTTATAGTGAGACAGGGAAGTAATAAATTGCCATCATCTTTGAATATGAACAGGTGGAGCGCAGGAGTGAGAAGAACTTGCTTTTAGAGAGAGAAGTAAAAGGATCTTGGAGGAAGACTTCAAATGCACACCCTTGGGTTGTTTTGGGGCAATTGGAAGCTATAAACAGCGTAGGCTTCTGCATACCTTTTCCCATTGTACACTGGGGAAGGGCATATTATCTGTCTGCCGGGGACAGCTAGAACTTTCTGATGTATTTGTATGTTTTGTGGAGTAAAAAAATCGATGTACAGTTTAATTGTAGATGTCCAAGGTCAGGAAGCRTAGCCTTGCTTTCTGGAGGAGAGGTTGAAGTTTCTTGAGACTTCATTAGTCATGTCTATTGTGTGAGAGTGTGGAACAGTACAAGGAGCGATCTGTATGACTAGTGCCTGGGGAAGCTATTGACCTGTGTATGTCTGGGCATTTGTGTTTTCTGTTAGAGCCATCCAGAAATGGGGCTGATGACAACACCAACAAGCCCAATTCCAACGACACCTGTCACTCCACTTGGAACCACCCCGCCTTCTTCAGATGGTAAGAAATGTAATGATCTCCTGGGGAAAAACAATTAAAAACTGTAGAATAACAAGCAAAGCATTTTCTCAAGATGGCAACTAATGAGGTCTCGCTGGAGCAGATGTAACCTGATGGTCTCTTCCTGGAGCGACTTGCCTTACTACACATGAGCAAGATTCTTTGACTTGAATTTATTTCTGTTTTGCCTTGTATATTGCTCAATGAAATTATGCTGATATTCCTTCTGAAAACAGTACTGTCCCAGTATCTGCATGAAGATACACCCAGCTCATTATTCTATGTAGGCTTTTGCTTATGAATATTTCTAGCGTCAGGTTCTTTGCCTGGGATTATTTGTCACTGGAATAGATTTACAGAGAATCGCAGTGGATTCCTGCTTGTCATCAATGCACTTGTCCCCAGCTTTGAATTAACTGGGGTTTGAGTCCAACCTGGATGTGGAGGTATTCCTCCCTCTTGTTGCCTTTTCTCTGACAGGCTTTGTAAATGACGGCTTGCCCTGAGATCTTTCTTCTAAATGAGATGTTACGTGTCCACATAAATACGCTTTTAAATAATCTGAAATAATTAGATGATTTCAAGATGATTAAACCTTTTCGTTTAACGTATGGATAGATATAGCCTAGTTTAAGAGAAGAAATCAAATGGCTGTTGTCATATACTTTAATGGCATCCTCTAGATCTGAAGAAAGTGTTTAATGAAGGAACAGAGTCAGTTTGAATAGAGCACAGTTTAGAAATATTTATTGGGAAAAGCAGCCTGGGTTACTCAGTTTATATCAGCTATTCAGGTCATTTGATATCCTAGTTAAGGATGATCCTCCTTGTGGATGAATTCTATCTGGTTACCATGGATATCAAAAGCTTCAGCTAAAAAGCCCCCTATGTCTCAAGTCTCCCTGTGCATATAATATAAAATGTGRATGATGGGCATTTTGTGGGCTTCTGTTCAGCGTGTTCGTTGCAAATGTATCCACCCACATACCATATTATACAACTGACAGAATTTATGCTTACCTACATCTACAGCTTGCTTGCACTCTCTTTTTTTAATTTACCAAAAAATAAAAGCAAAACAAAAACTCCATCCTGCTTTCAGCAGAGGCAGTGATCTTGTGAAGCTTGAGACTTCTTGCTGCTTGTAAGGTGACTAAGTTTAAGGAGAGAAGCTGATCTTAATGTGCAGCAACTACATCGGGAAGCATTCTTTACTTTTATTTGCTGTCACCTWGCTGATGCCTACTCTGTGACTTTTTTTTTTATTTTGAGGACCTCGACTTGGTTTAATTTGAGTGGTGGTGCTTTAGTATTGCTGTTATTTTAAAGGTATGTCAGAATTCTTCTCATTTTCTAAGGTCTTGCAACTCAGCTGTAAAATTTGCCTATGGCTGAGAGTTAGCAAGAGGCTTTTTGGCTTTGGAATGAAAAGATTGCTTTCTTCTTTTTCCTGCATTTAAAAAAGAAGTGTAGTTGAGCTATATTCAAGTTGCAGCAACATGTAGAAATCCATCTATGGGTTTCAGGCACTTTTTATGCTGACTGGGATTAAAAATGGGTTCAAATTCTGGTTTGAAATTTCTCTGGCTGTTAGCCTATAATGTGAATTAAGGCCTTTTAAAGTTTAAAAATGTCTATTAAAAAATCAAGGTCTGTAGCATGAACCAGGATAAGCAGTGATGTGTTCTTCAGAGTGATTTCTTATTTTTTTTGAAAATGAGACTTTTGCTAGAAACTRTTGATCTGAAATATGTAAATCAAGTGTGCCTGTCACCATAGTTATCTAAATGTCAGTTTGCTTACTGTTGTTAAATATTCATTCACTGCATTCATTGTAACAGTTCCAGAAGGACCCACTGGGGATATAAATACATTTTTCAGACTTTTAGCTAAATCCAGCTATTCATAATATTGGGGGTGAAAAAGCTTCCAGTCTCATTGCATAGACTTTGCCAACAGACTAGGCACATTAGCAACATGTCAGGAGCCCCAGAGCTTCAAGATTGAATGGACTAAACCAGCTCACACTTGGGGATGTGAAGCCTTTAGAAGCTAAAAGCCCCATCATCATGTGTCTGATGTGATTCGAACACCGAGGTTACATTGATCTATTTGGCCTGTTGTTTCCAAGGGCTACAATTTTGCATTCAAGGTGATTGTATAATCCTGAGCTCCATGAGAACCTCTGGTGTRCTCTGGGCCTCTCAGTGCTCAGTTTAGAGTTCTGCATTTTACTGTTGGTTCGTCTCCTTCATCCTTCTGTACCTGTGCTTGCCCCAGTTCCAGGGGTAAGTAAAACTTACTTGCCTCCTTACAGGGTTATGAGATATAAGGCTTGAATTATGAAAGGTGTTGTTTGTTAAAGCAGACTTTTCTCTGAACCAAAATACAGTTGTGTACAGGATCAAATAACTTCCCCTCAGAGCCCCGAACCTAGCCATCCAAAAATCAGATGTGAGCAATTCCTCATTTCTTGCAAGGTCCAATCTTGTCATAAATACCCTTTTCTTTCCGCAAGAGTGAGAAAAGCCTTGAGCATTCTTGAGGATAGATGGAAAAGGGATAATATAGTTCTTAAGATGTGTGTCCTAGTGGTCTGCAGATCTGTTTCCAGTGCAAAGGGAACCCATCTTAGGCTATCTTTATAGCTTGAGAAGAGAGAGGGCCTTCTGGCAATCGTAATTCAAGCCACCTATGACCTCCTGCATGTGAAAACCTGCGAGTCTGAGCTCCTAGTCAGCCAGAACAGTAGTGTTACTGTCATGTCAGGACAGGCACGTAGAGCTGGAAAAGATCCTCTTGACTCCTTGAATCTAGTGCCTTGTGCTTGCAGGCATATCATCATAGAATCCCTTAAATTTATCAAGCTCTGTCTTAGTTTGTTAGATTTGTTTCCCAATAATTCCTGTTGGGAGGTAGTTTCAGCATCTTGTTCCTTGGTTAGAAATCTTCAACTTTCCAACCTGCATTTCTTGTCAGTTTATACCTATTTATCATGATGTTAACCTTACTTTGGAACACAGCTCTTTTTCATACATTGGGTTACTAGCCCGTGTATTTTGCTGCCTCATAAGAAGGGCACTCTCTTCATCTGATCAACCTACTAGCCTTTCTCTAAACTTATGCAAGTATGAGTTCATCCCCTTTTAACACGGGACCAGCRTAATTGTGCACAGTGTTCGAGACAAGGTCTCACTGGCATCTTGTGCAGGGCATTACTGTGTTYCTATCTCTGCTGGAAGTGCATTTCTGGATATGTTGTAGGACCACATTTACTCTTCAGTGCTTTGTGCTGGTAGCTTGTCATGTCGTGATCTGATAGCGTACCATGGTATCAGTGTTTTGTTTGCAGCTGATGAGCTCTCAGCTTGCCATGGAAATAAATCCCTGAATTCTTGACCTTATGGCTTGTACTGTTGAATTTCATCTTGTATTTATTATCTGGTCCTTGTTTTTATCCCGTTCTTGCACGCAGTCTGATATTCCTCTGTGTTTACGTATCCCAACTTTCTGCCATTAGCAGATTCATTAGCAAACAACTGTTTCTTGTGCCCAGGTCACTCACAAAAAAGACGACTATTCCTTAAACTGACACCTAAGGAATTCAAGTAGTAACTTCTTCCCAGACTAATAATTTCTCCAATTGTTTCTCCTTTGCCAGATCTTCATATACTATAAATTTCTGTATTGGTTTCCACCTATCTGCTTCACACTTGATTTTTCATACAGAACTGTATTAAATGCTTTACTGAAGTCCTCCTAGACTAGCTCCATCAGTTTTGTTTTGGTTTGTTTTTTTTGTCTGAGCTAATTTATCTTAAATGATATCAGACTTATCTGGCAGGATCTTCAGGTAAATGCATGCTGCATTTTTCCCCACTTATCTTTCTCCCCCTACTTCAGTATTTCTGAATGAGGAGGCTGAGAATGGCCCTTGCAGACAGCTCAGGCTCAGTCRTCACTAAAAATGTGGCTCAGTCACATGGTAGAGGTTTGACAGCTCATAAACTCAGTGCTTCAGATGGTACATGGGGAGTGAGCAGGAGGCACATTGTGCAATTAGCTGAGTAATTGAGATAGCTTCTTGTAATGTCTAAGGCAGATGATGTCCAGTGTTAAGRTGTCAAAAGTACAGCTGGTGGTAACAAGGAGTGTATCCTAGAGAAATGCCAATGAACTGCTGTTYTGCTGCAGGTATGGAAAGTACATTTCTGATTCCTGCTGTGTTGTGATTTYTCTAGCACAAGCTATGATTGCTTCTGCTTCTTGATTTTTATAAAGCTGCTCTTTCTATCTCTCTTTTCTACCATTTTGGTCATGCAATAATTGTTACATTACTGTCTTGTGTGTTGCTTCTGCAAGGGAGGCTGTTGTTGGGAGGGAACAATGAAATTGATGTGGACCTTTTGGAACTGAAATTCCAAAATTGCTGAAACTGAGAAGGGTCTTTGCTGGGCATGTTTCTTTCCAAACTGAGAATGGTGTGAATGTTAGCTGTGTTGGTTGTAAGAATTAATTGGATATCGGTGAGAATATCTTGAGCTCCCTAGGTTGGGAATGTTGATGAGTGCTAAAACAGCCGGCTGGGAGGAGGGGGGCAGGACAGAGAAGGGTGTCACTTTGCGGGGTACCACAACCTATACTTAGAGCAGGAGAAATGGTCTCTGAGGGAGTGATACCAGTCTTCAAAACAAAATCTTTGCTGGRTGGTCATGAAGGAAGAGGCGGTCAGATGACCCTGCAGATAAGCTGATCCTATCCCAAATCTGTGAGTCCGTGACTTGGTTCTCTGTATAGTTATCTCTTGTATTTGTGGAGAGTAAACGTGTCTTATCTGCTTTGTTCCAGTTATAAGCTCTGCAGAGCTGCCTTTGGATGCTGATGTGCAAACTAGCAACCTGCTGATAACCTTCTTGAAGTACAGCTCGATTGTGATGCAGGACACAAAAGGTAAATAAATTCTGTTGATGCATGTGTGGATGCAGCAAGCAGTGTTTCTTGAAATCAGGAGGGCGTAAGAACATGTCTAGTGACTCCAGAAATAGAAGTTAACTGGAGTCTCTTTAGAGGACTTAAGATTCCACCCTTTGAGGAAATAAAATGATTTCTTATTGTGAGATAAGAGTTACGAGACTAGGAGAGACCTAATGCTGGCAGGAGAGAAGCCAAATATGGAAAGAATGTAATAATAATAACAGTACCTAATAACCAAGCCTGTCCCTATGCAGGAGGTGTGAGCATATCTGATTCCCAACTGTCTGTCAGAGAGGGGAAGTCATGTACCAGAGAACTGTATTTTTAAGAACATTTAGAAGCGGACACAGGAGGCAAAGCTCAGCATCAGGAGGAAATATTTCCTTTGTCCTTTGGTACTTGCTGGTTAAACAGGCAGCTCTAATTATAAAGAGGACAGCAGTAACTTATACTGTACTGGCAGTAATTTGCTTGAGAAGACATATTTCCATATTGTGCTTTTTGTTTTTCCTGATAGTTTTGTGGGGGTTAATTTCAGCTTGCTGGAGTTGAAGTATTGCTTCATCTGCTGCTCAAGGTACCCAAGGGTGCTCTTTTGCCCAGTGGTTGTATGGGCAGAACCATAGTGTGAACATAACAAGTGATCTTTGTACCTACTTCAGCCTATTACTGACTTTTGCTGTTAAGTTAGGTGTAACATCTGAACAAAAATTGGAAGATAGCTGCAGAGCTATGATACATTGATTATTGAACTTCATGAATACTTGGCACTGAATAGGGGAGCAGGCAGGAGAGTTTCCTTGTACCTACTAGTTTGCAGTGAAATTGTACTTGGCTATCTTGTTCTTGTTCAGTATGCAAGCTAGTTGAGGAAGAAGTGAATAATTGAAATTAGGACCAAAAGGGACTTCATGAAAATATCTAGCACGCCCCTCAAAACCAAGGCAGAATCAGGTTTACCTATATCTTTTCTCAGAGATGTTGCTAACAGGTTGGATGAAGACACTCTGGTAGTGGAGCATCATTTTTAGACTATCCATTCCAGTGTTTAACTACCCTTATTGTGACAAAACTTCATGTGCATCCTAAATTCTTTGCTGTGATTTAAATTAATTACTAGTTATCTTCTCCAAGATAGATACTAAGAGCGGATTATTTCTTTCTTCTTTGTGACAGATCTTACGTATTTGAAGTCTGCTTTCATGTTTCTTCTTGCTTTTGTCTTCAAGCTAAACCACCTCAATCTTTGCTCAGTCATTTCTGATAGATTGCACACAGGAGGAGGGCTTACCAGCTCTCTCATCATTCTCATTTGCTTTTCTCAGGTCTCTCTTGTTGATCCAAGTCTCTGATGGAACAATTTTATGTTTTTCAGTTTAACTTCTCCACTTATTAGTCACTGTAATATGGAAAGTGTGCATAGGGCCTCAGGAACTGCCAAACTGGATTAGTTKCAGATGGAGTGAAATCTGATAGAGGGGATTCCTTACTAAACAAGCCAGCGAGAGATGAGTTTATTCTGGTATGAGACAGGAGTTGATGTTTCTTTCTTTACTTTGGCTCTTGCTTGTATAACATTTGAAATCTATGTGGCTTATAGATTTAATCTCCTTGACACCATGGTAGTATGTGGCAATGAGCTCCACTGACTGATCGTTTAAAAAACGCGTGCCTTCCAAACCAGTGCTTATTAATTCTAGTGGGTATATTCCTGTCCTTATATTCTGATGATAGATGGGGCCCTGCCTAACTCTTTTTCTTCTTGTGTAAGACCAAGCATGTGATACCAATATAGCAACAAGAAAAGAAGAATGAATAACTCTAATTTACTCCATGTGTCTTGAGACAGGTGGGAACACTTAGAGGGGAGACTGATTTGTTCCATATCCAGGACTAGACAGTTGTTTTGGTCCTGTCCCAGAGAGCATAATTTAATAGATTGCATTCGCTAAATCCTCCTCTTGTTTTCTCTCTTGTGTCAGTCAGAGGCAGCTGCCTTGGGAGAAATAAAAACTCCGCATCATTCTTTCCCATCTGTAAAATAGGGTTCATACTGCTATACCTCCCCTTAGGAAGTGATCTGCTTTGTTCCTTTAATGAAGGATGCTGTGGAAGTATGAAGTGTCTGTGCAAGTAACTGCTTGCATAGCTGCCCCGTAACTGCTGAAAATGGCATGGTGTTCACAACACGTTGGCTGAAGGCAGAATACTTGGTGTGAAACAGGAGCCTTTACAGCACGTTCCCCAGAGAGAGAAGTGGTAGCAGCACCTACAAAAATATACAGGGAGGCCTTACAATAGGAAAAGAACAAGGCTCCAGTGTATCAGAGTTCTTTGAGGCCATTTCTCCTGCCTTGTTGGGGTAGAAAACTTTTCACTTAAACATTTTAGCTGAGGTGAGGAGACATAGGAGAGACTTTTAACTCTCCCATTCCAAAATTCCTCTTCATCTTACTTAGTGCAGCAAGATGAAACCAGCACACTTCAGGGCACATCTTGTTAGTAAATATCTGTCCCTCAGCAGCATAGAAAAGAAGACAAAAGAGGCATCAAACTAGACAGAACAGCTAGCTAAGCCCACTCTATCTATGTTTATAGATTACCATATACACACTAACTAGCAAAGTGTTTGTTAAAAGTGACCTGCAAAGATGCAAGCAGTTTGGCTGATGCTGTCTCCTGATTTATATGAAAGTGGCCTGACTGTTTCAGATTTTCCTCCCCTCCAAGTTTGACTCTAAGGCAGATGTCTGGGATGGCATGTTTAGTAGTCTTATGCTTTAGAGAAGCTGTTGGAGGTCTCAGGAATGTGCAGTTTTAAGCTTCCTCAGAATTTAGTTACAGGTATGTTGTTGTGCTTCTTTTTTGTTTGGTTGGTTTTGTGGTTTTGGGGGTGTGTGGTGTGAGTGGTTTATTTTTTAGAACAAAGATTTTTTTAAATGAGCTTGATTGGACAATGCCTTGAACAACCTGATCTTAGCTGGCCCTGCTTTGAGCAAGGATTGGACCTGAGGTTTCTTCCATCTTAAGTTATTCTATGACTGTATGTATCTTGGTTTTTTGGTATTTCAAGGTTAAAATTGAGAGAGAAGAATTTTAAATAATCCAAATAAAAATCGCATTTTTTCTGCCTTAGTCCCTCTCTATTTGTCTTTCAGCCCTCCAACTGTCATTCAGGTCAAAAGCTGCTTGAAGTTGTAGGATAAATAACAAGTTATGGAACATGATCAGGGTGGAAGTCCTTTGGCTTAAAATGCTAAGTCTTTGCAGACTTCCTTCTTTCATGATTTTGCACAGAGCAAACTAGGTCATGAATCTCAGTATTGGGGCTAAAACTCAGGACTTTGAGCATAATGTCGGGAGTCATTCTGCTACACTGTGCTGTGCTTCTACCAAAGCTTTGCTGCTTCTTTCATAACCTACAGCAAAGGTGATCTTTTTCTTTCCATCTTGTTTAAGAGAGGGAAAAGTGCATCTCTGCTGTGACAGAAAGACAGGGTCTAACCCCAGTAGGTAGAATATCTGTGGAAGTAAAACTGAATGAGATAGAAGCCCCACTGATAGTTATAGTGCAGCTGGAGGTTCAAAACAGAAACTGCTGTTGGTGCAGACTGGTGAAAAATTGGTGGGATTTARTGGTCTGGCTGGAGGGTGAGTGCCTAATGACAGTGGTTAGACTATTAGCTATCATGGAGGAAGTAGGAGTATGAAGAATCTCCAAGGCTGGGCTTTCCTCTTGCTGCAACAGCTATCTCGCTCTTCAGCATTCCTAGGCTTGCGTGGCTCATGCAGGACATGTTTTTTCTTCTTCGCAGATGAGCACCGGCTACACAGTGGAAAGCTGTGTCTGATTATCCTGACCTGCATAGCAGAGGTAGGTTTCTTGTGTGACACTGTTCAGCAGATGGTGTGTTACAGGGCTCTATCTGCATGCACATCCCCTGCCTCCTGTTGCCCAGGAGCTGAAAATCTGCAGTGGTACTGAGTAATGAGGACCTCAGGCACTTCACATTTTGCTAATAAACCTGATGCAGTACTGTTAAAATTGACTTGAAACTTGAAAGTTGGATCATCTTATTTGGGTTAGCCAGCTCCCAAGGATGAAGAGAGAAAAGAGTGAACCTAAGCCTTTTCTCTCTTAGCTGTTGAGTGACCTTGTGATGTGGCTTTTAGATGAGTAATGTGTTAATGGCTTTCAGCTCTGTGCTGTTCATGGTAAACATGGGCAATGCCATATCCCTTCTGCCTAAGAAGGATACGAGTCTGAAGGAAAGCTGCATGGTTGTAGGTCCCTACAAGCGTGACAAGTAGGAAATCTCGTAGTAGGGTGAGAAAGCAGTATCACAGAGCTATGTCAGCAGTCCTGGCTGAATGTGGTCCTGTCTTACGGGAAATAAGTACTAATGGCTTGACTGATGTCCTGAATGGTGATTGAGTTTGCATGGCACTTGCGTTTTGCTTGCTGGCAAGTAAAGAGCCTTCATTCTTAACAAAGAATAAAAAGCAGCGGTGTTGATAGTCAGTGTAAGGATTCTGATGTAATGTTTCTCCAGAGTGCAGTCTGAAAGCCAATCATCTGCATATTTATAATTAAATGTTTTTGGCACTTGAGTTCTTCAGGTGGATGCATAGGTAATACAAGATAAAAAATTCTGTTTCTATATAGAAAGGGCGTGTTTTGGTTCTGGTATTAAAAGGAGGGTATATTTATTACCCAACCTGGCTGTGCATTATCTGGAGGAATCACTTTGATTTAGAGCTGGTCTTGGAATGAGCTTTCCCTGAGGGGTGGGACAGCTGATAAACCTACCTGCTAGTACTGCARTAACTTCTGGCATGATGGGTCCATCAAAACGCTAGTATAAACCTTTGTCCACACAGTCACAGGAGCTTGTGTGCTGGAGAACCACCTCATGCATTATACAGCACTTGTTAAAATTTTGACACTGTGATGTGTGCAGTCCAGAGTTTGGATGGGCAAAGGAGGAGAATGGAAAATAAATTGCTAACAAAACAAGCAGTAGTGCAGACTTAACTAAAGTAGAATTTGGGATTAGGAGAGGTTTACTTTTGTGTGACTGGAGACATGGGTGGGGACAAGAAGAAGTGACATGTTAGAAAACCTTATAGCTATATGTTGGGAGTTTTACACTGAAACACATGTGATTTGAGAGGCAAGTGGAAGGTGTTGGGCACTTGGTTGGCTATTCATATCTCCTCCCTTATCTGGCTTTTTTTCAACAGGATCAGTATGCTAACGCTTTTCTCCATGATGACAACATGAATTTTCGAGTAAACCTACACAGGATGGTGAGTCTTTTCCTCCAGATGGTCTGTTTTCTCTTTGGGATGAGAACACAGAGGATTTGAGTCCCTGTATGTTGAAAACTGTGTCACAGACATCTAACCTAGATTGCTAAGGCATATGGAAATACTGTGAGAAATGCAGTAGTTGTGGAATGATTTTGAAATCGCTCTCAGACTGTCTCATTCTTTCAAAGAACAAAGAGCTGGTTGCCCCGTCGGTGAATTCAGAGGCCTGTGTAGCTGGGGAGGAGCTGTGTATTATGAGGTCTCTGAGGAAATCAGTGGCAGAGAAAATGTTCTGCCTTAATCTTCAGCAAGCATTAGCCCTCATGTGATATATCAATAGCCAGCTGGAGTTGCACAGAGTGCTCTAAWTTGGCTTATGCTTCATCCTGGGTGGGGTGACTCACCTTCAAGGAGGAAAGTATTTTTTGCAGAGTTTTTTCCTATAGCTATCTGTGGAGGAAGTGTCCTTACCTGGCTCATGAAGCTCTGTAGTTACAAGTAACTTGAACGGTTATCCTAACGATGYGTTCCGTCTTTGTGGTACTGGCAAGTTCCACCTCATCTGTCAGTGAAGCAGCACTTGAAAGTGTCACTAGTCCGGGACAGAAGCAAACATCTTATTTTATAGCGAGCATACTGCAGGATGCTGGTCATTCCCACTTAACGACAAACTTGCCATTCAATTAGCCATTCTGATCTGTTACAATAAAGACCAAAGCCATTTAATACTGCACATGCTGTTAAGGATGCAGATCAGACTTCTGGGTCAGGAACAAATCAGTACGTTAACAAGGGGAAGGAATTGCTGTGTGTTTTTTGTTGTGGTTTTTTTTCCTTCTTTCTTCTTCTCCCCCACCTCCCCGTGATATAACAGTGCCCTCCAGTTACACAGCTAGAGAAACAAAAACCCAGTGGTCAGCATGCTGAAAAGCAGGCACAATTTTGCTCCAGCCATGGCCTGTAGGATTAATATAGGTGAAATAGCAGTTGGAGAAAAAGAGAAAGGGAAGCCTGTGCTGATGGTACTGTTTGCATGAAAAACTCAGTAATACACAGAATGTTGCTTCAGGCTTCTACTGACTTCTTTTCATCTTTGTGTGTCTGAAGCCAATGAGACATAGGAAGAAAGCAGCAGACAAGAACCTGCCCTGTCGCCCACTGGTGTGTGCGGTGCTTGGTGAGTATTGTTAGACTATGTGTGTGCTTGTTCCCGAAGCATCTTTTAGTTTGGCAATAGAAATATGAGATTTGTGGATTAAGGGGAGGGGTGGATGGACTTAAAAGGAGGGCAGTTATGTACTAAGGATATTTCTGTACCTGGCTGCCTCATAGAGAAATTAAATCCAAGATTGCTGCTCTGTAGCAAGAAATCCTATATACATTTACAGTAAGTTTTGCAGAAGCCTGTTGGCCCCCTTTACCTGAATAAGTAAGAATAGGGAGAGCAGGTGATAAATAAATTCAGAGTTTTAGGTGAGTGTAGTAACAGTTGGTCACAAGTACTTTCTAGATGATATAATGAGGGTAAACCTACAGAAAGGACAGATGTTTGTTGGGGGAAGGTGCTTTCTGGCCATTTAGCCTTTTCTGAGCAAAAAACCAATAGCTAGGGTTGGTTTTGCATGCGGATATGGAGGCTCAGTTGAAAGCTTTTCACGCAGCGTATGATTAGATTCTGATACTCATTGCTGTGGAGGCCAAAAGCATAAATGGGTGCGGAAATGGACAGAGCCTGGATCCCTGCATGATTCTTAAGCCTGATGATATGGAAGCAGTCTCAGACTCCAGCATTTTCAAACAGGTGATTGTTGAAGCCAAGACACAACAATTGCATGAAGAATCTTTCTAGACTTATCAGTTTCCATGTACTCTTTCCCTAGACTGTTTCTAGTCACTATTGAGTCATATTGCTGGGCTATTAGTACCCTAGGAGGTTACATCTCACAGTTGTTACCACTGGGATGGGTTAAGCATTAAATGCCGAAGTTGTGTTGGGCAGAGAACACACACATTCAGTTAGTGTTTATTAGCTGAACCATAGTAACTTATCGCTTTCAGTTGTATTTCTGTATTCTTTGCCTCTTATCCTCACACTGGGAGCCCTTAAATGTTAGAGAGATTCTCTCTTTTTTTTTTTTTTTTCTTTTGCCTCTGAATGAGCCTTAAGCAGAACCTTAGTCTGTGTTGAGATCAGACGAGGTTTACTTGCTTCAGAATTTATTTTAAGGAAAAACAGGTGTTCTCTACAATGTCTTCTCTCTAAACATCTAGGTTGTGTTGTTTGTGCATTGTTTCTGGTAAGAATGATTTCCTAAAATGTGCTTCTCAATGGAATTTTCCATTAGTGACAAGGCTTGAAATATGAGAGCAATTCTAAGCATCAGAATTCGTGGTGTATTCTTTATTTGACTAATAGTGGGGGAAAGCATACGGGGAAGCAGTGCCTAAAAGCAAATTACATTACATGCCCTCAGTTTCCAGTAGTTTTCTTTTAATTCTGGAGGATGTCTAATTCTCTTTAAAACAAACGAAAAAAAAAAAAAAGAAGGAAATTTCTCTCATCTAAGCAGGACTATTGTCTGGTAGAGGTAGGTAGGTGGGGTAGTCTGACTTCCTCATTGTTATCTACTAGAAGTTAACCGTAGGTAGCTCAATACTTACTTTATCATTTTCTTTTCTGTCAGATTTGATGGTGGAGTTCATTGTAACACACATGATGAAAGAATTTCCTATGGATCTCTATGTGTAAGTGTCTGTGGGGGGACTCGTTGTGATTGCGTTTCAAGTTTGAATTTGGGTGGAATTCTAGTCCTAGATCAATCTTCCAGCTGAAATAACACTTTGTGGCTGGTGGGGAGCAGGATGGCTTTTCATGAACTCTTCCAGCAACTTTTTCTACTTCTAAAATGCTCTGTGTGCCAGAAAATTGAAAGCTAAATGAATTTCCACCTTTCAGACTGATTTCCTAATCTACTTGATCAAATACAAAGAGCTTTTCAATCTGAAAGAAGTTTCATAACACACAGTCATTGCAAGAATACCTACTTCCAGAAGCTGAATCTTGGTCTAAAAACTGAAAAGACAGTTTTGAAAAACCAAGGACAACTGACGTGACGCCTGGAAGGCAGTGTGGAGTGTGGGAGAGAGGTTTAAGCTTCAAATAGCCTGCTATAGGCAGCAAGGGATAAAACTTAGCAATGGGGAAAAGGAGAGAAGAGGACAGGGCTACACATGAGCACTCCATGTGTCCCAGGAGGCCCCTAGAATGCTTTGTTCTGCTTTAGCCTGGAGGGCAGAAATAGGATTTAGGCAGATCATTGGCTTTGCTCTGACTATTTGTACAGTACTGAATTTCCCCAAGGCTTGAACAGCACTATATTCTGTAGAAGAGATAAAGATACATAGGCTGTTTTCCCTTAAGGTAACTTTTCATCATGTTCTGATTTTGCCCAAACAACCCTGCAACTACAGTGCCTTTGCAAGGGTTGTACAGTTCAATTATGAGTTTGTGAGAAATGTTTTTTTAATGACAGTTACAGAATTAGTTGTAGTTAGGTGTAGTGCATTGGAATTTCACATGAAAGGTGTGAAATGCTTGGGCTTAAAAGTAAGGTCACATCTAGAAACCCCATGAGAGTAAAAATAATGGCAGTACCAACCATCAGTGGACATCTGTATCCATTCATTTTGGCATGTTTGTGCAGTCCTTTCACTACACTCCTGTCTGAAACCATCCCATAGCAGACGCAGTTATTGCAGACAAAGTGGGTGTTCTGAATGCACAAAGTGTCATACTTCTCTGCAATACATTTAAAAGGTGACAATATGAATCTGCTCAAAGGAGGGCATATTAATTTTTAAAAGAGAAGTCCTGGTTGCTTTGACCGAGGGTGTTTTTTTGTCCATTATGTGTATTATGAATACTCAGCACAAAGCTAAAAAACAAAGACACCCCACCAGGATGGATAACTTCATAGCTAAAGCAGTTTCATAACTAAAGCAGTGTGGTTTGGGAGTCTATAGGCTGGTAGCTGGTGCTCTGGCTCTTTAGGCAGGGGTATTAGGACTGTTATGCCCCTCCTCATCCCTTTTCTTCCATGCCTTGATTTCACGCAGAAAGCTGTATGCTACTGTATACAACCACAAGGTTTCAATGCTGAGATACGTCTGCAGAGTATTTTGCATAAACAACTATTGTAATTATAAAGAAATGTTTTAGCCATTGCCAGATTCTCTCTGGTCAGTGCCTTGAATAGTTTTTTTTGTAGAGGCCAATTTTAGTCTCACAGCCAAGCAAACAGGTAGGTGGAAAGGTACTGGCCATTGTCTGGTACCAGTAACATCAGAAATAGCAGGTCCCTCCCTGGAGCGATTGCTGTTCCTGATCTGACGACAGCTGTCTGTGTCCTAGCTGGTTTGCTTCCTTTTCTTGGTTGAATTTATGAGAATCCAATTTGAAATACAGCACTTAATGTGATGCTCAGCTATTATAAATGGTTTTACCTTTATTCGTCTAAAGTTAGTTTCAGTCCTTACCCCATTGTGGTATTCTTGGGATCATCTAAGGGTCTGAAAAGAATAATACATACCTTCTGCATATTATTTCTTAAGGCTTTTTAAAACCTTACTTTAAACTCTTCACCCCATTTTAAATAACTTCTATGCAAAGTTTTTAAATTTGATTTCTCTGATGCTTGTCTGATATGTAGTGTCTTTTCAGAGAGGTGTTGATATTACTGAGATAATGTGGTTTTGAGAAATAAGGATTTCAGGGAAGAAGGAATTTTTCCTTTTTGAAGTCTCCCTTCTGTTTTTTCTAAATGTCAATAACTAAAATGGTCTAACATTCAAATTTGTATGTAGTTTCTGTCTTGTCCATAATGATAGCTAGTGCTAGAGAATTTACTCATTATATTATATATTTAGTTCTGATGTTATTTGTGAAGAATATTTGTGCACCTAAGAGTTTGTATGAACACTAGATGCTATAGAGACCTACAGGATTTGGAGACTTCACAAGTATACTAGCTGTATGTTGGGGGGATTTCAGAGCTTGTAGGTGTATTGCTTGATCATTCCAATTCTTAAATTACTTGTTTAAGACGACTGGAAAATTTGACAGAAATCTCTTTCTTTTTTTATGTAATTAAACTGCATGCTTCAGTCAAACTAAAAATCCTGCAGTTTGTTTGACTCTGTCATTTCCTTCAGCCTCATCATTTGGGCCAAAAACTGAAAAGCTCCATTGTGTCCAGATTTCACAAAATCTGAGCGCAATTTCTCATACATATGGAGGCTGCAAGTTAAGTAACTCCTTTTGTAGAGCTTACGAGGTCCTCAGTTAAGGGCAGCAAAGAGTGGAAAGTATTAATTAAATATAAACAACAAGCTTGCATCTGTAGTCGGTCCAATCATGTTGAGCTAAAACTGGCATACAGGCCCCTTTCGTCTCATCTGGTTCTTTCCTGCGGGTGTTGCTTCCCTTTAGGAGCCCAAAACCATGAGCCCCATCCTCCTCTGTTAGCCTTTGAGTTTGTCTATTTCCCTGCTGCTGCTTTCAGAGACATTTCCAGGTTCGATGTAGAATTGCTGGGAAATGCAATGTAATTAATCCTTTGCCCTCTCTTTTCCAGACGGTGCATTCAGATTGTGCACAAGCTTCTGTGCTACCAGAAGAAATGCAGAGTGAGGCTTCATTACACCTGGAGGGAGCTCTGGTCAGGTACTTTGCATCTGCACAGACAGTCAAATATGAAAAGCCCCGAGTGAGTGGCTGTTTGGTGGCCATGAATGCTTGTTCCGTCGCTACAGGGTTAAACAGCAAGCAGCAATTCCGTTAAAGCATCTTTATTTTGCTGCTTAGTTGCTACATGCAAACTACCTCTTTTGGAAAGCCAAGCCATTATCATAATGGTAGCTAATTTACTTTCTTGTCTGGCCGTGATAGCCATGGTATCTAAGTGTCTTTGTTTTTCTGTTTCATTACGTGAGTCCCTCTTCACCTGATTGGAGAAATGGAGTAATGTTTTGTGCAGTAGTGTTTCTCTCTCAGATATTTGTGAGTAGAAAGAAGGTAGGCTCTTGGGTAAAGGGAAGTGAACCTTACCTTTCCTTTTTACTGTAAGAGAGGGATACACAGCAACCTAGAAATGTCAGTGGGAGGGAAGAGAGGCTTTTAACTCTGACCTTTGCATTGATGGCAGATAGTCTTGTTCATGCCACTGGTATCCCAAGATAGATAAGTATTATGGGGTTTGATTTGTTTCTCATAATCTAGTGGATGTAGCTTTGTAGGACTGTTTTATGGTGCCATCATTGTGTGGGAGGTCTGAGGAGGGGGGTAGCAAAAYAGGCCTTTAACATGGTGCCGCACAACAACCTGGTCTCTATATTAGAGATGGGTTTGATGGGTGGACTGTTGGAAGGATAAGGGGTTGGCTGGCTGGCTGTGTCCAAAGAGTTGCACTTGGTTGGACTCRATGATCTTAAAGGTCTTTTCCAACCTTAATGATTCTATGATTCTATGAAAATGGATGATGAGACCTAACAGGCTTCTTTCGTGGGTATGATGTGTGCTTCCGTTCTTATCTCGCAAGCAGTGAAGTAGCTCAGCTCAGCTAGGAAAGTACAGTTAATCCCCTAGCTGTTGTGGCTTAAACAAGAGGTTTATGAAAATTCAAGGGAATGTGGTCCTAATTGTGTATTCCTGGAGCTGCGCTTGAGACCTAGGATCAGCAACTTGGCTGGTGTCATGCAACTCCCATCAGAAATTTGAGAGGATGACTTTTGAAAAGGCCATGATGAGTGGTTTGTGAAGCTGTTCTCAATTAACACTGAGTACTTCCCTTCAGTAGCTTTGCACAGCTGAGTGTAGGTACAGAGAAATGAACCAACAGCCTGAGTCACTTTCAGTTATTAAATTTTTGCCTTGTGTGACATGTGGCTCATTCAGACTTTCTAAATTATTCCTGTAGAAGGTGAAGTGGGTGCCCCTAATTAAGGGATTAGTGATTTCTTTTCAGTTGTTTTCTTCAGAACAGAGCCCCTAGAGGCATGGCTGCAGTGTAGTGCCGGTTCAGGAGAAGAGTGTGTACAATGTGGGTGTCTGTTGTGAATAGAAATTGCATCTGACAGTGTGTGTGGTATCTTCTCAGCAGTTACCAGTGAACTGGATSCATTCCTATTTGGCCAGGCTGAGCTGGGTCTCTCCTACACACTGGCCATATGGAAGTCTCAAATATAATGCCTTCTGCTTGAAGTTACTGTTCCACAGTTCAGAGAGCACACTCATAGGCATCTTTCAATTCTTAACTTTCCCTATTTTAGGGGGAGAAAATAAAAATCCTTGCTACACAGAGATTCAATATCCTGGGATATTCTTGTTAGCTGTCTCTAATTAGCTGGTGTTTGTATAGTGCTTCGGAAACATAAAGTGCCTCAGAAATGTTAAGTACTACACATGCTTTGAAAGCAAAGCAGTAAAGTAAAAAGAACTCAAATTGGTCAAGTTTCTGTAAAGGACCTGGAATGTCTGCACACCTGATATAGCTGAATAGCTCCATGCTTACTGTAGATTTCTGCACGTTTAGGGAGATCCTCTCATGCAGAAGTGAATTACAATATGAGTGTTTCAAATTTTTTTCTCATAGGATGTTGAGGTGAACAGAGTGATTCTTCAGTAGCTGCTAGGTTTTYCATACAGGCTGGAAAGACCCTGGGTTGACTGGTATGTGCACCTGTAAAAGGGCACATCCTGGCTGCTCCAGATGTGTGCTTCTAGAGTGCTATATGTGGCAGACTAAATGCTAATTGCCAGCCCTATCTTGAGATATATTTCATAATTAACTCTTATTCCTGTCAAGGCTGCTCTTTGATTACCCAGAATGCTGCTGCCTTTGATGTGAAAGAATGGGTATTTTTCTGGTCTTGATCTATCTGACAAATGATTCCAAACCAGAGCACAGGGACTTCTGAATTCATTTCTATCCTTTATGTGAGCATATTCCCCTTCGGGCTTTTATTTTGGATCAAAGAATTAGTTATCACTGCTGTATGAACAGCTAAAAGAGAGCAGCTATTCACTGTAAGGTCTGAGATCTCAGGTTGCCCCATCAGGCATGCTTTACATAAGGTCTTCAAGCCCACACTTGTCTTCTTGAGTGATAAGGTGTGTGATGACTGAAGCAATGCCCCTGTGGTGCAGCGTGGATAATAGCAGTGGAAGCCCCCCAACAGAGCTGAGTGGAACAAAGAAGCTGGAGGGAATTGGCATAAGGAAGTATTGAAAGAAAGGGAGAGAATTCTACCTGGCATGTAAAAGTAGGAGAGTTGTTTCAGGCAGAAAATGGAGTGGGAGAGGAAGACAAAGGGAATACTGTGGGGTAGGTAGTCGGTATAGGGTGTGGAGGAACTGAGATAAAGGTTGTAGGTGGAAGCAGTAGCAATGTATGGAGCCTTCTGTTCACTTGTCGATTCTAATGTTAGCTAGTCTCTAATTAAGGAAAGCCACTCCTGTGTCATCTGATGGATAGATGCTCTTCCTTTGTGGGTGCTTTGTCTTCAGTATGGAAGGCCAGCAGCACTTTGAGAAAGTTTCTGCATTTCGTTTTTTTGATTTTAAGTTACAATGATTGCAGCGAAAAGCAGTGGAGCCAGGTGTTTGGCATCTCTCAGGACACATACCAGGCTGTTTGTGCAGTCTGTAATACTTTATAGCTTTTTTGGATATGCCACTATGTGGCACATTGCTTACATATGATCTTACTTCTGCTGGACTTCCTTTTTCAACACCTGAGCTTGAGGAAGAGCAATATTGTTACCGAGTCTTTGGTTGTGATCCAGCCTTAGCTTCCCTATTAGATTAATGCTTTCATATATTAAGTCAAGGGGCCAGGACCATGGCACTCAATACAGTATAAATCTCTAGCTGTGCTGACCAGATGACCAAGAATGTTTAGCTGACGGAGAATGATGCAGGAGTTTGAGAGCTGGAAGCAGGACTGACAGAAAGGAAGATCTGTAGGTGGCAAAACTAGTATGTATAAGCTGCCTCTAGCTAAAAGTAGTGTGAAAATCAATATCAGATCACTAGTGGAGCTAGATTCTGGAATATCCTAAAAAGAGCACTGGAGAGCAAAAAGCAATTGTAATTTGATTAGCCCATGAAAATGATTACCGAGCGCAGTTACTGATAGGTGGACCAGACATTCAGATGCAGAGATGCCYGTTGATCTTGGTTTCTCTTTAATAGACCTTTTCAGCAGATAATTAGTTTCAGTTCAATCATCTGTGGTTAGTATGTGGCTCTTCCCTGACTGCTGAAGAAAATCTTCAGGTTTTTCTTCTGTGACAGTGTACCATTGCTGGTGACCAGCCTGGAAATTTGGCCAAGGTTAGAAACCGTAAGTGGATATGATTGTGTTGACCTGTTCCCTTACAGACATTTTGGCCAACTGGAAATCTGGACTGTTATGCTAGGTACCTTACACCTTTTAAATACTCATTTATTGAATGTCAAGTGTAAGATACTTTATAGAGCTGATAAGGAAACTTTAGTCAGTAACAATCAGTTCCCTGCTCTYGGAAATAGCATGTTATGCCCAATGTTTTTCTTAAGTTCTGCTCCTTGTCATGTGAACATGAGGTTGATTTTGGTGGTCATAAAGGCGGGGTTTGGGTTTTAATTGTTGAACTCTAACTAGTTTGTACAGCACTTGATGATGGAAGGTGCTATATATGTTGTTGTTGTCAAGCATGTATAAGCTATGCCAAAAGAGTTTTCATGAGTCACTTAAGCTTTTTATATAAAAAGACCTCATTTCTTCAACTCCTCCCACCTCAAAATTAGTAATGCTTGAGCAATTCACTCTGAGCTTAGGGGGTGCAGGTAACTTCTTTGCAGTTGCTATGGTTTGCTTTAAGCAAAAGCCATGTTTAAAGAAACAGAAAAGCAATTCTAATATAGACTTACAATAGCAAGAGTAGATCATAAAAAATCTTAAATATAATAATGAATAATGGTGAAATAGCTATTTATTAGGGCAACTGAATGCAAAGCAGGATTAAAAATGAGCTTGGCCATTAGTAAATGTTGAAGATCAGTTTCCAAATTATTGTAACATAAGGGCTACAGTTTCTTATCTTGTAACTTAGTTAATTTGAGAGATACTGAATACACTGTTAAAATGAAGGTGCTTCAAATGTGTAGCACTATCAAGAAGTTAATTTTTCTCCGTTTTTATTTTAGGATTATCAAAGCAGACTTTTGCAATGCTACTGGACAAAATATACTTTTTTTCCTTTTTGTAGACTCCTTAGATCTTTTTGTCAGTTTCTGTATTTATAACATGAGGATAATATTTCTTCAGTCTTTTTGGGTGAATAGTAAAGAGGTGAAAGATTCCTCTGTGGAACATTTTAAAATAAAGAAGCAATATTTGGGGAGGAGGGAGAAAAAAACCCCACTTTCAGTATGTATTACACACTTGTCCTTACACAGGGCATGTTTAAAGTGGTATTGTTTAGTCACTTGTTTAGTCACTTGTTATTTCTGTGGCTGAAATACGGATTACTGATACTGTTTGTTACCTGTGGCATTTCTGGTTCTCCAGCTGTTGATCAGGTCTGCCTCAGCCCTCTGATTTGTGTTGCTGAACAGATTGGAAATCAGGTGATGTTGCGTCTCCCCTTCATCTCTAATCCCGCTTGTGGAGGCAGGAGACTGGTGTAGCAGACAGTCTAGTTCACTGGTGAAATGCCTGATCACTAGGTGCATGAGAGTTTGAAAGACTATAGAGCTGCTTGGCCAGTTAGCAAATGACTTAAAGATCTTAGGGAAAAGAATTAAAGACCTAAAATTTTACCTTCTTACAAACTCGCAGAATGACTTATGTGGCTTTAAAAAATACTACCAAGGTTCAAGATCCAACAGCACTGTCTTCTYCATGCTTCTGAAGTCTTAAGAGTTCAGAGGAAGCAGTCATGGTCCAGCTGATGGTATAGATAAGGCTGCTGTGGTAATTTCTGTGCAATGAAGAATTCTGTAATATAGTAACAAAGAAAGAAATGTCTTTAAGCTGTGAAGGATGTTGCAAGCATAAGAGAACGGTCTCTTCAGCACAGCATCTTCAAAGGTAACCAATAAAGGTCATGTAGGGATAGGGTAGAAGGAACAAGAACTTGTGTGTTAAGTGTAAAATGCTTTCATAAAATGAAATCTAGGTGAGTACAAAGGTCTGTTTGTCTCTGTTAGCGGGTTCTGCTTGAACTTACTGTTTTGGGAAGAAAAAGAAGTCGTTATGTGAGACTTGGCCTTTCAGATACCTTCCAGCAGAAATGCTTTCTGACTTCACTGTGCTGCTTGTAAGCTGTAAAGAGAACTATAGAACAAATGGTAGAGTTTTAACACCTCTGTAGGTCAACATACTCTACCTAATGCAGGTTTTACCTGGTGCTTACCCTCTCATTTCTCCATTCCTTTTGATAGTGGGAGGCTGGCCCAACTTTTCAAAGCTGCACATCGGAATCTCCACATGACTGAGAGCTCCCAGCCATGTGCCATGCAGGAGATTTGGGATCTCATGAGTTGTTTGAGTACAAGGTGATGCTGGCTTTTTAATGAGTGCCACCTCACTGAGGAATGAGGCTGGAAGTGGGAAGGATGGGCTCCCTCTGCAGTTCCCAGTGGTAGTTCAGTGGGAGCACCAGGAACTGAGGGAGGAAGAGGCAAGAACAGTGTCCAGGCTGGTTAAAGGTGAGCTGCTGAGCAGCTGCAACAGGAATGGGAGTTCTGAGTTGATGGGGTGTGTAAGTCTTTGGAGCTGGAGGGGATCTCAACCTGGGAGGATGGAGAGCCTAAAATGAATTGGAAGTGATAGTGTGTTAGGAGTCCCTGAGTATAGGAGGGACTAGGTAGGTCTGGGGTGAGGGAGGCTGGGAGGTGTTACCAGGTAGAAACTTTGGGTTAGAAATCATTGCATGATCTGGAAAGGGAGCTGTTCAGCATTTTTAACTCTCAGGGATGGGACTAAATATCCTTTTCCTGTTCTCTTATTTGAACGCCTTCCTGGGACTATTCCTTGGGAAACTGAGGAATGAGAGCTAGCGTCTAGCTTAGGTGTGTATCCTGGGTATATTTTTTTTCCAGTGCTTCTTAGTGTATTGTATGCTTGAAAGAGGAAAGGATGTTTTCGTTTCAGAATGATGTTTTGACCATTTCAGCCATTCCTATGGCTTCTTTCTGTGCTAAGAAGGGTGTGGACAGGACTTCACAGGTCTCATATAAGCACCCTGAGGGCAGAGATGCTTAGCCCTAGGATTGCAAAAAACAGTGAGGTCTGTTGATGACAGACCCAGATGAACTGGGTCATTAAGTTGAAGTTTTGGAATTAGCGTTTATTTCTAAGTGGCTCAGTAAATCAGTATTAAAATTGTGATTAACTTGCATTTTATGCAATGTCCTTGTCTATGACAACTTACCTCACCTTTACTTGTAGATAGGTGACCAGCAAGCTTTATCTCTGTTCCTTGTCTTTGAAGTTGAAAGAAAATAGATAATATTGGTCAGCTGTTTAGTAGGAAGCCCAGCAGGTTCACAAGCACTTGCGCTTGTTGACTCTAGTGAAGTTTCTGAGGAGGTGGAACAGTTCTGATAATCTATTGGAAAGAATATAGTTTCTCACACAAACTAAAGGCTGTAACTGTTATGTGCCATGGAATACGTAATGGGAGCTGGCAGCCCTTAGAGTTGCCTATTTTCTTTACGCATAGCAATGCTGGTGCTTGGTTGGACATGTGGTACTGTGCTGGCACAAGCTTGGTACAGGAGTGCAACTGTTAGTCCTGTTAGCTATTTCAGTGAATTTAGGAAAGGATTGAAATTGAAAGATAGTTTTATAAAATAAATTTTGTTTGTAGTTATGATGTATGTTGTGGGTTGATATTCATTGATTTATTTAATTTGTACTTCTGGTAGCACTCCATGTTGCCCCAAAGAAAATCCCAGTCCCATCTTGCAAAGCTCACTTACAGGCAGAAAACGTGAATTTCAGAAGGAAGACTGCAAATGTCTGCTTCTAGTCTTCTGCTGCCATTCTCAACTGGTGGTCCAATTTATTGTTAACCTTTCCACGTTACCTCCTTCAACCAAAGCTAAAACACTTTTGTGGTAAGAGCATACAACCATTTAGTGAAATGTACTGGTATAAATCTCTTAAAGAAGATAGTGTAAGAAATGCAAAAACTCAGTGGCTTCCTTGTAAAAGACACTGTTCTAAATTCCCTGCATTTTTAGGAAGCATCTGCWTTTACTTAAATCCTTCTTAGTGTTCTATTACTTAATTCTAGTTACTTTCTCTTTATTTTAACATGTTTTAATACTTATCATAAAGAGCTTGGCCCTGGTTGCTGGAGAGAAAAAGATTTGTACCTGTTATTGATCACCTGGAAAGATCAGGATGGGAATTCTTCATCAACAGAGCCTTGCTCAAATGAGCACAAAGGGAATTTAGTCACTTAAGTGGACAAAAGTCTAGTAACCTTTTAGTCATCCTGCCTCAGCCTGGCAGGTCTCATCCAGATATGTTGCTCCATCCTGCAAATTACTTTTTAAATAAAGCTAGCTAACACTGGAGAATTTGATTGTGAATCCCTAACAGTTTGCAGATCATGATGACCTAGTGAAGACAGTGTGATAATTTCTCCTGGGGAACAGTCCCATTGATGACAGAAGTGTTACAGCCAGAGCTGTTCACAGCCATTTTTTTGTCTGCACAGAGGGGTTGCAGCATTCAGAATGCAGTGATTTATCCCTGCCCCCTTTTTGTTTTCAAGAAGCAGCACCCCTGGGTCCCTTACTCTGCTGTCTTTCCATGTTCTCACACAATGTTTCTGCTCTTTCTCCAGATGCTCCTCCTTTTCTGTTTTAAAACCCCATGCAAAAATGTGCAACCTTAACTCCCAAGACTTCTATTTAATTAACAGTGGGAACCTGCACTGTCAGACAGAATAGAATTGAGCTCAATACTTCCCTTTCCTCTAAAGAGGAATGAAGCTTGTGGGTGTGTGCTTTTTTATTTTTAAGAAAAAAGCATATTGTTCATCTGAACTTTAGCTGAAGTTGGAAAATTTGGTTTCTTTCTTACTGCTTGCTTGATAGCAATCCAGCAGCATTGCCCTGGCATGAGCAATCAGCATTTCCATTAAGCTTGCAATTTTCACACCGTTGGCTGCGGTTAGGTGGGAACAGTGAGTACCAGGAATGGGGACTATATAAAGAAAGTAAAAGATTGGAAGTGAAGTGGCCTACTCGGCTGATCCTGGGAGCGATGGGTTGTGCCAGCATGTGCTCCAGCCCTCTGGCAAGCTGTTGTTTCTCATTAAGAATACAGGCTGCTTTCATGCTTATACCCTGAGAGTCATGGGGAGAAGAAGAGGGAACAGCTGTAGAGTGCTGAGATGSTGGTGATGGGGAGCCTGCCAATAGCCGGCTGCTGTCTGCCACAGAGCTTTGGTGGCCGGGAGCAGGAATTCGGCAGTGCCTGTGGCAGCAAGCAGGGAGGCAGCGGTGGCAGCGGTTAAAGGAGCCATCCAGCCAGGTGAATTGTTAGAACTGTGAGCGGCGTGCTCTCTCCTTATCGGAGCAGAGGGAAATAGCTGAAGCATGTTGAACAGTGGTGTTGACAGAGCTTTTATTGCTTCCCCTGCTCCCCTGAGAGGGGACTGCAGCAATGGGGTAACACTCTCGTTTTCTAGCGCTTTGGCTGATGGACGGGAAGCTGCAAGTGCTGTCCCTGAGTAATTGGTTCACTTGTCCGAGGATGCTGGGATAGTTTGTGCCTCGGGGGGTTATGGTGCATTAGTTTATAGTAGCAATGTAGCTATTTCTCGGACATGCTTCCTATTGCTACTGCTCTATCTGGAAACTATCTCTGTTGGTTCTTTTCTGTCAAACCCTATCTGTAGATATTCATCTCCTGCTGAGTTTGTTTTGATCACTGTTCTGCTGAGCATCTGCCCATGCTGAACGTAGCCAGATCTGCACCCTCTTAACACTCAGGTCATCTCCGTATATCATATTTGAGCCTTTTGCTTCCCTGCTTCTGAATTTCTCTTCAGGTGTAGCATTTATTACAGGTGGTTACCCTGTTCTGGGGTCTCTCCTCCTCCACATAGCAGCACAGTGGGATATATAGTTATCCTAGCTTAGCCTTTGTTCCTTCCAGTCTGGAATAGGAGAGTGGACTGGTCCGTGGTTATTGTATTGCCGTGTTGTGAGAGTCTTGTTATTTCCTCACTCTCTGCTGTAGTTTCCCTCATGTAAGGGGTTCATGCTGAATTTTGCAATCTGGAAGGCCGTTATGAGAAAGCTTTGTTTGGCCTATTACTTTTCAACAGGCATTTGATGTTGGCCAGTTAGAGACAGAATACTGAGCTTAGGTGGGCCTTTGGTCTGACCAGGTACAGCCAGGGCTGTTCTCCTTGCTCTATTTATGCTTCCAGTGCTGTTTCAGACAGAATGCTGCTGTTTTCTCTTTTATGTTGGAGGAATTGAAGCACAGAAAGAGGAATTGAAAGCACACAAAGTGCTGCTTCCTAAGGAATTTAGTCCAGTTTCCTCTTAGTTCCAGTCTAGTGCACTAATCCTTACCAGATCTGGCTCATCATGTACTACTATGAGTGGTATGGACCTTGCCTTGAGGGTATGTATATGTGAACAGGCTGGCTGTAAGAGGTCCAGGATAGCTACTGTGCTGCTGAAGCACTCGGAGGCAGAGAATTTCTCTGCAGCAAGGAAGTATTGCCCAGATGTCATTAGCAGCTCCCCTGTAGTGATATGTGGGTTGGGGATCATCCTAAGAGGGTTGTAAGTTGAAACACTGAAAGCAGGACACTGAATATACTGTTGATACAATAGTGACTTCCAGAGGGAATGGGAAAATCGCTGTTCTTCCCAGTGTGCCCTGAGAGTTGGAGGGTAGAAAATTGGAGGATTTTAATAGACTACAGGATCCTGTTAATTGATGTTACACTGCAGCTTCTGAGGAGCCCTCACATCTCTTTTTCTCCCTTGCTTCTTTGTTGAGGGCCATTATATGCACCATTAGAAGATTTTTTTGACCTGTGAGCGCAGCGGATGCAGTGACAGAGGCCTCCATACAGTGCTCAACCCATCCAAGCTCTCATTGATGTGTGTCTCAGGGCTGTTCTCTTCTGCTCTGTTGTGCAGTAACACATCAGGGCCTTCTGATGCTCTTGRCAGAGTCTGTGCTACATTCTGACTTGCCCAAGGGATGGTACTACTTCTCCTTTTTTTCCTTTTTCTCTACTTAACCTACCCCCACGCTCCTGTCGCATTACACGTGATCTAAGCAGTGAACACTGAGACACTAAATAGAACAAAAACTTTGTGTGAATCCCAAATGTGCTGAGGCTGAATTTACTCCTGTTTGAAACAAGGCTTACAGGGAGAGAAGGTAAGTCTGCGATGAGAGGAGGAATAGGGGAAGGAGGGAGTGAAGGCCATCTGTCCAGAACAGGAATTACCTCCTTCCTGGTAGAAGAGAAGATGAGATGCTGGCTGCCCACAACCTCCTTACAGAGGATTGGCTTGAAGAAGGGCAGCAAATAACTGAGTAGGAGTACTGTTGCTCCTCARTAGGCAGACTGGCCACAAGAGCTGATAAGGGAAAGTGTCTGTCCTCAAAAGCAGCTGTGCATCAGAGCTAAGAACTGCTTTTACTGCAGTCTTTTCAGTTTAAAAAGCAGGTGGGGTGTCTGCAAAAGCTGGTGATGTCACTTTTCATCCTTTGGCTATAATAATCCTTGGGAGAAAATTGCTGAAAAACCAATCTGGATGCTTTACACCACTTCCACCTACAGCTAATTGTATGGCTTCATGTCCAATTTAAGTGTTCACTCAACATGCTTTTCTAAATGGTTTTGAGGCTGTAAGTGTAGGTGTTCAAGGCCGCATTCTCTTGTTGATTTAAGAAGCATAGTGGGTGTGCTCAGCTCAGGTCACAAAATGAGGAGCTTGCATGCAAATACTGATGGCTGCTAGTTTAGTTTAGTTGCAGCCTCCTGCTTTTGTTGCTAAAGAAATTCTAGTGACACTATTGCATTGTGAAATCATGAATGTTTCGAGACTTTCCATAGTGGGTGTACTGTGTTCTGGTAAGGGATGCCAAAGGCAGGTATCTTCAGAAAAAAAGGCTCTAGAGGCTATTGCAAGGATAGTGCTGTTTTCCAGTTAATGTTGAAATATATCTCCTGCCCAAACCATCCATCACTGTTACATCCTGGAGCACAAATTGGGATAATGTGGCTGAGCTCAAGYGAGGGCCACAGTTCTGTCTGCCTGCACAGCTGAGGGATTGAACTGCTCCTCTGTTGACAACAAACATAGATAATTTCCTGGCTAGTGTGAGAGGGCAGCCTGCAGATGGGCTGTGAGAGGAGAAGAGTTGATTGCAGCAAGGAAAAAGTGCCACRTCTGGTTTGGCTTCAAGTTGCTCAGGAGTAGCAGCAGCAGAGCCCCGTTGGAGCTCAGGGGCGGGGGGGTGTTCAGCCAGTTGGACCTTGATTTTGTGTGGGTTTATTTTGTGTATGTAATTGTCACTGAAGGGCACTGGGCAATAAAGCTGGATCTAAAAGTTGTTAATCCTGAAAACTCCAGGGCATATTTATCCTCATTTTCCATGCGGGGTCTGCCTTACAAGCAAACTATGGAGACACAGGTAGCCATAGATTTAAGGGCTCGTTTTCCACAGTGTTCCTGTTCCTTAGAGCCGCTTGAGCAGAGGCTGGGTGCAGAATGTGCTGGTGTGGGAAAAGATCGGTTGTTCTTTGGGCATCGATGTAGTGTATATCTTAATCAGGAGCACTGCAACTTTTTTAGGAATGTGTGGTTTCCAAACAGTTGGATAAATTTGTCTGTGCAGTGCACACAGTGACTGTAAACCTGGTGGATTTAGCTCTTCTGACCAGCTCTGAGCGCAGCAGAGTTTCTTCTTCATGTGAAGCACGTTCCTCTCCTTCCTAGTTCTTAGGGAAGGAACAGCATAGATCGGCTGTGAGTGGGCTATGATGCAGTGCAATTCRGGTATAAAGATTGATTTCAAGCAGCGGTAATCTCGTCTTCTTTCTAACTGGAACAGGAAAATTAAACATGAGCAAATTCATCACAATGGCTGGAACAAACGTAGGAGCTGTTGTTGGGGTAGAACAGAGCAACAATTCTCCTTCAAGTATTGTCACCAATATAGAGCAGTGCAAGTGCTTCACAGAGGTATCTGAGAAATACTGCAGTAGGCAATTGCAGTGTACTTGACCCTGTCAGGCAGTGAGTGCTCATGCTCTAGACAATGATGTTTATGCTTGTTCTTTAAAAAATAGTGTGTCCCCACCACGGGCAGCTTTCATGTTCACTGTGTTTGGATGTTCTCGTCATGCTGTGCGACCACCCTCTGCCAMAGGCCTTTCAGCAGGGTTCTGGTGGGAGAGTGAGAGGCAATGCGATGAACAAGAGGCTTCACACCACTTGTTATAGAAAATCCAGAGCTCTGCTACTCTGCTTTCAGAAGCCTCAGCTGCCAGCAGTTGAAGATCTTGCAGCTGAAGACCAGCAGTGCCTGGTCACGAGATGTGGCTATGTGGACTTGTGTGGCTGGGAAAGAGGGAAACCCATGCTTATATCTATTAAATAGCGAGATGGCCAATAAGCTGCTGTGACAGAGATGCAGGGCAGCTGTCTTCAGTCCAAGGCACTGACGGCAGGAGGCTCTACTTTTTTGCTGTGGAGGCTTGGTTACCTTGGAAACCTGTTTTTAGCTGGATATCTGCTCAGGTGGAGAGCCCATCTGTACCTGCTACTTCTTTGTTTTGCAATGGCTGTTTTACAGAAAAATATCTGACAGGACTATTTCCAGAGCTGGATTATTGTGGAATCCAGGCTCTGCTTTTGGTCCCCGGCGTTTGAGTCTGGTGATGATGGTATGGGGAGTTCTGCGGCTGCATTGAAAAGGTGTATCTGCTTCGTGAGGTGGGCTGCTGTCATGGAAGCGAGAGGTGCTGCTGCTGATTATTAAATCCTGGAATAGCTCTGAAAGATAAATCACTTGCATGTCTGGAGTTTGCAGAGAACTTTSTTTGTTCTGGTTTGCAGTTCAGCATCAAGTCACCAGGTGGTAGATTAAACTGAAGTAGCTTCTGTCTGTGATGAATAAATACCCTCACTAGGACTGTAGGCTTCCCTTTGSGGGGGCATATATAAACTTTTGATC
Organism: Oceanodroma leucorhoa; assembly: GCA_030449065.1. Taxonomy (NCBI): domain Eukaryota; kingdom Metazoa; phylum Chordata; class Aves; order Procellariiformes; genus Oceanodroma; species Oceanodroma leucorhoa. Next base: position 747,964 of record JASVER010000083.1, on the reverse strand, counting down.
CTCCCGATTAACTTCCAGTATTGGAAGGTAGTGGTTGCAGGACTGTATTCAGAATCTGACAATTTTKTTTAATTCCAGATCTTACCAGTCTCTTCACAGCTGTCTTTTTACTGTAGGTTTTTTGGTTTTACCTTTTCTGAATACTCTGTAATCCTGAAGAGGGGGACGGGAAGGGTATCTAAATTTTGCCCTTACCTCATTCCTGTTCCCTGTGTTTCATCTRCTCCTATTTTGTAGCCTGTACCTTCAGGCTGAGATGAAAAGTCTGTTCTGTATCTGCWGTGGGGTTCTCCCAAACTAGAGTTGGTTTTCTTGCAGGTTACTGGGTAGTGTGGAATAGAGGGAAGAACAAATTAATAAATTCTAGGTGAACCTATAACAAATCAGAGTAATGCCTGGCATTACTCTATTAGATGTAGTTACCAATTAGTAGGTAATTAAGAACCTTTTTAAGAAAGTCTGTATAGCATTCCAGCTTGACTTTGCAGGCCATCTAATTCAGATGTTTTAAGTCTTGAAATCTGCTGACTTCAGAGCAGAGAATACATTAAGAATCTGTTCTAGGCAGGCATCAGCTTTCAGCCCTGAGCAGCTATAATGCAGAAGAAAATAGCTTTCTTTTTTGAAATTTTCAAGAGCTAGAAAGAACAAGATAAAGAACTTCTCATTTTATTCAAGTGCATGGAATACAATTGTTTATTGTAAAGTCTGTTTGATTAAAGCTCTTTTAGCCAACCTTTTTGTTAATTCCCACTATCACTAACTGATTTCAGGTGGTTACAGCAGAAACTTTTGTTGTTTTCTTAAGACAAGTGTGAACCAGATCTGTAGTCTTTACTGCACAGCCCTAGATAACTGACACAATAAAGTACTATATCCTTCCTTGTACCATTGCAGCGGCATTGACATAGAGCTACAGAAAAACTATGGGTTTTTTTGTTTGGTGKTTTTKKTTTTTTTTTTTTTTTTACTTCTTTTTTTAACTGCATATATCAATAAGAGTGACAGTTTGAGGCTGACTACACATACATTATGTTGGTGATGTATGAAGCAGGAACAAGACAGTGGGATTCTCCAACCCCAAGGCTCACTTCGGGATCTGGCAGAYAGAAAAATCTCCTGTGAACTGACTAAGCTAACAAGAGACTTACCTTGAGCCTGAGCAGATTTGATTGGGAAGTCAGTGAAGGAGAGTAAATGTGGGACAGTAAAATAGCTGTCACTTACCTGTCCAGCACAATATTTTAGCCACATGTAAAAAAAAAAAGAAACCCACATGTAAATGGATGTATTTCTGAGAGGTGGGCAGCTGGCATTTAGGTTAGTTTATACTAGATAATGAAAATGCATCTGTATTTAAGTGACTTGTTGAGAATGGCTTTGCTTTTAATTTTATTTAAAAAACACATATTATTTTCTCCTAGCTTTGATCAACTTGTTGAAGTTCCTTATGTCTAATGAGACTGTGTTGCTGGCAAAGCACAACATCTTCACCCTTGCTCTTATGGTGAGTACAGACAAAGCAAATCTTCTTATTTTAAACAACTTAATTAATCTTGAATGAATCTTAGGAAAGAATCCAGGATTTCTGGCCTGGTAAGGAGATACCAGAACAAGGCCACAAAGCTGAGGAATATCATTGTGGTTGGTTTTGCTAGATGTTTGGAAAGGGCAGTGCTTGGACTCACTTGTAGGGTCTGCTCATTGAAATAAACAAGTCTGTCTAAGGAAAGGCTTAGTTTCATTTTCCAGATTTAGTAATGCTTTTTCTTGTTCTGTGGCTCTTTGTATACCAAATAGTAGAAACCTGTTTTCCTGGCCCCAGATAYGATAGTATTTAAGCTTCTTGTCTGTCTCTTCTGTACTATAAGGAAAATAATAGATAAAGCATTGAAGTAATGTAATACTGTGTAATGCAATTGAAAGTTATTTCTTTGAAGGTTTTGGTCATAGTTTGTATTGTTTCTGTTGCAGACTAGATTTTGTGTAAATATTGCTGTTGTAACTTCTTTTCACTTCCTCATATAGGTTGTGAACCTGTTCAACATGTTCATCACTTACGGAGACACCTTTCTCCCCACTCCTAGCAGCTATGATGAGCTGTATTATGAAATCATTCGGATGCATCAGAATTTTGACAATCTTTATTCCATGGGTGAGTACCCCTTGACTGGTCAGGAATACTGTTGACTAGAAGTGAGGATGGTGGTGGAGGGATGTTTGTGTCAGGTGTTTTCTGTCCTCCTGCTGCTGATGTGTGTCTYGGTGAGTGGACATGTTTTGTGTACTAGGACATGTTTGGTAAATTAAGAACTGAGAGAGGGATAAACTTGTTAAAGGGATACATTTTTTTTAGTCAGAAAAAAAATAGGAGCAGACCCACCGCGTCTCTACCAGCCACTTACTGTAGTTGGAAATACCTAGTTGTGCCAATAAATTTGTATGTGGTATTTCATGCATCTTCGTGTAGTTTGCATCTATCACATTTGACAGTTTCAAGTCAGAGCACAGGTACATGCTGCAGAACCAGCCAGCACAGAGGAACACTTAGTGCAAACAATTTGGAAAAGAATTTGAGAAACTTATAACAAGAAGCTTGCTGTGCTAGACAAATCACATCTACTGCTCTCATTGCCAAAGCAAACCAAGAAAACAGCCCTCACAAACCTGCTTGCAATGACAAGCGAATCACTGGACTGAAGAATGTGCCTACTGACAAAATGGGAGAAGCTGCCATCCTTCAAAGAGAGAGGGGCATGCTGGAATGCCACCAAGTGACACCCAGCAGGGGAAAGAGGAACAAAGGAGAGCAAGGAATGCATGGAGGCATAATCAGCCAGTGTATTACACAGGAGCCAAGGATAGCTGCAGCAGCGCTGGTGTAGTACCTGCATGCTTGAAGCTGTGAAGAAAAGAATATACTGTGTTCTTTGTTTGCTTTGTTCTAGAAGGACCTTTCTTCCCTACACCCCCKGCTCCCTTCTCAGTGTGATCACCCAATGAACAACAGGAGTTAATATAAGCATGTAAGGGAAGTTAAAGGGCAATGGGAGAGAGAGAGAGAGAGTTGGCCACAGAACTCTTCTGACATGGGAGATAACACTCCTCACCTAAATAAAAGTAACCAAATACTCCCTGCAATTGCAAGCAAAAATGAACTGCCCTTTTGTACAAACTTCCTACAGTTTTCACCCATTATATAAGGGATCACTTGGCCATTTTTGTGCCCTCTGAGCACATAAGATTTTTTGGTAACCCATTTCCTACTCCCAAGAATTGCAGCTAGTAAGATGAGGTGCTTTTACTAGCCAGTAATTTTTCAAACCCGTCCTCTGTGGAAGCTGAAGGAAAGTGGAATAGAACAATAACACACTCAAGTACTTACTCAGTTGGGCTGCAATCGGCACATCTGACCTGTTGAAACAATTCATTTGTCACATGAATGTTTTCCATCCTGCTACACAGAGCAAACCCCTTTGAAGTAATGTTGTAGATGCCTGAATGGAAACTCTCTCGTACAGTACCGACTGTTTGACAAAATAATGTTACTCAGAGTTGGCATCTTTTTTTCTGCAGATGACATGTAATGGTAGCACTAGGAAGTGAGAAGGTAGCACTGTCTTAAGTTGATGAAAGCCACAGTTTAGCCAGGTGTCCTGACAGCTTCCCTTGGCTTGTCATCCATCCCACTGGGACCACAGTCATCCTTCTGTCCCCTAGCCTTGGGACATTTGTTAGCACAGATGAGAAAGCTACTTTATCCTTTAGTTTTCCTGTTAATGTGGCTGAAACTTTCTACGTTGGGAGTGGAGGTGGAATCTAGTTGCCTTGGTTTTTATTTATTTTTCTTGTCCTGAGTCTGAACTTTATCCATATCTGCAGGACTGAAAGCTTCTCTCATGCAATATTAGGCATGAGTATGCAGCCACTGTGCTTATGGATTCACTTGTAGCATCCGTGTTTCTAGATGATCCTAAATTCTGATGACGTGCTGTTCCTTTACTTCTAAGTTGAAGGTGAACCTTTCTTGTGGAATGTAACTTCCAAAAAACCCTGTATATACAAATTCACAGAAAATTTCCTTCTATTCAGGCAATATGGAAAATTAACCCARAATGTGATACAGGATCTGTTATTGTTTTGGTTCTTACCAAGAGATGTGCAGGTAACTGCCACCATAGAAACACTACAGATTCTGACCTAAATAAGTATTTTGGGTGCTCTAGTAGAAAAGAATTTGATTTCCTAGAAGTTCTTCCTGTTGCAGAATGTTTTCAGACTTACTCCCAAGTCTGTCAGAGACCATCTGTGCAACAGAACAACACCCTCATTCCTACAGGGAGTGTTTTTCCCTAGGCTGGTGTGTAGTTGCTCTCTGCCATTCCAGATGAACAGGGAGGTAGAGAATCCATCACTGCTGGGTTGGGTTTAAATCACAGGATATAGTCCAGCTCAGACAGAACCTTGCATAAATAGGAGCTGGAGGAGAACAGCGGAATAAAAGGTATCATAGACCTGGGACGCTGTCCTGTTTCTGGGGGAAATGAACTTTAATATGTGGTGATGAAAGCAGTTAGGAGGGACCTAGGCTCTTCTATCCCTTCTGYTTCCTGTCTCCCAGTCATTACCTTGTTCTGCTCACCTCTTCCGTGTGCCTTATGTTTGTTAGATGGGCTTTGGAGGGAACTTCCACCCTGGATCCCAGAATTTCTCAAAGACGACCTTTGTTTTSATGTGGTTCCCGGACTACCATCTCACCAAAGCAGATTTTTTTTGACATTTTGGATTAGAAAATTGCCAGTTCTATGCCAGCACTGTTAACTGTCTTTTCCTTTCAGTTCTAAGGCTTTCTACCAATGCTGGTCAATGGAAAGAGCCTGCAAGCAAGGTGACCCATGCATTAGTCAATATTAGGTAAGGAGCAGAAGTTAATAACCATTTTAGAGATTCTTGTGTCCTGTGTGACTGCATTCTTATCATGACACTTTCACATTTATTGTATTGAATTTGGTTTTGAATTTGTTCTCTTTGTTGGGCTAAATTGCTGCTCTAAACAGGGCCCACAGGGATAAAGAGAGGATCACCAGGGTTTGATTGTCCTCTTTCTAATAATTCTCTCGGCATTTCTGTAGACTGAGTGCTTTCAAAGCATGGCAGAAGCTGTAATGAATTAATCCTCACAGCATTCTTGAGAGAAGTTATACAGTAGGGAACAATGCTGTGGTGGCAGAGCAATTGTGGACCTAATGGATTTCTGTGGCGTGATTCTGTTGCAATTCYATGAAGCTATAAAGGGGACTGTAAGGCAGCTGTAATAAGCAGATTCGAGGCCTCTTTTAACATTGCAAGATTTTTGTGTGTGTTTAGAACTGATTATTTAAGGCCATTTCAGTATTCCCTTAAGCCTCTTCCTCCTGTTCAAGGGCAGAAGTTATGTTCTACTTGTAAGGCTAAGGAATATCTGGGGGTACTTTTGTGCTGTATTCCTTCATGACAGCAATAATGTCTTTTCCTGGCTTCTGAAGCAGCTAGTACTGGGCAAGAGGCTCAGGGATCTAATTGATTGGAAAATGGAAGAATGTTGAGAGAGAGAATTTACTGTTTATCTCTGGCTTGTAAACAAACCATAAAAGATAGGAGTATTTATACTGAAAAAATATCTGTCCATCACTTCCCCAGTCGCCCCAGACACAATGCAACACCAAGTAGCTCAGTGCTGCTGCATTGCCAGTACTTCTTATTTTCCTCACTACAAAAGAGRTTGTGTGGGACAAACTCTCTGAGGGCATCTTTCAAGTCAATATACGCCTTATGTGTCTATAAACCACCTTAAAGGTTCCCTTAGTAAATCTGTAAGCTTAATAACATCATGTATTGTTCCAGAAGATTTATTTTGCTACTATCCTTATTTTTATTTTTTGTAAACAGACATAAACGAAAGCTTGTGGGTAGATAATGCACTCAGAGTGAAGCAGCAGAACAGATAGCTATTGGCAAATTAATGTCATTTAATGTGACACAAAGTGTCTGCCCTGGGAGTTCTCTGTATACCSAGGGGAGAAGTCTAAACTGGGAAGAGATTAGAAAAAGCAAGTGGTTGCAGTGTTTGTGCTCACCTCTGGTTTATCAACCAAGATTTTGCACTGGCTCATTTCCTGTTGGCTTAACAGCTGCTTGTAAAGATCAGCATGCAACTGAGACAAGATACAACCAAAAAACTGGCACTGTGATATCCCTCCCTGGACAGCCTGTATCAGACATGTTCAGTGCATGGTGCTGTCTGGAACCAGTGAAACCTCTGACATGTTTCTCTTCTAGACTTTGGTAGCTTTCCCCTGCTCCACCCAACTGCTCATGTGTGTTGAAATTTCACATGGTCTTTCACTAGCTTTAGAAGTTTTCATGAATGACTTTTGTGGCTTTTCACTCAGTGAAATTAGACGAGGTCTAAATTAGAGATGATTCAAGGCCTGGAGAGGGATTAGGCTTCAGGGAAGTTAGCCTGTTTGACCTATCCCATTTCCTATTTTAAAAAAAAAAAAAAAAAAAAAAAAAAAGGGGAGGGGGTGGGTATTTCATCTACTTGTTTGTTTTCTTCTCTGGTAAAAATATTACATTTGAAAGGTTCCTTAACTGTATAGATTTCAGAGCAGCCAGTTGTTGGAAGCTGGAGAAATCCAAAGGTACCGTGCTTTTGTAAAGGTGACTGAAACACCACACTGTCAAAGTGGTGACTAGGACTAGATGCCTTTTTCTGAGAGAACATGCTTTAGAAAGTTTCAAAAGACTTGTCTCGGTACAGGGAGAATGGATGAAGTGAAGGGCCTGTGATAATGTAATACTCATTTTTGGCCTAAAGACTGAATTTAGGTGTTTGAAAGATGCAGATCATACAGCAGAAGGATGAGAGAATAGTTCTTTGAGGAATGCCTCGAGCCTTCCAAGGTCTGAAGCTTTCTGCAGTCTRTTGGGAAAGACCATTTTGTCCTGGTCTGTTGGCTGTCCCACTTCTGCAGCAAGGTCTGTAGGAAGACCCTTAATACTAGGGCCACGTTTTCTTCTGGTGTTGGACCAGGAGTGCAAACTGGAGCCTTGTGCACACACACTTGGGGCTCTGTGTTGCAGAGTCACGGAGATGTTGCAAGCCCAAATCGCCAGAGAGAAACAGGGAGAGGGGATGCTTGAGGAGAATAAACCCTTTAAGGCTGTCAGGTTGATGGCTTTATTAGAGAAACACAGTATGTTAATGAATGACAATATTTTCGTGAGMTGTAATTTTCTTATGCATTGATAAGGACATGCTGGTTTGAACCTGGCTTAGCTCCTCATTGTCTGGATTGCCTGTTTGTTTGTGCCGCTTTGGTTTCCCCTTAGAGCGGTCTTAGCGTACGGTTTCTTATTTGGATGCTTTTGCCATGAAGGGAATGAGTTTAGAGAAATCTACCTCACATTGGATTTTTCCCTCAACTTGTTCCATCATTGTGGAAAGTTTTTATGAGCAATGATTACCTGCTTTTTGCTGTAACAGTGCAGTGCAAAGTCACCCTTTGGTTTATATTTTCATCTCATTACAACAGTTATTTAAAAATAAATAAATAAATATTGTCATTTCCTTATCCTAMGGCTTTTGGTGAGAAAGATTACACATGTAAAAACATCTGTATGTGCATGCATGTGGTGGGCTTTAACAAGTGTCTTAAATCCTAGTGTACAATTTTATGTGTATTTCTGCCGGGAGAGGAGTGGCGAGCTGTTTACAACTTTTCAGCCGTGCAATGCATTTGTGTTACAGGAGTAACTGTTGGGGAGGCACATAAAATAGTCCTGCTTGTACCCCACAGTGCTGGATTGGCGAGGTCATCTGATTAATTGCTTTAATACAGAGTCAGGATGAGTAATACCCAGAGAATCTTTGGCACGTTCTTGTTTAAACTCAGCTGCAGAGAGAGATCCCACTTTGTGTATCCTATTATGGTATTAACTGTACTTTTTAGTTGGACCCTATTCTCCACTAGGCAGTCTGATTGGGTTTTGTTGTTGCTGATTATCTGATTTTTCTAGTTCTTACTCCAGTGAAAAGAGCAGTCACGAATGTTCTTTTTGAKTATTGAGACGGGAAGGCTATTCCTACCTTCCCTCCATACCTCTCCTTTTTACAGATGATTCATAATTTCTGTCCAACCRAAAGAAAAATGAAAATTCAAAGAAGACAGAATAATAATAGCCTTATCTGGCTGAAATCTTACATACCATACTGGAATGAGTGATCCCTATTGCTATCCTATCCCATRATAGTGATTATAACTTCTATCTGTGAATTTGTCTCTGTGGTTTACATAAATAATTGAGACATGATGGACTGCAAGATATAGCTGCCACACTGATGAGGTTGAAATAAGAAGCTGCAGCAGTTAGTGGTTTGAAAACTCACCTTCTCACCTATGAGGAAATAAGCACATTTTGAGACAAGTAATTTTTTTTTAAGCTAATGAGCCTCTTTAAGATAACATTGTGCAGGTTTGCATTTAATGAGAATTTTATTAACACAGGGTTCAAAGGGGCATCTTCTGATTGCTTACTCAGTGAGGAAGGTGGCAGCTGAATCCCTGTATTCTTTTAATAGACTTTCTCCTGATCAGGACTTTTTCAAGGTGAATACATAGATTAACTCAATGATTAATAGACTGAATTTTCCCATTGTCTGAAATTCAGTCCCATCATCATTTTTAAAGTAGTTTTATTTTTCTCACTGAAACACTTTTAACAAGCAGAGAATAAGTTTGTAGTATGGAACTAGGTGATAGGATTTTATTTTTTTTTAAAGGTGTTTTATGTGCTTTTGTAGAATGCGCTACAATCCTCACTTGGGTGCTTTCATTCACTCTTCCATCTTGCAGCTACTTTTGTTCCACATGAGCCACCCTGTGTGATATTCTTTCTTTGTACAGGAGGTGCTGCTTCTCCCAAGGCTGCTTTTGGGGTCATAAAGGAGAGATTGGGGCTTTGGAAGGAGCACTTAAAGCATCGCATGGATGTGTATAAAACGGTTATGCTTGCTGCCAGTCTGGGCAGGAGCACTCTGAAGGAACATTTACAATTTTACTTACGTGAAAGAAGGTAAAATTGGGCTGTCTTTGTCTGTCGTAGGATACCTGGCATCCCTGCTCTGAAGCTATAGCTCATGTTAATAGAGCTATAATAGAGCACTCCATAGAACTGCACTTATTGAAAACCTTGACGGAGGAGGGGGCTCCATTCAGATACTTGTTAGAAAGTGAGCGGCTGCAAGCAGTCCACGCAGTACCTTCAGCATTGCTCCACTTTACTGCAAGGCATTTAGCATCTGTTCGTGGGGAGAGAAGAGCTAAACGCTGCTGACCTAGTCRTGTTGTAATGGATGGCTGTAGTATTTATGCAGGATACATGAAAGGGGACCTGCTGATAGATAAGTGCTTCTGTATGGAGTGGAGGCCTATGGATTAGTCAGCTGAGACTGTGTAAAAAATAGATATTTTTTATATATATATATATATATATATACACACACACTTTTCTCCTTCCCTCTCTGTACAGACATAATGGACACAGGCACGTGTTTCTTGCCAATATGAGTAAAAGAATGAAAAATGGAGGGCAAGCTTAAAGCCTGTTTATGAAAATAAACAGTCAGGAAAATCTATGTGCATATATATATATAAAATATGGATATCTGTGTGTATATTATATGTATATGCACATATGTGAATGTGTGTATMCATCTATGTATAAATGGATATCTGTGTATACATAAATACGTATACATACATATTCACACACATGTATATACTTACAAATATATATATATTTATATATAAAACACAGACACAAACATCTTGCCTTTGATAATGGGCTAATCGAAAGCCATATATTTCCAAGCTGAAAAAACCAAGACACTTGCTTGTTTCTGACTCCATCGAGATGAACCACGAGTGTTGGCTGAGGATGCTCAGGTGTTACCCCTTTCAGCAGTAGCTGCCAGCAGCAGCGTTGCGCTGGGTGCGTACGTACCGCGGGACTGACGGACCGTGCAGAACTGCTCGGCTCGGGCCGGCCCGCGCTGAGCAGCAGAGGCTGCTCAGGCATGCGGGTTAGCCCGGAGTGGTCTGGAGTTCGTTCCCTATCGTTCTTAAACCCACTTGTGAGGGCTACCACCGGTGGAATAACAACTCCATTGAATTGTTCACTGAGGTGTGTTTAATGGTACTGACCTCTGACATGCTGTCACTGCTAATTGGTCTGACTGAGCTCAGATCTCAGGCTAGTACAGGACAGTCGACAATTGGTTTTTTTTATACAAAGAGCAACAAAACCCAAAGAGAAACTCATAAATGTATTTTGTTGGTACTTTAAAATCCTATCGTAAATTTGCCAAGATTAAGTATCAAATTGTTACTAAAATGCTGTAAGAAAACTTCCAAGCTTTATGCACACAAGCTATTTGAAGAATTAGTTCATTACAGTTTTTAGGTGTGTCCTGGTTCCGACTGGGACAGAGTTAACTCTCTTCCCWGTAGCTGGAGGGGGTGCTGTGCTTTGGGTTTGGTAATGAAAGGAATGCTGATGGCCCRTTGATGCTYTGGTTGTTGCTGGGTGGTGCTTGCACCGACAGCCTCCCCTGCCCTTTTAGGTGCAGGGGGACCTGGGGGGGAGCATAGCYGGGGTGGTTGACCCAGCTGGCCAATGGGGTATTCTGTACCATGTGACATCATGCCCAGCTTAAAAACCGGGGGGGCGGTCCCTTCGGGGGGAAGCGCACGGTTCGGGCGGTTGGTCCGGAACACGTGGGGGTGAGCAGTTGCATTGTGTATCGCCTGTTTTGTATATTCTGTTATTGTTGTTATCGTTGTTATTATCACTGTTCTACTTTGTTTTATTTCCATTATTAAACTGTTTTTATCTCAACCCGCGGGTTTTCCTCCGTGTGCCCTCCCAATCCTCTCCCCCATCCTACCGGAGTGGGGGGGTGAGCGAGCGGCTGCGTGGTGTTTAGTTGCTGGCTGGGGCTAAACCACAACAAGGTGGGAGCCTGAAAAAATTATCATGCTGAAAAACTGAAAGTAGATTCTAGATGAGGATTCTGGCTTGGTTCTAGATCTTTTCTAGTAACCTGTAATCACTTCACTCCTCGTTGAAGGAGCAAAGTTAGTAGACCCTTCCTGTCATTTCATGTGTTGCATACTTTTCTTGTTACATTGGGACTCTGGCGCGGAGTTCATCTGCTACCACTGCTTGTTTTTCACTTGACCTTGCAGTATTCTGGTAGGGAAAGTTCATTTGCTAGGAGCAACAGACTTTGACGTGAACAGATTCTGGCATTAACTGGCACCTGAACAGAGGAAGCAGGTGGAATGAAAGGGAACGACTTCACTTCCAGGCCGTTGTGACCAGCAACATCTGAACAGAAGAATAAAAAAAAGAAAGAAAGAAGCACTCCTGTCTCAGGGTGCATTGTTTCATCTTTTCATGGCACTCTACCCATGCTTCCAGGATTTTTATTAACGTTTGGGTTTTTCTCGAGTCGTGTAACTTCAGCATTTCATTTCTTTTACGTTATCTGATTTCTTCTTGAGACAGCGGTGTTAGTTTTCAGTTATTGCTCTTTATTTACTAGCTRATTCATCTTGGTGTGCTTCTCTTACAGAGCTGTAGCCGATTTCATTCTGCTATAATTTTCCTTCATTCTTTCTCATTCATGCAGTGGTTTAATTAAGTGTTGTCTGCCGCTGGCCCAAATCCAGAGAGCAAATCTGTTAGTTGAGTGGCGTTGTATGGGCCAGTTCCACTAACACAGCGGCGTGGTTCAGCAAGTCAGGTGCATCCCAGGTCACCTTCCTTCTTTCTGCCAGTAACTTCCCTTCCCAGGCTGCAGTGACTGAAATGGTCTCTGACAATGTCAAGCCTGTTTTCTCTTTAATTAACTTTTTTTCTTGCAGTAGGGTTTTGAGAGGATTAATTTCTTTGAATTTTTTTTTTTTTTTTGTGGTGACTTAAGGTTTCTAGAGCTGATGCTTATTTTGGGCAAAGCTGTTTATATGGCAAAGAAATGCCTCTATCTGAGATGCCATACCACAACTTGCTTTCTTCAGTGCACTTGAAAGTCATGCTGCAGGGATCACTCTCTCTCTCTAAAATTTCATCCYCATAGTAAGCAATGCTTTTTGGATTGGGGTGGGGATGAACTTGAAGTGGAAGTGATTTATTCCCAGGACGGCAGCCTCGCTTAACTGGCCTTCTTAGCTTCTTTCTAATGTCTGCAATTGTATCAGCCCCTTTTATCTCCTTTCCTCATGTCATGAAGTCAACAGGTTGGCCTTTTAAGAGGGAACGTGCAAAAAGATCCACTTCTGTATTTCAGCTGCTCTGAAAGGATTGCCGTAGAGCTGAGGCGTCTGTTCAAGGGAGGATTGTTTGCTGGGCAGAAAGGAAACTTCTGCAGCACAGCCATTGTTTGGCAGTCTCTTCCTAAGTTCAGCAAGTATCTTATTTCATATGGTTCTTGTAAGGTGAACGTCTCACTGCAGRGTTTACCCGCTTGTAAACCTTCTTCTTCCAGGCCATTTTGTTGGAAACATTTCTTCTGTGAGATCTGAACATTTTGAAAGGTTAGCCAGGATCTGTAGGATACTTAGCAAAGTTTGCTGAGAAAGGTTCCATCCATTACTGAAGTGTTGCAACCCAGATTTCATCTGCACTGTATCAAATGCCACTGCCCTGTGAACAGGGGAATTTGTGTCTGCGAATCTCGTTTACTGGATTCATGGGTGCAGATTGTGGGATCATAAAACGGAGTTAGTTAAGCTGCTAGCAAATTTTTCTTGAAAGCTGTGTATTCAGCCTTGGTAATCTAATGTTTGGCACATAGTTTCTGCTTTTCTGCTAGTGAATTCAGGGTCTGGAGCTTTGGGAGAATAGTTAGTAGAGGAGAAAAGTAAAAGAGACTTCTCAGTGCAATTGTGGTCTCCGGTTTGATTTATGTGAGTGGCTTTGCACTGCTTTGTCTGAAGAAGTGTGGCACCAGGCAAGAAATTCTTGTTTTGCTTGCCAAATACCCTTCTCTGTTGAAACATAAAAAYCGTGGAGAAAATATGTTAGTGCTGGGAGTGGTTTTGGTTTAGTTCAGAGGTGGACATAATATTTATTCGTCAGAAGTTATTTTTCTGAATTGTTTGCAGATATTTTGGTCTTTAATCCCCTTGCTGGGCACAGGCAAGTTATGTATGAGCTCAGTAATACATTAAAGCATGTGCTGCAAAGCTAGCATGCAGTCTTGTAAACATCTCAGGGTTTTTGTTGCCACACAAAATCCAAAAAGGTCTGCTGGTTTCTCACTTTGAATGCTTGTATTGTTTCATCTTGTTTATGAGAACAATCTTAATTATTTCTCTGGTACTGTGGCTGGCCCGAGTTCAATTCCTGATTGATAGATTGCAACCTTAAAGTCGACATCTTTTGTTGGTAGCTCTAATGCAGCCAGGAAGCAAGACATGAATAGCCTCTGCAACCAGATTGTCTTGGCCCCACGACCTGGCCCTACTGGAGCATGGTTGAAGCACAGTTTGAACCAGCTGTTTATAGCTTGTCAAAACTTTGCCCATGCTGTTCTTATTCTTTGGGTAAATACAAGGGACTCCGATCTCCACTGGTCTCAAATCTGGCTTTCAAGATTTGCTTTAGTGRAGAGAGAACATTAAGCAGCTTTCTTCATAACCCAAAGAATGTAAAAATCATTGTGAGCTTAAATAACACCTTTATCCCTTGAAAAATGATGTAGTATAATGCTGTTTTGCTCTTTCTGTTTAAAAGAAATCTGATGCTCACAGCAGCAGCCTGAGTTGTTATTCCCTCTGAAAGTCTGGGCTGTGGGATGTGTACTTACCAAAAAAAAAAGAAGCTTTTCAAAATCAAGTAACATGTATTTCTTACTATCTTATACTAGTGGGGGGCCTAAAATTTGGTTTTGCTCTAGAAGTGTAAATGATCTATTAATTCTTCCTTTAGGATTAAATTGACAARGTACCTGCTCATTAAGTACATCTGTTCATTAAGGTAATGAAGTACCTACCTTATCTTGAACTGAAAGCAAGTATAATACATTGTTAGCATGACKGCAGAACTGCAGTCTGCTTGAAGATTGCACCAGAATCTGGAGTTCACTTCCCAGGGAACTGTGAGAGGAGGGCATATTGTTTGTAATACTTTGTTCATTAAAAGAAACACGCATCCTAGCTTTCAGAGTTAAAATGCTTGTTTTTTAGGAGCTCTTCCCACTGAAGGCAGAGAAGGTWGTCTTGCCCTACCAGCACAGGGGCTAGCTTCACAACCATCAGTAAATACTGGTTGGTATAGCCAAGACTAAGGTAAAAGTAAAATGCTGCCTGGAGGGGAAAAAAGGGAGCTCGAGTGAGTTGTGATTTTTTTTTTTTTTTTTTTCTTCCAAAATGTGAAAATATTTCAGACTCTAATATCTGTGTGTCTAGTTAGAGACCATAAGAGACATCAGAGGTTCAGGTGGTCTGAATTAAATTGGCTGAAGTGCCAGGATATTTGGGAGAAAGCCCCTGTTTGGGAATCCCAGAATGCAACCTTTTGTTATTACCTCTTTTATTATTTAAAATCTTTTTCTAACTTGTAGCTAGAAGGATAATTCAGAAAATGATGGCGTAATGCTTCTGAGGTAGCAATTTCTCCCTTAGCTTTTGAGGCCAGATTTCTGTTGCCTGTCTCAAGGGGTGCTAACTGTAAAGGTTCAGCAGTCAGAAATGCCCATGTGCTTGGCTGTTTCTCAGCTATCAAAGCCAACCAGATTAAGGTAACAGTGATCTCATGAAGAAGTCATCTGTGACGGGTATCGGATTCTGGTATCTCATGCTGATAAGGGTTTAGYTGAAGGATGTTACTCTGGCAAAACTGCCCCAGTGTGCTTCCTCAGCCTGTGCTTCTATGATCACCTGGAGCAGGTATAAACTGACTGTGTTGCTGAGCAGGAGGATTCACCTGCCATTCATTCCTGCTGTCTCTTATGTGGGGAGCAGCCTGCATTGTGCAGCTGCGTGTAAAGGAGGAGACTGGGGACCTCACGCAGGATAAAACTACCCAGGCAGGAAAAGAAAGAACAGAACAATGTGTTTTAGCCTGGGTCAGTTCTCAAGCCTTCATTGCATACAGATATGCGAGTGGTTATGTCAGCCCTGTAGAGGGTGTGCGTACAAGCAGCTTGACATTAGGGACAACAGCACAGTCTCTTTTAGCAGCATAGACCTGTTATACCAGTTTTAGGCTAATATGCTGCAAAGTGTTTTTCAAGTTTATGTCCACTGTCATCAGTGGTCACTGATGTGACTCTTTGCAGGGGTCTAAGCACATGTTCTCTTGCTTGTGCTTGTGTAGTGCAGGGAGGTTTTTGCAAACTGTTCTTGCTGTTAAGAGAAATATCAATATAACCATTGCCTAAAGCTTCGGTTTGGGTACGGGGCTTGAGACAATACTGCCATGAGCCCAGAAAGTGAGAACTTGGGTGCTACTCAGCAGGGAGTCTTGCGTAGGAGATTGCTGATGTGTCGAAGACATCCCACTGCAGTGGAGTCCTGTTTGATAGGATATAAAACCATGGTTTCAAATGTGTCTTATTTTGAGGGTGGCCGAAAGTGGAATGACCTTAAAAGCTCCCTGGCAATCCTTTCGCCTGACTTTGCTAGAAGACTTTGAAAGCCCAAAAACTTTTTCATGTTGCTGCTTTAGTGATTAATTAGGTCATCACTTTGTGTGTTAATTACAGTGACATTTTTCTTCTCATTATTTGGACTATGGAAAGTTTTTGAGTCTGTGTGATGGGAAGTAATGCAGCCTTTGTGGCCAAGGGAAGGATGATTTCAAACTTTAGAACACTGAATTTCAGTGATGGCTTTGGGTACTGTGAAAAAAATGTTTCTATCTACTATAGAAAATGTAGTTGGTAAGTGCTCTGAGGGCAGGATAAATGCCTTTTATTCTAAACAAACTCGTGATGTTGCCCACGCTTTGCATGAGGAATTTTAAACTGGATCCTTCTCCCAGAAGATTGTGTGTTGTGTTAGTGTAAAGCTCGTGCTGCTGACAGAGGGCCGTGAATATGATATACTTTATATAACGTCCTTCATGGGGTGTCTGAAAAGGCTTAACAGGGAGCCTCTTAAGCAGGGCAGTGTACATGAACAAAGGCCAATTGCTTTTACTTATACTTTTTTGTAATTATTTAATGTCCTCCTTACAATTTTGCAACACTTTGTTTGCTTTGGAATCTGAGCTAGACATTAACTTTTTATGGACATTTGAGATGAGCTTGTCTGAGGCAGGCATTCCTTTCTAAACTCAGAAAGCAATAGGTCTGCCATATGTCGTTCTTGATTCCTTTGTTCATTAGTGTTTGAAAGCTGTGGTTGCTTTGAGGCTAGCCCATGTGTGATATCTTGAGCCTTGCTGAAGGAGCGGACTGTGCAATTCTCACTGGATAGCACCTTTTTTCTTCCTTGTTCGGTGACTTCCACTCTCAGCATAAACTTCTGTCAGAAATGAAAAGCCACAAAACACCACTGCTCCCTTAAGTTTGATTGGGAAATAAAATAAATCAGATTGCGTAAGGGTTCTTCCCAAATTCTCTCAACATGGGTGATCCAATACTGGAACAGGTTGCTCAGGGAGCTTGTGCAATCTCCATCCTTGGAGTTATCTAAATCTCGCCTGAACACAGCTGTGAGCAAACTGGCCTAACTGGCCCTATGCAGAGTATAAAGTTGGACCACATAAGCTCCAAAGGTCCTTTCCAACCTAACCCATTTGATTTTAGAGAGCAGTCTCTGCACTGCATGGTCAAATGGTAAAAGAAGCAAGAAAGCCTGTTTTCTTTGAGTGCACTGTGCTATATGTTAACTCTGGGTCCAACTGCTAAAGATGCTGAGTAGAGCACTTCTTTAAATCAGTGGGAGCTTGAAGTGCTCGGCATCTATTTTCTTTCTCTGAAAGATCAGTAAAGGGTAAAAACTAGAGGACTCGCAGTATGTGTTGCTGCAGATGCCCAGTATTGTTTGCTGTCAGTGTATTTATCAGTAAATTGGATCCTGCTGATGCGATCCAACTATGCAATTCAGTCATCTGTGAGCAGAAACTATTCTCAGTATGATTAATGCTGTGGTTGACGATGGGGACAGAGAGCACTTCTTTGAATAATGCCTATAATGGCATATTCCCCCGTGTGTATGTTTAAAGGAAGAGTCTATGGTTATATGAAATTAAGGGCATTTAAGAGGCAGTTAATGACAAGTGAAAATGATAGCTAGGGTAGATTAATTGTTAAATGAATTGTGCCTGCACTTGCTGTCATTTTAATGTGGTATCGGTCTAATTGTAAGTATGATGTTATAGAGCAGGAAGGCATCAGAAAACAATATTGTGCATTTAGGTTCAGGTCAGAGGATTTTAAAGGCTTAGCCATCAGGAGTTTTTCTCAAGTGTAGCCATCTTTTTGCTGTGTGTTTTTTGGTGTTTTTTGTTTTGGTTTGGTTTTGGTTTTTTTTCTTTTGCAGTACCAAAATCGGTATTTTGATTAATTTTGCTTTTATAAGTTTTTCCCCATACTTCTTTTGGCAGTGCAGTAAAGCAGTATTTTCTCATAATCAGTTTAATATGAGTTTTGTTTTAACTGTTTTTGCAACGAGACGATACTAACTGAATTTGGTCTGTGTCGTGGTTTAACCCCAGCCAGCAGCTAAGCCCCACACAGCCGCTCGTTCACTCCCCCCCAGTGGGGTGGGGGAGAGAATTGGAAGAGTAAAAGTGAGAAAATTCGTGGGTTGAGATAAGGAGAGCTTAATAAGTAAAGCAAAAGCCGCACATGCAAGCAAAGCAAAACAAGGAATTCATTCGCTGCTTCCCATCGGCAGGCAGGTGTTCAGCCATCTCCAGGAAAGCAGGGCTCCATCACGCGTAACAGTTACTTGGGAAGACAAACGCCATCACTCCGGACATCCCCCCCTTCTTCCTCTTCCCCCAGCTTTACATGCTAAGCATGACGCCGTATGGTGTGGGATGTCCCTTTGGTCAGTTGAGGTCAGCTGTCCCAGCCGTGTCCCCTCCTAACTCCTTGTGCCCCCCCAGCCTGCTCGCTGGTGGGGTGGGGTGAGGAGCAGAAAAGGCCTTGGCTCTGTGCAAGCACTGCTCAGCAATAAGGAAAACATCCCTGTGTTATCAACACTGTTTCCAGCACAAATCCAAAACATAGCCCCATACTAGCTACTATGAAGAAAATTAACTCTATCCCAACCAAACCCAGCACAATCTGGAACATAGCTCATGGATATTTTTTTTTTTCATTGCACTTTATCTCCAGGACTATTTATTTAACTTTGGTTTGGCATGGGGCTACTTTACTTTCATGCCTTCAATCTGAGTGGAGCATAAGGGAAATTATCAGGATGGATAATGGCAAGCAGCCAGGCGCAGGTCTCATCCTGTCATTACTCTGAAGAAATCTGTCTTTTGGGTTGATTCGGAGTGACAGTGGGGCAGGAAGGCACAGGCAGAAGCTGTATGTCTTTAGCAAGCTTTTTTCACACATGTTCCATAGCCTCATTTGAATTGAGTGAATTTTGTGTGGTTTCTAGATGAAGTGAAATGTTGCCACATATCTTTTGGTAAAGTTTAGTGGTCCCTGTTAAGACATAGATGCATTGAATGGTTCTTAGGGCCCTTTTTTCTGTCTGGTAACACTTTTTTATTTTTTAAAGTAGTTCCTGTGTTTGGAGGGGAATCAGTTTGGGCCCAAGGACACCTAGAGGATGTGAGCTTTGATTGCTTTCAGCCTGCTAATCTTCATGATCCAAACTGTGCACTCAAGCAGAAGAACAATAATGCCCTCTACACAGTAAGATAGGAAAATACTCAACAAAAAGCCTTTTCTAGAAAGAGTGGAGGCCTTCAAATTCATCTTCTAGAAAGATAAACTTGGATGGGGACAGGTGCAGACACAAGCAACAAGAATCATGATTTCCTTCCGAAGGACACTTGGTGCATGCTTTGCCCAATCCAGCAAACTGGATTTTTTGCCCAAACCACCAAAACTAGTGGTTACTAACGTAGTGGGAAACAGGAGCGACATAGAACAGCTTCTGAAGCTAAAAGGCAGTTTGTAATGTGAACAAATGGACAGCGAGTATCATGAATAAATAAAAGTTGGAAGTGAAAGGAGTTCTAACATTAAAAGCACTGAGGGTCTGGGGCAGTCTTGCGATTAGTTAGAACGATGCAATCTAAACTGATGTAATTCCATTTAAAACTAGTCAGGGAAGGATTATCTTGTAGCTGAGAATATGAGAGGATGGAGAGTGCCAAAATCTCAGACTTGCACCAGCAGCAGCCAGGTAAGAGATGCCTACTGAGCAAGGGTTGATTTTTAATTTTTTAATTTTTTTTTTTTAATTCCCCCTGCCCCCATCAATAATGTTACCAGCTCCAGGGCATTACAGGGAAGGGTCAGATCAGGTTGGTCAGTGGATTAGGACATGATTCAAATAGGCTGGTAAATACCATTGTAGTGTTTTCTAAAGTATAAGGCTTGTAAAATCTTGTAGCCTTTTTTTTTTTTAAGTTATTTGCTTCCTGCATCAATGATTCAGAACCTATTAGTGTTAATAGGCTAGCTGGTTCAAAAAGACTGATGCCACTCCCTCCTGTCAGTCAGGAATCACTTCTCCACTAAAGGAAGACAGTAAATGTCTTCTGTAAAATTCAGGGCCTGGCTAACAAATTGCAGTTTAGAATACATTACAGATGATGAATGTGATCTCCTTAAAGGGAAATCTATTCGTTTGACTTAGTGCTGTTACGATTAATTGCTTGCCAGATTAAATTGCTCCATAAAACGCATGCTACTTTATTCGATCTCTTCATGATGAGATTAGCTAGGCCATGCTCGTTCTTTGGGTGTTAATTACAATGGTATTTTCTTCTTCAATTTAATTATTAAATTGTTTAGCACAGCATGCTTTCTCCTAGTCTCAGGAAAGATGTCTGTATTTTTCTCTTGACTGCTGTTTTATAATCTTACTGCCCTTTTTCCAGAAATATTCTGGGTTTCCCTTATAGAAGTATCACACACTGTAGAGGACATGTTCTGAGGTTTTTCTGTGTTTTCTCTGGTGTGCTGCTGAAACACAGGAATGGTGCTAACCTTGCACAGGTTCACCATGCGACAGTCTAGGGCGAGGAATGAGGAATGTCTGAACTGAAGCTGTGGAGGCAAATTTCCAGAGTTTTGCCTCCCAAACAGGAATTTATCCAAGGACTGAAGCTCAACTTTCTGCTTCTGTTGAAAAGTGTAAAGCTCACTGAGTGAGCAGGATGTTTGCTTTTTGTCTCATGTGAAAAATCAACGCTATAGCAGTTCAGTATTCTCTATGCTGCTGAAGTTTCAGGGCAGATTTGGAGGGAAGAACCATGTGTGCTTTCCTTGTTCTCGGAGGCCTTCTCTGCACTCGCTGACCATACCCAAGACTCTTTCTTTCTGAAAACCTACGAAATGGAAACACAAGAAACTGAAAAGCACCAGAATTGTGGTAACAGCCTAAAATTATTGAAGGAGGCCAACAGTAAATTAAGGAAAATTTAAGAAAAAGCTATTTTAAGTTCTCATTATAAAACTTGCCCCAGCCTTTAGGATATTAGTTCATTCTCCCTTCATCAATCAGGGACCAAACTACATGTGCAACTACCCCCCACATGCATGCACAAAATAACCCCTATCCTTTTGCAACAGTAAGCCTGGGATTTGCATATAACCTAATGTTCCCACAGCAACAATACAGTGGCTCTATTGTAAAGTTGTTGGTTTTCTTTATTTTCTTTCTTTTTTAACTGTTTATGCTGCTATACCACTCTAGATGAAATATTTAATATGCACCAACTAAACTATTAGTTGTGGTGTTTAAACTCGTTCAAGTCTCTGGGTCTAAAGTGGAGGTTCTCGCTTACCCAGCTATAATATCTCTTTTTTATTTGCTTCTCAGCTTAACCCCTCTCCCTCAGTAAATAGTGTATTATCTTCTATTGGAATTGATTCCCAAAGGCAAGGCAAGTTTTTGTATTAATTAACCTAGTCTTTCATTTGCTGTGTATCCAGAGCTTAGAAAATTCAAAAAGGTGTAGCAGAACTTGGAAAGTTTCAGAAAGGGGCAGCAAGAATGACTGAAGGTATGAAACCAGATGTGTTATGAAGAACATTTATATACATGACAAGTCTTCAGGCTAGAAGAGAGATGGCAGAGAATATACAAGAGTTTGTAAAAAAATATTAAATGTCATAGAGAAGGTGAAGAGGACCTACAAGAAGAGGGTGCATCAGAAGATCAGATAAGCTCAAACTAGAGAGATACTGCTTCGTGCAAAACTTAGTTGAGCTGTGGAATACCTAAAAGGTTATGTGAATTTAAAGCAATGATTATACAAATCCATCATGGGTTACTGGTCATACAGATATTACATCTACCTCACATATCATCTTGAACTGCATGTGGCTGGAAGTAAGAGTTCTTTCTGGGGCAGTATCATTTTATTCTTGTCTGCTTTTTTACTGTTACCTGAGCTCCCATTTCTAGACACTTTCGAAGTCTGGACGCTGAGCTGGCCTTTGCTACCTGACTCATTATGGCAATTTTTAATGTTTACATAAATTTTATCTGTCAGCAGCTTCTCAGGAATCAGCTATTTGATTCAAAGCCTTTACCAAGGATAAGGCAGCATGCCAGCATGCCCATCCCACTGCTTTCAGGGTTGAAGGATTACATTTTACTTACAATCACCCATCTAGGTTATACATGTGGTTTGTTAAATCTGTCACCATTTTCAAGTCAAGAAGGCAGAATTCCAGTGTTAGGTGTCTATAAGGGTTCATTCTTATATGAAGGAGTATATGYACAGGAAAGATTGACTTTGGTAATTTAGAAGAGAGATGTCTAAGGAAGACGACTGTACTTTCCTATGAGCTTGTCTCCTGTCTAGCGGCCTTTTGCTCTTTTCTGGGAGTGGCAGAGAAGTGTGTAATTTTCTGGAGCACTGGTGGAGAGAAGAGTAGAATGATTAACCATGGAAGATTTTTCTTCCCTCATGATTTTACTTTAGAATTTCAGTCATTATCTTCACTGTTCCCTTTTTCTCCAGAAAGAACTCATGGAGAGCTGTCAGGATCATGAACTCATAAATCTCATGAAAGTAAAACCCATGCCAGCTGAGCAAGGCATGATTTTAATTAGGACTAACAGGACTTTTTGTCTTTTTTTTTCTTTCTTGCTAGTCCTGATTCAAATATAATGGTTGGGAAGAAGGGCCTTCATAAGTTCAGTAGCCTATTGTTTGTCAGCTAAAGAAGACTGAGCTGGTGGCACCTTTTGAGACTTCTTTGATTTTAAAAAAATAAAAAAGTTAAAGGCCCTAGGTTTTTTTATTTGGTTAAAGGGACAAATCCTTTTACTGAGCCTTTGTAGAGCAAGGAATTGAACAGGGACATAATCTGTTTTTTCTGTTGCAGGTTACTGTTCTAAAGGAAGATCATGTTGGATAATTTATCGTCAATTCTCAGTGCACAAGTTAGGTGGGTTAGGAAAACAAACAGATCAGGGTGGGAGATCTCTGCTGTAAGTGCCTCAAATAATGATCTGTTCTTTGTGAAGAGCATTTATCTATGAAGACCAGCCAAGGTGAATTAAAAGAGCATTATCTGGAAACAGGCAGATGTGAAGCCATGTATCTTCCTGTCATCTGCTGTCGCCTGTTGGCCCAGCTGTGGGCTAGATCTGTATGGAGGTGGGGAGGGTCTTCCCTCACTGAGGAACTAAGGCTTTGTGGCTCCAGCGGGTTCTCCTGCCTAGTGCTGGTCTTGCAGGTCAGTTCTGCCCCTCTGTGCTGCCTACAAGCACCAACATAGCGGAGGCTGAGAAGTGTCTCCTTTGGAGTACGCTGCTGACCTGAGTGAGTGCCAAACTGAATTTGCCTCCCATCCGTTTCTTCCCCAGTTCGTGGTGCCTCTGACAGGGAAAGCCATCTGTGTTACAGCCTTTTAATCTTAGCTTGGGGAGGGAAATGAAATAGAGCTATTGTATTGCTTGCAGTCTGATGCTGCGAAGCAGTTTAAGTGACCTATTGCATGCAAACCTAGCCCTGACTGTTTAGCCTCAAAATGAGGCAGGTACAGTACTCATTGAAAGGCTGGGTGCCGAGGGTGCCTCTAATTCTTGACTTTCTAAGCAAACCTTTCCTTCTGTGTTACCAGTTACTCAGCTGAAAGGGTTTGCTCGGTGTGGAATGATGCTGCTGTGGAACCCTACTAAGGCCCCATCTGCTAAGAGCTTGTATTGATTTGTGTCTTAGTTTATAAAAGCCTTCAATTCTCCTTGTGTAAATGCCATAAATAATGCAGATGTACTAGATGAAATGTGCTGTCGGAACATCCCAGAAATCATTTTGGTCTGGGTTGAACTGAGCTAATCTAATCATGGTTAGGAGTTTCTCAATAGCTGTAAAGCAAAAAGTATATTGTCTTATTCTAGCTTAATGTATTAGTGAATACACAGAAGTAGGAAGAGAGGTATTTGAAAGTGGTAATCAACTTTATAAAACAAGAGCTTTTAATGTTAAAATATAACAAAACTTCATCTGAAACTAGTTGTAAATCATACATATACACACAAAATGGAAGTACAGTAAAATCCAGTCCTGCGCCTGTGATTTATCTGCATAATCCTCACATTTATATGCCTCTTTGTCAGAAGGACTGCAGTGTTTCAGAGGCTATATGTATACTAAATAAATCATTTTGCCCACTCATAGCAAACAGCCATTTTGTGCTAGCAACACTGCAGAATGCCTTTTAGGAGAGGACATTGATGAATAATTTGTCCTTTTGAGATTCCGTGGGCTTTAGGGCACCAAAATGTGTTTCAGGTTGGACTAGGTCCAGATCTGTATGAGAGCTCCTTGGCAGTCTTGTAGAATGTATATGGGAGTTTTAGAGGTGACCTGTTTTTAGAAATTTAATTGGATTTTTGCTCTATTTTATGTTGGCTATGTGTAAAGAAAGCAAAAAGGTAGAGGGATGTGGTATTTATTAGACTGTTCTGTTAGAAATATCCAGCATATCAAGGCTGATTTTTCTTCAAAGTGGTCTGTGGTCATGGCAGCTTGGGTTCTTCTCTGCATTGGAGAGAGAAACTGATGGACAGTGGTTCTTGTGGAGGAGAGAGAATGTATTTGTATGCTCATAAATTCATTCTAATCAATGTTTCCCTGGCAGTTACTTGATGTTAGTTACCACAGTTGCAAGATGAAGAATGTGTTTACATGCTATTAGCATTGTTAATTGAGAGGAAACATGGATATGGCCTATTTTCAGAGCTGAGACTTGTCTTCCTGTCACTTTTCTGCACTCGATGGCCCCAAAACTGCTGATGTGATCAAATAGCACATTGCAGACTACAGCTATAAGACAATTTCAGAACTCCCTAGTTCTGCTTCAAATTGTTTAGCGTCAAGCACTTTGTCTTGGCTAAAGTAGACAAACCATATGAACCAGGTTGCCCATCAGCAGAGAGCTTTTAGGAATTTGGGGTCATATGTCAGCATTCATTACCAAAGGAACTCCAGGTGCCCAGAGGAACTTGGAGAGCTCTTGAATGTCAGCGCAGGGGGAGACTTCAGAAGTCATTGAGATTTCTGCTGGTCAGACTTGGCTTTAAATTTTTGCTGTTGGTTCTCCAAGTATTGTTTGCTGGCACGCATACATTATAGCTCATCTGCACAACCGGAAGACTTGTGACAGTAGCAATAAGAAGTATTTAAGAACCTTTGTATGTTAGTTTTGTAGCAGAGATTACTGAAGTTCTATGGACATGTGAGACTCATAGTGTTTCTTTTGGAGCTGGCAGTGTGCATCAGTAACAATGCTGCAGATTCCAAGAATAAGTGATGTGACAAAGCACTTGTTGTGGAGCATCCCCAGAAGGCAAGGATGTCGAGGGTTCACTTCCTTAGGTGACGAGTATGAAAATAGTGCAACATGGTAAGTTTTTCAGTGATCAGAAAGGACATAAGAATTTCTGATAAATTTTGCAAGTTACTGGAAGACTGGCAGAAGGTTAAAGGTTAAATCATGAAGTAGATGAGGCAGTGTGATCTGAATTGCTTTTTAAACTGTCAGGCAGTGCAGTTCATGAAAAAGCAAGTGCCAGTCTGCAAGAACGGGCTGTATCTTGAAAAGCAGTGACTCGAGAAGCATTGACTGGCAACTTTATGAGAGGTATCTCATGAAATGCTCAGCTAAAAAGGTTTATTTGACCATTGAAATATTAGCAGGAGCAGGGAAGTGATTTTACGATCATATATATTTTGCAATTTTGTCTGGTGTCTGTTTCAAAAAGTATATTGAAAAATTGGGGAAAGGACAGAGAAGCCTCAGTTATGAGAGGCTAATAAAAATGCTTTCAAGATTTCACTATCTTATCCTCTTTAAAACAAAACTTGAGGTATGCTCTTTAGAGTATTCGAGCATTTTTGAGAGGACAAAATGCCAAAGCAGAAAAGGAACGTAAGGCTAGACACTGAAACCAAATTGAAACTGCAAATTAGGTACCCATTTTTTAATAGGTAATTAAACATTGTAGTAAATGACAGGAGGGATCGGTTTTCTTCCCCTCTTCACATCTGAACAGAATACCTTTGTGAAAGATGCTCTAGCTAGCTACTGGCATGAGACTACATAGTGCAAGGATAATGTTAAAAAATGCAACAGCCTGTGATATACAGAAGTTCAGATAAGCTGATCTACTGACTTGTAGTTTCATGAATCTGTTAAAGACTGGATCAAAGATCTCATTTTGCATTTAAAACAAATTCCCTCTGGATTTCTGTGCTTCAAGTTTGTATTTTTGCATTGAGAGAATTCTTCTCCTGTACCTCAGCCTTAGACCTACTGAAATTTATCCATGCAGCAATTAAACAGAAGGGCTGTCCTGAGACTTATTTTGAGTTGTTCCGCTTAAGACCACAGGACAGAGGCGAGATTCAAGATGATGTCAGTGGGCTGCAAGCTTTTCATTTTTCTGCAGTTTGCAGTCACCATGATGGCTATGCTCAGTGAGTATGGCACAGGATGGAGGAGTTGTGCTGCAAGGAAGTGTGGAGAAATCGCTCACTAGCTTAACCTCCTGGTAAAAATATCACGTTTGTCATTTATATTTTCAGCCATACATGTTTCAGTTTTTATATGGGAGCAGGGATTTTGCCCATTATGTTTCAGAATGGCAGGAGTTTTATACTAAGTTGTAATAGCAAAAGAA
Organism: Oceanodroma leucorhoa; assembly: GCA_030449065.1. Taxonomy (NCBI): domain Eukaryota; kingdom Metazoa; phylum Chordata; class Aves; order Procellariiformes; genus Oceanodroma; species Oceanodroma leucorhoa. The sequence continues at coordinate 721,571 of JASVER010000083.1, read as the reverse complement.
AGCTAGAGTGCTTCAGGGACTTCAGAGAGTCTATTTTTTTAAGTCTGTTTCTTAAAAAATAAATTTTTACTGAATGAGTTTTGCTCAGCCTTCCATGTTTAGTCCTGGAATTAATGGACAGGAACAGTAAATCATGCTGGGAATTTGCCTCAAACCCAGAGAAGGGTTAAATATGCTGTTTATTTCAGCAAAGTCTCTTTCTCTTTTTTTCAAAAGTGCATACATATAGAGTAAGTGTTATTGTAGTGTTGGTGTTCTTAGTCTTTAGGTCAGGATGTCAAGACACCCTTTGACACAAGATGTCCTGCTTACCAGCTTCAGGGTCTGCAGCCCGGCACTCCTGAGAGCCCTCCGTCTGTATGCGTGCAGGCACTCTGCAATTTGAACACAACTGGCACTTCCTATAGCAACACTTTATGTGTAAAGGTAGGGCAGGAACTTAATCTTAGTGATGCTGACCATTAGGAGAAAGTAAACTGTGCCGAACTCTGCCCCAGTCGAGCGGGATGTGGTGAATCCTAACTCCTGCTAAAGCTGGAAGAGAACGTGACCTTTAGCAGCTGTCTGACTGCAGTTTCCCTGAAATGGCTAAAAACACTTAAAAGTGATGGTATGATTGATGATACGTTAAAAGCCATTTAAGGAAACAGGAAAGGCAGTCAGTGGAGCTGGTTTGAGGGAGGGTCTAAAAAAGCCCTGTAAAGCCTGTTTTGGAGTTTTCATTGGCTGCCCCAACATGTAACCACAGAGAATCCATAGGGGCTACAGGTCTGTGTTTGCTCTTTTCGTACTACCTCTTAATTCTGCCTGTTGAATAATGGCAGAGGTGTTTCAGGGCAGTAAGTCATTAAGGTTTGTTGACACTCAGGTTTGCCATCGCTATTCAGGAGGTTAAGCACGCTGTTTACTCCTGCTCTCCTGTGCCACTTGCATTTAGGGAGAGGTTCTTTGTTTCTCTGCTGGCTCTCCCTGTTCATCACTATGCAGAAAGTCGCCTGAATATTAATTTTTCAGGCTTTCTTGAGAATTGTGGGAAGTAAAGGTCAGGGAAAGTATATTTGCTCCCATTAAGGCAGAATGGTGAACGTGCTGAGCAATGAACAGGCTTGCCAGCCTAGGATAATACGCCCCAAACTTGGTCTTGCTGTCAGCTCCTCTGGCCTCCTGCCAGGGGCCTATGGCCACATTTATCTTGCAGTGACTTTTTTGAACAGAGCAGCTGTACATCTTCTCCAAATGCAGAGATGCAGCATCTGAAGACTTAGAGATCTGTAAATCTAGAGCTGAGCTTCCTGCTCCATGGCAAGAGGAGCCCTGCTAGAAAGGGGAGGCGAACACTTAGTCCTGAGTGCCTAGTGGGTCTGCTGTGTGTATACATGCACTGTGCAACGAAATACTCTGTGCTGGAGCCAGTGGGTTTATTTTAGAGGTAGCTTGGAAAGAACCTGGATGTAACCAATTTCCAGTGGAAGGCTGAAATCAAACCAGTTTTCAATATTTGCCAATTCTTATTTTGAAATATTCTCACCTCAATTTTTTTAATACTTGGATCCTTTCAACATGGAAGTTTGATTTGTCACAATTTTTCTCCCAAATCTTGTATTTCAAAGTTGAACTGAAATCTTGAATTTTGTCCAAAGTTTTTGATCAATTCAAATTAAGGATAAATAAGAAATTTTAATGGAGAGGTTAAAGATCATACAGCTTCATATGGAATTTGAAACAAAGCCTGTCTTCTAAATTTGAAATCCTTTATAAGAAAGGGATCTTCAAGTTGGTTCTAATTTTGATCATCTTTCTTGTTGAGTATCACAATGTGGCTTCTCTGTGAAGCCAAATATAGTTCTGCCCTTTAGATAGCATTCAGGTTTCTATTTCTTCCTTTTTTTGCTTTTTGTGTTGGTTTTTTTTTTTCTGGAAAGAGATTTATGTAGTTTTCTCTTTTTTTGTATAGTAAGCATGTTGCCAAGCCTTGGCGCTCTCAAACTGATAAGTGTCRTTGCTCATTAGCATCAAATGCCACAGCCCATATCACTTTTGCTGTGTTGCTCAGCTAGCACATGTTGGCTGTTGAAGCAGCAATTAATCCCTTTGATACTGAATGGGCTCTGTARTCATCTGACCTGTTCTTTAAAATAATAATCAAAGCTCTCTAATGGCTTGCATGGTTTAATTCCTTTAGGAGTCTTGCAACAGACAAGGAAATTTTGCCATGCAAGCTAACTTACACAGCACTGGAGAGCTGGTGGTGAAGAATGCTTTTTAAATATAGTCAGGAAAATGATGACTTAAGCAAGTGCAGTGTGGGTAAAGGGAAAACGGGGTTTGRTAGGTGAACAGTAAGCAGCCTGATTGCTTTATGTTGCACTAACAGGTTTTCTGCTGCAAGTTTGACGAGTGTTTTTGGAGCAAGATTTTTACAGCATTTTACCTGGCAATAACTGCTGTATCAGTTAGGCTAGAGCAGTGTTTGATCTGGGTTAAATTGTCAGAAATTTCTAAGTGTGTGCCTATCAATAGTGAGTAATTATGCATATGCTCAGAATGAATGCTAGCCAAGGTAATAAAAGCCATGCAAATTTTTTTTCCTCTTTAAATGTGGGGGAATCTGCAGTATCACTCACAGAAATGTGCAGTAATTATTGGCAGTTTAAAGCTTTGTAAGAGTGACCTGTACGTGTRCTGAATGCCTTTTTTGTAAGACATGCCTGTTCCTCCATATTTCCCAAAATGCTTAAATTGAACAGCTTTCCCTTCATCGTGTATGGCAGCACTGTTATCTCAAACATTCTAGTGCTGAGATGATATTGTTAACACTGGTTCACAAGCAACACCAGGGAGAAGATCCTGGCCCCTTGTGTGCAGACAGAAGAGCGGTGAGGTGAGGCAGGAATAGGAATCAGTCTGCTGCAGTGAGTGGACCAGGAAAGAAGTGTTGCCATCAGTCTTTGAATGGAAGAGCTAAAAGGAGCTGAGGAAAAATCAAATCTCTTAATACAAGTAGTCAGCACTGCGTTTTTCCCAATGCAAGTGTAATAGTAAAATAAGAATTCAAGATTTCAGTAGCCTTTTAATGCTTAGAATCTTTTAGTGTTTGCTAGAGCAATTCTGAAGCAGATAGATTTTATAGGAATTAATGCAACCAAGTGTGATGACTTATTTTTTGTTATTAGTTATTTTGCAAATAGGAAGAGCTCATTTGGCTCTTTACATCAGGTTTTCTTGGTTTTTCTTGCATTTTTGTTTGATTATGGGTAACACTTTTTAATGTGGCCCCAGTTTTGGTTGCTGAACTTAGGAAGTTGTGTGGTCTTCCCCATCTGCTGAGTGTCTACAAACGTCTGCGACAACTGAATACATGGATGCTTTCTGTTTAAAAAAGAAAAGGAAGGGAGGTGATAAAACACAGTCTGGGTTGCATAACATGGAGGTTGGCCCAAGGTCTGGAAGGCTTAATTGGTGGTGCTGGCTTAAGAATCGTGCAGCTTAAGCTTCACAAAGAAACTAGCTTGAACTATCCAAAGTTACTGCCCTGTTAGAATCGATGTACCTCTCCAGTACGTAGTTGTGTATTAGCTATTATAAGGAAAAAGCAAAGGCAAACCTCTCTTTTCATAGAGAAGAGTCCAGGCCTCCTTACTGCTTGTGGATTCTCTGTACCACCTGTTTTATATCACATGTAAGTGATTAAAAAACATGTGGTGGTTTTTTTTTGCATTTTGTTTTCTTAAGAACCTTGAAAAACACTTTAAAACTTTTAAAGCATAAAAGACGTATCAGTAACAGAACACTGTAGGAGTTGGGCTTTTTCTTTGACTTGCTTGATAGGAAAACGTCAGCAATTAACTTTGAAATGTTTGGTGCTCCACTGTTTCTTAGACTGGAGAACTGTACTTCACTTTTGAAATAGAAAATGCATTTCACTGGCCTTGCTTTCAGTAACATCCATACAAAGAACAGAGCAGAAAAAAGAAATGTAGGTATAAATTACAAAACCAAAGCTTTGAGGGAGAGGTGAGCGCAGGTGTATGGTGGTATGTGTCAGGTATGATGGTGGGTAAGAGGGGAGTGTGGGTATTTGAAAAGAAAATAATTTTCTCATCCTCTGTGTGACACAGGAAGGTCTGCCCCCAAAGCATGCTGGATTTGTCCTTCAATGGCCAATTCAGCTGAATGGTTTTTGTCAAGATCTGACTGAAATTTGGTGCAGGATGAGGATGTGCAAAATAAAAGTAAAAACCAAAAAACCCCAACACTGTTGAAGTGATTCTTCAAACCCTTGATGTAGGCAGGTGATTTAAAAAGTTGCTTCTTGTCAGTTGGACTGTGATGAGTTGACCCCCAGTTCTCCTTTTGTCTGATGAACTATGAGTGTATGTGCACAGGCTAGCTTAAGGTATGGCATTTTACTCTGCAGTCACAATGGATTTAATACCCACCGTTGTCAGTAATTCAGCTGATAACTTGTTCAACTGCAATAAATCACTTGCATCTGATCATCACCCCTTGGATATTGAGAAGTAGATTTGTGAGATCTGCAGATACTGGGACGAAGGAGCTTGGCTTTCAGGGATGCARGTCTGCTTAAGGGAATTAAATAGGACAGAAGATGGATACACATGAAATACTTACAGCAAAGGAGTTAGGTATCTATGATGAGATGAAGCTCTCCACTGGTCCATAAGCCAGACACCGTGTCTCAGGAAAACAGAGTGTTAGTCAACTACAGATCCTCCAGCCTTTCAGACATCAAATAAATAYCATGATGGGAGTACCATTCATTCAGCTGTAATGGTGTTTGGCTCTACAGCTTTCCTTGGCACTGAAAACCAACTTCACCTTGTCCTAAATGAYGTGTGATGACATCTTTATTGAGAACATGGTATTCACTCGGGGTGGGGAGTSTATGCTTTAGTCTTGGTCCTGGATTTTGGAAGGCAAGGCATTGCTTTAGTCGCTTCCATCAGGCATTTCTCAGCAAATGTGATTCTCATTTGCACCTGTCTGATAAGAARATAGTGTGAGGTTTGCAGCATCTTGTATTTTCAGAGGATTGGACTGTAAATAACGGATTTTGGTCTGCATGGTAGCTGGTAGCRTCTGAAAGGTGAAGACTCTGAACTCCATTTAGACTTACATGGCTGCGCAGGTACAGCCATAGCTGACACTTGATGTAACTAAGTTAAATATCATTGTGGGACTCAACTTCATTTCCTTTGCGAAGTAGGTTTGACTGYAGTTGATTCTTGCTTAGGCAATGTTCCTTCCCCCCGCTCTGTTAATGTGATTTGATATCCAGCTACATCAGGACTAGATTGTATTGTTCAAACCCTTTACTCGTTCAATCCAGACAAATGCTGATGCTTCAGTGCCTTCCTTTCCCTCTGGGGCTCTTGTCACAGGCACAGTTTTTACTGTGAGTCGGTAGAATAAGGTTGTGTTATGTTACCTGGAGAGAGAAGTTTCTGCCTTGCTAACCAGTCTGCAAACAGGGTGTTCAGGGACACATGCAATACCTGCCGGCTCGTGTCTGACAAAATGGGGTAATAAGAGTAATTTCCGCACACTCTAGATAAAATGGGGTTGATGGCAAGTGTTCGCTAAGTTAATTAGACTAGCAGCCATACTCATTGCTTTTCTCAGAGAGCTTTAAAAGGTCCCAGTGGGATGGTTTATAAACTTTTTAAATTTCACTCTTTGCTTGGTGTGTTTGGAAGCTGGTGTCTGCAGTCCTTATGGCATTCTGCACTAAATGCAGCAYCCAATAAGACAGACTTTCTGCTTTCCTTAAACATCCTATGATAAAATACTAATTAAGATATTAATGGGGATAAAAGTAATTTAAAATATTTCATGTAATTTAAAACATTTCATCAAATTTTTGATCATGTTTGAGGTTTTGCAATGTCTTGTGTCTCAGGAGGCTTGGATGGCAGTCTGTCATGTGAGTTATGAAGCAATGGTAGATGCTGACCCACTTATAGCGGTTGCAGAGAATAAATATTTGCCAAAAGTTCTTTACTTCAGGTCTTAACCAAAGAGGGTGGCTCTGCAAACCTGTCTGGTAAACCACTGTCAATTTTTTTTTTTTTCCTCCTTATTTTGTGTTGGTTTTGTTTTTTTTTCCCCTCACCTTCTGGATTAGCTGTTTCTTAATACCTTGTTACTTGTTTTGGAGAGTAGGTTGCCTTGTACATGAGGGAGTTAAAAGTAGTTGTAGCTGRAGGGCTGTACTTGGTGTTGAGGCAGTGTTTCTATGACACATTTCATTGCTCTAAAACACCTTGCTACTAGAGAGTATTGTGCTGTTTACATCAAAGGGTGCATAGATGCTGAAAGAACCACAGCCTGTTTGGTCCATGGACTGTATTTTCTGCTTGTTTGGCATATCTGAAGAACTTTGTTTGGACAAGTGAGTATATATGAGATAAGATGACTGGGGAACACGTGCTGCAGAAAAGGTTGTTTAGACTCTGAAAAAGATACTTCCATATTAATATTATCTGTTGTGGATCTGTGCAGATGTTGAGTCAGGACCAGGGACCTAGGGCAGTAGGCACCTTCTAAGGAGGGCTTCTYATTTTAGAAGTTGGTTGAAATTTCGAAATTAGTAACGCAACTGTGGAAGCATAGACATTGTGCTGTTTGTGCCTAAACATCCCGTATGCTGGTGTAGCAATTCCTCCTGGCATGGTCAGCTCTCACATCTCGAACATGCTAGACTGRGCTGCAGGTTTTAGTGCCCAGCAGCCCAAGCCCAGAGGGCAGGCTTTATATTTGTGATGTTTCTGTATTCTGTCAGACTGCACCAATTTGTACTTGGAGGTGAGCAGGTATTARTTCACTGCTGCTCGCTGGAATTGAGGTCTAATGGAGGGTTGGCGTTTTAATGCTTTTAATTTGGTAAAAGTAAACTCTCACCATACTCTTACTGCTAGTAGCCAGGTGTTTCAGAGCAATGAAACGTGCAATAAAATATGTCATTTGATCTCTCTTGTAAATTACATGATCGAGACAAGAAATCTATTCCATATCAAGTCATAGCTTTGCAGTAGAAGAACAGATCAGCAGAAGAGTGGGAACACAGATCAGGGTAGTATCAATAGATATTTTCACTCCCAGCACATAGGCAATATCTTCTACTTTGTCATTTCTATCAGTTAAACTAGCAGTGCCATTGGTTATGTATACTTAAGAATTTTGATGCCTACTTGTTCAGAAAAGGGCATCTTGAGTATACCTGAGCTGTGAGTGTGTCTGTGAGTCTCAAGAATGATTCCACTGATGCTCTGGCCACATGAAAATATGCAAGTAGATAAATTCCCTGAGTTGTACTCCCCAGTGAGGTCATGCAACTGTCCCAAARGAGTTAACTGCTCACCCATGAGGATTTCGTTAGTTAAGAAGACAAATAGAAGTCGTTTAGGTGTGAGGGTGGGAGCTATTTGGTTTGCTTGGCTTAAATGTATGGACATAACTCAGGAGAAAATCGGCATATCCTGCAAGCCRTGATGATATTAGGTTAGTATCCAGCAAACAGTGAAGTGGAAAGATGCATTGCAGAGCTGCATGGTGGGTCGGAAAGTACATCTTCTGCTTCTGCCCTTGCAGAATGGGGCTTGGTAAAACAATACTGGGAATTGCAAGAAGCTCAGTTGGCACGTATGCGCTCTTTTGTCCCCTCCTTATTAAATAAATATCTCCCTCTACCATGGAGCCTGTCATCACAGTCAATAGGTTTCAGTATGGCAGAATTGAACCGGTGTAGCGGGCTTATTTCTTCTGTGAAATTGCAGCAGTGCTGACTCATATATTTTCAGTGAGCTGAAAAGCAAGTGCTTTTGACTAAAATATCCTTTTTGTTTTGGATTCTCCCCTGCAGTTTATTATTGTGTCTGGAAGATGCCTCCCCCTGTGAGTTGTGGACTTTCATCTTAATGTCAGTACTCACTAAAGTGTAGGAGCAGGAGAAATTTAACAGACTGGAGTTAAACCACAGTAGAAGGAAGAACTTAATGCACCATGCCAGGGGGTTTGCTTGCTTTTAATTGATGCACACAGCTTAGGTATGGCAGGTATGTGTACTTTATAGCAATGCCTCATGGACATGTGTTAAAATAATCTAAACCCTCTCACCTCCTGCCAGGTGGGGCTGTACATATGGAGTAACTCAATCTAATTGTTGCAGGCACTGAACAGATGGGGTTTTATTATCTTGAGTGCTGGGAGTGCCTAAGAGAGCAATGCCAGCAGGATCCTTGCCCCAAGCAGCAGCTTGCTGAGACACAGCTTGCTGCAGGAAGGCTGGCTTGTGGCTGGGAGTTTTGCACAGGCCTYCAGCAACTCTGATTGCGATGGCATGAATGGGGGAAGAGGATAGGTGGTTTGTATTAATTTTGGTCTCTGTACTATGTGTAATTTACTTGCTGCCTTGTGCTTGAGCAGTTTCCAACGTATCACATAGTAAAATACTCTGAGCTCTTTTCACCGTATTGGTTTAAAACACTTTGTGGAGGTGATTGTTCTTATTCCCATTTTACAAAGGGAGAAGCTAAGGTGTGTGAGAGGGAGAGGCAACCACTGTAGCAAATCAGAGAGAAACTGGTCACTTACTGATTCCTGTCCTGAACAATAACCACTGTATCTCAAGTCTCCCTTTGATAGGTAAAGCAGCTTTGTAAAGTGGAGAGTGATAAAAGACAGCTATGCCCTTTCCTGCTTCTGCCTGTTCCTAGCCTTCATCATGGTACTACAAGCTCAGTGCATGCTGGAGTATTTATCCATCTCAGATACYGTCAGTTTTTGTTGCAGAGGGAAAGTGAACTGGCCGCCTTTGCCATGCATTCGGCTTTACTCGGTGAAGACAGAGACGCACTCACTGCTGCCCAGTGCGCTGTGCTGGCACGAGCGTTCAGTTGAGAAGATGAATGTGTGTAGTGGGTATAAAGTCACCCTTGATTTCCTGGGAAGGGGTAAATACCAGTCAAGCATTGCTGCTTCTCTGTTCCACTGTAATAGGATGTAGGAAGAAGTGAGCTTACAGCGCTGCTGTTATTGTACAAGAAATGTTTGAGTATCCACAAGAATGTTTTATGCCAGACACTGCATACTGGACCTGTAAAGTAGGTGCAAAGACCAGGTTCMTGCAGTGAATGATGGCTCAGCACTCCTATCTCCACAATAAGCTTTGCAACTTTTCTGTTCTTCCCTTAGCCTACTTTCAGCACATTCAGAGTGCTTAATTTCATTGCTCAGGACAAGAGGACAGTGTTGTCTTATGGGACTCTGGAAATGTAGCTGCTGTCAAGCGGGAGTGAGTATTAGACAGCTCATCTGCAATAACTTGATAGGGAGAGTTTGGAGGTCAGAGAAGACGTGCTGAAGAAGTGCTGCCTGCCTGAGCAAGGTGCTTTTGCTTTCCCTGCACACTGGACCCAGACCAGCTTGTTGTGAGGTTAAGGCAGGCAGGGTGGTGGTGTTCCTTGCCACAGTGGGTGCATGTGGACTGGAAGGTGCTAGGAATTAAGGGACCGGTAGCTTAGCATTGCTGGTGCTTTTCACTTCCCACACATGATGTTACAACTAGTGGCAAATTAARTTCAGGAATTAATTAAATCTTTTCTTTCCATTCATGCTATATCAGTTTTCACAGGAGTGCTCTCCTGTCAGCGGACTCTGCATCTTCAGAAGTTGTTTTACCCTGAGCTTCTCTGAAGGGCAACACTGGTTGTTTCTGTTTATCAAGGAGTAACCCTAGGCAGTTTTTGAAGACTTTATAGAAACAATTTTTTAAATGTTACTCACTGGCTGGAGAGCTACTGCAGCCACTGCAGAAGCAAGCCCTGTCGCAGTGAAGRTGGTGAGGGGGGAAATGCAACTCACCTGGAGGTACATCTTCTGTTGTCATAGCTCAAAGTGAAAGCGGTAGTGGGAGATGTCCCTGTTTGGGGAAAAAAAAATAATAGGGCTCACATGGAGATTCGACTGCTTCTCAGCCTTCAGCCCATGTGTTTCCAAGGGAGAAAGGACTAGTAACAGTCACTTCAGGACTGGCCAATTGTCGCAGCCTCAAGAACAGCCAAAGTAGAAACTTTCTACCAGTCAGAGCTTTCCAGTTTGCAGCGGACAAGAGTGCCCTGTCATCAGTTGCTGTTACTCTGATCATCTCTGGCCTGCAGTCTTTTCACCTCTGTTTTTCTTGATCCTACCTGCCCCTCTGTCTCCTTTTCCCTGTCTCTGTGCTTTCTTCAGTATTCTTTTTCTGTGTTTTTCTATCCTTGCTTTATCTCTAACTGAAGTCTTTCATGACACTCGGTAAGTAACAGCACTGTTATGTTTTCTGTTGCCACACACTCTTTTCAGTTTCTGAGCTTTCCCTGTTCTCTTGCATTTGAGATCGTTATCTGTCTGGTACAGAGGCTTCCCACCACTCTGTATTTGTACAATACCTGTTACAGTGGGACCCACTGTCTAATAATGTGATTAATACAGCTAGTACAAATAAATTATTCATTGGCACTTAGATTCCTAAATCAGGGTGGAACACTTCATATTTTTCCTGCAATCATTCCTTCCTTCCCAAATAAATAAATAAATGAATGTAATAAATATGCAATAAATGCATAAATAAATAAATGCAAGTGTTCTAGGTTGTTCATCCTGAAGAAAATACGAGTTCATATGTGTCTTTGTAAGGCTCCTGGCATCATGATGTCTAGGTAGCTTGCTCTCTGAAGAGTTGCATGAAGAAGTGAGGGGAGGATGTGTGTGTTTTGTGAGAGCACTGGCATGACTAGTGTGTAAATGATTCTCACTAGGAGATTGAGGAATAAAGAATGTGGAGATCGCTTGTGGTCTGCCTTGGGGCACTAAGCATCAATGTTGAGACAAGCCACCGGGAGCCAGTTTTTTTTCTTCCTGAACCATTGTTTCACCTTCTGCCTGTTCAGCATCCTTCCCTTGTCCAGTGACAGTCTTCTCTCTTCCCAGTCAACTGCTGAACTGTGGATCTGTCGGAGGAGGTAGTATTGCTAAAGTGACATCTCCCCAGACATCTCTCTAGTCCCTAGAGAATTGTGTGCCAAAAGCACTCTGAAATWTGTATGACAAATGGCAGCCAGCCCCACTGAGAGACTTATGGTGTGGAAATACGTAAGTGTACACACTACCAAAGACTAGTTGGGGAACTGCAGCGTTTTGTCTTTCAGTTGACACTTTACTATTTCTTTGCTTTACAAATGGGTTGAAGTTGCTAGTGCTTCATGAATACCAAACACAAGGTTTTTCTTTTCTTTTTTTTTTTTTTTTGCGTGATCGATATGAAGATCTCAGTAGAGCACAGTACATCACAAATCTTTTCCAAGCGCTTTAACTGCTCCCTTCCCCCTCCCCAAAGGTACTGGCTCATATCCCAATAATCAAGGCAATTGCAGTGTAAAAATAAAACATTGCCAAGACTCAGCTGCTRCATGCTGGTGTGTGAACTAATGATGGCAAAGCTGCTGTACTATTGTCCATAAGGGGGAGACTGTGCTTAAAAGCTCCGGTCCCCTGTTGTCTCCAGGATCGAATGCCTGTGGAGTGCCAGCTTTGCAAAGTGAAATTCCAGCTGTTACTCAGCAGCCCAGGAGGCCAGTTGCCTAAAAGTATGCCCTAGGGACAAGATGGATTTTGAGAGATGGAAGAATAGCAAAGACATATCAGAGTAGTTGATGCAAAAAGGTGCTGCTATTGCACAGCAGCTTGGGCTGGGTAGCGATGGAATTTCTCGTAACAGATGTGTGAGGAGGAGCTGTACCATGTGCAGAGCCTGGCCTTGGTAGCATACGCTGGGCAGTAAGAACCTGGCTACATAGAGACAGGATTGAATCCAAGTTCTTTATGCTCCTCTGCCCCAGGCTGCTTGCAGGTTCAGGAAAACAGCTCTGCAGAAAATCAGCTTGGGAAGGAATTCTTCATAGTGAAAGAGCTCTCTTAAAACAAATTAAACAGCTGAACTTCTTCCTCTAGTCACTGAGGAGTTGTCCATTTGCCTTTAGGGAAATGAGGAAGGAAACTTGAATTATTTCTCTTCCTTAATGTCTGTTGATTCTTACTGCAGTGGCAGCTGGTTGCTGGTTTTGCTTTCCCTGGGTGAATCCCAGCTGTGATTGCAGGTGCCGCTCCGCTAGCTCAGATCCAAGCAGGGACTTGTGAGCAGGCGGCCCATGTTGAAGTGCTTCACAGCAGTGGATACAAATGAATGTTAAATCTGTTCCCTAGTAAATGTTGGAACTGTGTGAGTGCACTGAACCCCTCTGAGCTGCCAAACCTTCTGTCAAGCCAGAAGTTAAGTTGTTGTAAGTCTGTGTTCCCTTTTCTTTCAATAGCTTGTAGTGTGTCCTGTAGGAGTGTAAATATGACTCCAGCCAGGCATGAAAGACRCAACTTGAAAGCCACAGTGTTCGAGAGGCTGGGTAATGGAGAGTGTGACTGTGAGTCACAGGAGCTACATCTCTGGTTGAATTGAAATGGGAAGAGTCTGGGCATGTCTCTGTCTGCCTGCTTGCCCTCCTCTGGAGGGAGGAGGGGTACGGGAGGCCTGGCAGGGGCCCTGCTGAATTCGCTTTACAGATGTAACTGTCAAGGCTGGCGAGACTGCAGAAGCCCCCCTGTGCTAAGTACGTACTGATGCTGTGGGAGCAGCTGCTAGAGTAGAGTGACTGCCCCTGCGCCTGGACGGCAGCCGGTGTGTTGATGAAGTGTGTGGCTGGGAATGTTGCAGTGAATCTGCAGATTGTTTGGGTTTGGGTTTTTTTTTTTTTTTTTTTACTCTTCTCCTGCTCCCCACCCCCTCCACACTGTTTTTCTTTGTGTATTTAAAGAAGTAAGGATGCTTCCAGGTGGGTTTTCTTTCCACCAGCTCTGTTTGGCACTGCTGAATATCACTTATTCCTGGACTTGGGCACCAGCTCTTAGCTGTGATGAGGTCTGGAGAAAGTAACTGAAAACCCTCCTGCAGGGGGAAGTGTGGGGAGGAGGGAACCCATTAGAGGTTAGCAAAGGGAGCTGGAGTGAATTTTCATGCTGATGAATATGAGAGTGAAAGCCCTGACTGCTGCTGTGATGTAATTTGGCCAAGCAAGTGTTCTCCAGGCACCATCAGCACACATCTGTGCCGAGCACTTGACATGGGCTGTTCCCATCATGAGCGTTTACCTCGGCAGTGGGTCTCATGAGTGATATCCCAACTAGACCAGTTGCAAACCCTASCCTCGGGAGACTTTACTGTCTTGCCATTTGTCTTCTCAGCTGCACCCAACAAGCAGAGGAGAGGCTGAGGAAATATTCCAGCTACAGTTTGATTCCCCCCTCCCCCAATTATTATTTTACTTTCAATTTTATATTTCTCTAGAATAGAGAAWAGAATAAACACCTGCCTCTAGATCCACCTAGAAGGGAAGGGGAGTMTGTTGGTGCAGGCAGAGAAGCAGGAGTGATTAGTGTTTCTGCTGCCATGTTTGGGACACTGGCATAAGTTATCTCTAACGATCTAAATTGGGGCTGAAGACTAAAGTCATTATAGGAAGAAGTCAAAGTAGTGGCTGCAGTGATGGATGGCTACAAGTAAGAGCTAACTACAACATTTTAAACATAGTGGAGATCCAAAGCAATAAACCATCAGCTTCAGCATATCAGGCAACAAAGTTCTATAGAGCAAAATGTCAGGCGATACCKATTTTGGAAGGGATGAGGAGATACAGTTCTTGAGCAAGGATGGGGCAGCGATGGCCAGGATTGCTGTGTCTCTGCTGGAACACTGAGCAACTTGCAGCCTGCTCCCAGCAAGGCAGTGATTCCCTCTGGCAGAGCGGCGACCACAGCCCCRTATCTGCTGGGACAAATGCACCCATGCGTAGGGCAGTGCCTGTGCTTGCAATTTCCCATGAGCTTGTGACTGAATCTGCACTGGCCTCTCAGCAGGGAGCGTGCCTTCTGCAGAGCGAGCAATACAGTGCGGTGARGGAGGAACTACTTCTTGCAGGACTGTGGCTCCATGTGCACTGACTCAGGCTGGTGGGGGATTGCTGCTGCATCCCTAAGCTGTTCCTGAGACCTCTGAAAATTTCCCTCCTTTGTTTCAGAGCCATCATCAATCACTTCAACCCAAAGATAGAGTCTTACGCTGCRGTGAATCACATATCACAGCTCTCCGAGGATCAGGTAAGCCAGGCGTGCGATGACCTTTTTTCATGTTGACCTCTGGAGYATAGGTGTTCAGGAGTACCTTGTGCTCACTGGGACTGATGATGTTCCAGCAATATGAGGGCTGAAGACGGGACTCTCGTGTTGCTTGTTCAGATGTGGATGAGAGGAAGAGAAGCAAGGCTTGCTTTAGCCAATTTTACCATCACATACAGACCTCTTGGTCCAGCAAATGCAGAAGGATGGGTACGAATGATGAAAATATGCAGCATGGTCAGCAAAGGTGGTTGGAGACTGTGAGGATGCTGGTGTTTAGAATGGGGCAGGAAGTTTTTGGCAGCAAATTTAGTTATCGGAGAACTGTTGGGCATAGCTTGATTTTTCTGTGATATCGGGGAATTAGAACTCAGGCAACAGTTGGTAGAAATTTTCTAGGGTAATTGAATTCAGTTGTTTTAGATTTTGAAAAGAGAAGGTTTTTAATAAAGAGGGTGATAAGGTTAGGTTTCCCTTCCTTAATTTGGCCTGGTTTGCTCTCTTCGTGTCCTGCATGTATTGCATAAATGTGTAAATGTGGCTTTTTGAAAATAGGCTGCTGTGCGTGGTCTCAGGTAGGGAAGAGGTGGCCTATTTCCCAAAATAAAATATTGGGATTATATGTTAATCACTCTTGGAGAGGTAAATGACTCYGCAGGAGCCTGTGGTGGACAAAATACAGAGCTGCCATGCGAGCCGGGGGGATCATCCCAGACACAGCTGCGTCAGCACCTCTGGACCTTCTGGAGAATAAATTCTGTACGCAATCTAGGACAGACCTCCTTCTACTGGATGGGTTCCCRTGCTTGTGCCTGTTAAAAGGTCCTGGCTGTATCTTGCTCTGCAATTCATTTCTCTTTCTGTCCATGATATTTTTACTCTTTACTTGATGATACCCTTCCATGCTTCCCACTAACCTTTTCATTTATTATCCTACTTAATCTGTAATATGTAGCACCCTAAAGTCTCAGCCTGAATACTGTACTGGTTCAGTGGGGGGGGGGGGAAATGTGGACCCTACTGCTTTTTATTCTCATCTTGATATAGCTGGCTAGAACAACACAGGTTTTAATTTACGCAATTTTTCTGCATTGTTCTGCCTCTGAGAGTCACTGTACCCATAGCTATGCTTTGTGATGGTTCATGATATCAATCCTCATTCAYTGATGATACACTGATTGCATCAACCCAGGCCCCTAAAAAAGAAAAGCCTTTGATAGCCCAATTTAAAACTGGGGCCTTGGATAGAGCGGAATTTTGCATAGTGTTTAGGTTAGTCTGAGAAAGGAAACAAGCTTTTCACTGTCAGCTCTGTGTAGTATTCATCCCCCAGCAGTTCAGGGAGGTCAGGTTAAATCCTTTCTTCCTTGTGTGTTATTCTTTAAATAAAATCTCTAGCAGCAGACAGATAATGAAGTCAGTGCTGATGCATGGAGCATTTTGAGGAAGATGATTAGGAAGTTGAAAGACAGTTAGATTTCTTTCTTTCTTTTCTCCCTTCATGCTTTCTTTCAACATAGGGAGGACATCTAACAAAGCAAAGCGATAATAGGCCCTAGTGAAGTGCAGGAGATGTCACTGTGGTGAGGGACTGTGTGGTCTCAGTGAGGGTGTTTAGTCAGCGCTCTCCAATTTACTGCACAAGGAGGACTTCTTGCCTCCACTTTCAATTAGCCAGTGAGCTCAGGTCTGTGTGTTGGACTGTGGTTTCCCCTCCATCAGTAGCTGCCCACATGGTAAGTACATGAGAGGCAATGGCAGATGGCCGAGATCAAGGCCAGGGTCTGGCTTTTGTGGGGTAACAGAATTTGTTGTCTTCRTTCTGTGTTAGCTGTTTGCCATGGGGTAGGGGGTCAAGCTTGCCTTTTGGCTGCTGCACRCTCTCTTTTTTTTCCTTCCAGCTGTACCTTTTGTTTTTACATGTGTGTTCACTTAATTCCCCTTCTCTCTTCTCTCCATAAATATTTTCTACACAAAATCCACCTTCCTTTCTAGCCCTGTTTTTTGARGTGTACCACATTGAAATATTTAATGCTGACATTTAACTTGTGTATCCACACACAGATAGTACATTTGGGACTGGTCATTCTCTCCTTTGAGTTATTTCAATAGTTCCAGGAGACTGATATTTCTTTACTGGGAACATTTATTTTTACAATTTGGAGGATCGAACTTTTCTTCCAGTGAAGCTTTCCTTCCCAGATAGTAGCCTTCGGCCAGATTCTCATAYGGCTGCTCATACTCCTCTGTGGTATCTCAGAATCTCCTATTAATCAGGCAGGCATGGCTTTGACATAGCTCTATCTATCTGAAGGGGAATTTCCAGCTGCTCTGAGTTGCTTCCAATTCACTTGAACCTACTCAGTTTGCTCCTCTTACTTGAGCCTGTGTCAAACTTGCTGTGCTGCTCCCTGACTGTTCTGGCACCCTGTTCATGTGTTAGATGATTTTTTATTTATTTATTTATTTWTTATTTTTGTRTTTTTAATATCCTTAAAAGTAGCTAAGTAATCAACTGAAAGAGATTTTGCTCTATCTTTTTATTTTCCTAATCCTATTGAAGGCTTTATTACCTTGTTAATCACTCATGTCTATTTATTACCATTCTCAGTCTATCATTTCAGTGCTTTCTCCTTTTTTTTACTTACAAGCATTAATGTTAACATTATTACATGCTGAGGGGATTTGTAGGCCCTTGAAAATTATGGACATGGGATTGTTTTAAGGRTAGACTGTTAATACCACTGTACATCTTCAGCCCTAAAGATCTCCAAGAACCATAGTTTGAATATACAGATCTGTGCTCTAGGCAGGTATATTCGCAAGACTTCATGGTTCAGCTTTGCTGACTGTTGTGGGCTTTATCCAGTGTTCAGATCAGAAATACTGCAAAGAGACCCTTTTCTTTCCATATTCTCATGAGCAAAGAGTGGGAGATTCCCTGGGGTAAGCAAATGCCAGGGACTTGACGATGAGCCACCTCAGTGGCTCAATGTGATCCTTGCCAATGCCATTCTGCAAAGTCTACYTGGCAAAGCATACTCATAATCCTTCCTATTTATTCCGTTAGCTATTTTGACCTTTTTATAGTTCCTCACCATGAAACAGGAAATGTCTTAGCCAGTTATTGACGTCTTCCTTCACTTGCTAATTTGTTAAACCTGACTTCAGTGTTAATTTGTGTTTTTGCGGTATTCTCCCTCTCAACRCGTTTGGCTCCTGCCTGCATGTCCTTTAGGGAATTGAAAGATGCTGCACAGTCAAAAAGAGAGGGTTGGCCATTAACTGCCAATGTAGTTTTAGCTCTTCTATGCAAGTGATTATTCCCATGTCTTCAAAGATGTTTGGGTCCTTTCTCAAGTCAAAGGGCAAAATAGCCTTCTGTGAAATGAATTCATAGGCTTATCTGTACTCTCCAGATGACTGGGCTGCCTTGTACTTAATATGTTGGAGGCAGTAGACTTTCTCTGTGCTATATCTGATCTGAGAAGCTCCCAACATGTTTTCCAGCAGAAGCAGTTGCAGAAAACAGGGTCAAGGCAATGAGAAAACAGCAACAGAAGAGTTGCTGCAGARGGGCCAATGCAGACAAACATAAAGACTGGGAACACAGGGCATGAGTGATCTGGATGGGGTCTCAYATCTGCCTTTTCTGGATGTGAAAGAAGAGCTGTGTGTAAGGCGGCAGCTCTCTGCCTGATGGTGATGTAGCACAATTAGTCTAGAGAGGCTAAAATGAGAGGAACACAATACTTCTTTTGGTGAAATCTCTTCAGAGCAGGAATGTCTTGTGATGCCTTGCATGCTAAGCAAGTCTTGTGCCAATTTGCTGGAGATGTAGGTAGTAAAATTGCTCACTAAGATCTCACTTTATCTTTGGCACTTGTTCTCTCTATGATTTCTGCTCTAAGGGTCTTAAAATTGAGATGGCAGACACGTAGGACTGATGGTGCTTGCTAGTCAGAAACAATTATGTGCTTTTTCTAATAGCAGCCCCTCTTTCTTCCCAGCCACAGCAGGGACACTAGGTACCTCCGGTTTGGAGGTGGCATAAAATTCAGTGTGAAAGACTGTTGTGAGCACCTGTACTGTATGTATTAGTCTGGTAACTGCAGATGGAAAGTGCTGGGAGCCAGAACAGATTGTGATGGAAAAACAGGACAACTGTATCGCTTTCGAAATTGTGACAAATGACTGTAATAGTTGGGTTGTTCCACATTGTAATACCTTTATAACTCAGGTAACTGCAATCCAGTTTGGTCAGGCAATCTCAYAAAGCCATTTCCCTTTCCTTGAGGTCGTACTCCAAATGTTTAATGCTTCCCCCTGCCCCCCCCGTTACCTGGTGGGGCTTCGAGGGACTGACCCAATGTGCAGCTCAGGGAGGCTCCACCTGCACAGAAAGTCACAAAAGGGTGCAGATGGTTTTAGATGCCCTGAAGTATGCTAACTCTGCGTCATTGATGTCACGGTTTATTCAACTTGTTCTGGTTTCCGTAACTAGCAGCAAAACCACTGGCAGATACAAACCACTTTGTTCTTTTTTAGCACTGCTGGCAGTGGCGTTAAGAGCTAAAAGCCTGTTGGCACGTGTGCATTTGATATTTTTTAAATGCCCAGTACCATCAGTGCTAGCTACTACTACAATAAATCCCCCTAATCTCTTACATTAATATAACGTGTTGTGAGGGCTCCAGGAATACTTTGAAATGGTTTTGGCATAATGCTACTTCACTTCTGAAATGCAGTGAGCTTTGGGTAGAAAGCATCGAGCTTGCTAGTGCTGTGTTGCACACTGTAGAAGGAATGTGAAACTCCAGCTWAGGGGTCACCAAAGCAAAGCGCTAATTTAAAGTTATCACATCTTTGCAAATGAGGCAGGGATGTTGGGTTTCATGGRCTCATTACAGACATCTACTCATGATTAATGGCTTGAAACAGATTTTATTGTTTAAATAGAAAGASCTGAGCTGCACCAGGTGAAATTGGAATCCAAGGTTTAAAAGGGTCTATATACAAAGTCTTCTGGAGTTGGCAAATTATGGGTTCACCTAGCTGATGCGGGGGGGTTGTCTGGTTTAGAAAACTTCCTCTTTTGTTTACCAGAGAAATATCCCAGCAATTTACTAATGCCTCAGACTGCTTTATGCAGCGTGCCAGACTGAATGGGTCTGAAGAGGCTTCAAGGACTGATCAGCTTTGCTGCAAGGAGGTTTGAAGCTGGAGGTGAGCTTTGGAGCAGTGACTTTGTGCTGTGTAGYGTCTTTTATTAACATGCAGAATGCAATAAAATGTGCGTCATTGGAGAGGGGGGACAACATGTGGTAGGCCATTAGAGCGACAAAAGAAGGACTTTGGTTTTGAAAACACCTACTGATGGAGAGATGTAACCCTGTCCCTAATTCAGTCCCAGAAATCCCAATAAGAAACGGGAGAAACCCTTCAATTTCCTTCTTTCAGGCTCGACACAAAGATGCCCCGGCATCCTGCCCATTACCACTAGTGGCAGTTAGCTGCTCTGTGCCTCTCGGAGAGAGCRTGACCCTGGATCACCTTGACTGCTCCCGGAGCAGAAGAATCTTTCCACTGCCCTCTGTGCATCGCAAATGCTAAGGCATGTCTTGCTTCCTACCACTTCTGTGAGCTGTCCTCTTCAGCAGATTAGGGGTTGCCTCGAAGTACAAACTGCTAACAAAATAAGTCCATTAAACCTCAATGCAAGGCTCGCCTTCAGTTCTCACTGCTGTTTTCATATCCTTGCCTGACTGTCGCTAGTACGACAGGGACTGATAAGGGCCTGAAAACTGCTGTAGTGTAGGTGACCACTGAATGCTGGGGACTTGTTTTGGAAGAGCTGCCTTCCAGAGCTGCTACTTGCTGCTGGCTGCAACCGGGTAAAGTCTCCTGGAGCTAGATAAGTTTCTGTGCTGGGGCTAGAGAGGCAACACTCGGGGATGTGAGTTACGAGCCTAGCCTGATTCACAACTGGGAGCGTGCTGAGCAAGAGCCAGAGGCTTAACCTTGTAATAAGTTCCCAGTCCATACAGTGGAGACAAGCTGATGTTGCTCTAGTTCCAGTGCTTGTCCTCACCCCCGGTGAGTGTTTCACAAAACACATCCCAGATGCCTGGTAGATTTGTTTTATATGTGGTACTTAACCAAACCTGGGAAAAAGGGCTGTGGGTAGCTAGAGAAAGGGGCTGCAGGCTGGGGTCTGAACTTCTCCCTAGCTGTTGCTGTGCTGCCTTGAGCAAACCTTGAGCCCTGTGTCCTCCCAAGTGAGAAGGCAGCTCATGTGGAGCCCCTGGGGAGTCAGGCAGCATTTGAAGTGCTGTGTGATCTGCTGGGGAAGGCAAAGCAATGTTACAGCTTGCCGTGACTGCTAAGCGCCTGTGTAGGGCARGAAAAGCTCCACAGAGGATTGCAACAGAATGATCAAAACAGATTAAATTACAACTTTGCACATCTACGATTAAAGGAGGAGCTGTCAATGGCTGGCTTGTGCGAATGCACAATTCAATCTGCATTTTGTAAAACTTCAGATTGAGGAGTTTTTTTAATCCCTTGTGAAACAGGAACAACAGACRCTGGCTGTTGCCAGGTGCATAATGCATATAGATACCATGCAAACTTCTTTCATTGTTCTCTGTAAAGCTGGATTTATAGCACTATACTTTGTTGCTCTAGACCTGAGCTCCACCCTAAGCTTCCTTACACTCAGTTGTATCTCTGCTTGTGAGTCCTAAAAGCAGACGGCCTATAGCCTGCTGTGCCAGTTAGTTGGCGATGTGGCTGTGAGTAGCTGTTCCTGGAGTCAAATTCTCCTCTCACAAAAGGGGACAGGCTTTGCAGTGACTGCCAGCCATGCTCGTTCTGGGGCGTCTTTAGGATAAAACTCCTGCCTTCAGAGCCTGCTACTCTTCCTTCTCTCTGGTAGTATCCTGCTGTAACAGATGATGTTTTTCTGCCTTCCTCCTCTGGATCCTCTAGCTGGAGCTGCAGCKGTTTCCCAAAAGTGATAAATTGGGTCATCGCTCTGATTTCAAAGTGGGAAGCAAATCGAGCTTTGCAGTCTCTATGCCTCCCAGAGCAGGAGAGTAAATGCTGCTAAGCCAAAAGGTGCCGCACCTGAACAGAGCTCCACTCAGCTGGAAGATTTGTTTTTTTGGCGCTCTAACACTTGGCATTCAGATGTTAAGACAGTAAGTTCAAATTTCTTGTCTGCAGTAGGGGGCTCAAAGGCCAACCTTTTAATAGAGGAGAAGGCGGCTTCTCTGATATGTGTCACTCTTCCTGTCTTCATGGGAGATCTGAGGCAGGCAGTGGGATTGCTCAGGGAGCTAAGATGTGTCATTCAAAGACAGCARGCAGGGGGGGATGGATGTCCAGAGAGATGGAACTGGCGAGGGTGGTTCTGCATCAGCCAAGTGCCAGGGGCTATAAATCAATTCCACTACCTTAGTCAGAGGGCGCTTGGATTCCCCCGTGGCTCAGTTAAGGCACAAATAAGCTCCTGGGGAGCTAAGTATTGCTAGCAGCACATGCTGTTTCAGCCGCAGCATCTGCCTCATAGCTGGCATGAGTGTAGGCCTGTGGAAGGATATTAATTCATAGCCCTGTGTTTGCTTTCACCTCAGCGCCTGTTTGTAGGAGTTCCTCTTTCAATTTTTCCAAACCATGGATTTATGTTCTCCATCCATAACTGCTTGACAGCAAGAATTGCTAACAG
Source organism: Oceanodroma leucorhoa (assembly GCA_030449065.1). Taxonomy (NCBI): domain Eukaryota; kingdom Metazoa; phylum Chordata; class Aves; order Procellariiformes; genus Oceanodroma; species Oceanodroma leucorhoa. Next base: position 699,622 of record JASVER010000083.1, on the reverse strand, counting down.
GGAAAGTATATTCCAGCCTCCCAGACAAGAAGCTGATGAATCGTCCTGGACCATTGTCTGAAAGTACCTAGAATTTCCGAAATCCAGGAACCATCACTTRCATCAATGTTGACTGGTGTGTCACAGTTGCATCAATGTTAGTTGTAAACTAGGAAGATTTTCTCTTCTATGAAAACACAGGTTAGTTAGGGTGACCTCTGGCAGTAAAAGAGTAAGTATGGAAAATCCACTGATACATCCTTAACATTTGGATAACAGGGTAGTTTCTTGCAGACTGACACCTAATAATGTTCTTTCCAATAGCCACTGCCATATGCCTTAGCCTCCTAGTTGGAAACTTTGCCACTAAGTCTTACTGTGTGCAAAACCCCACTAATGAAATATTGCGCTTAAGGCTTATTTGTGCACAAAATCCATCTTTGTTTCCCAAGTGTATTTTCCTCYGCAGTTGTAATTCAGCAGACTGCATTTGTTTTTGAGTTGGATGTAAAAACAGACAYGGAATGCTGTTGAAATCTTACTCTTGGACTTCCTGACTTCTCAGGAAATGCTGGGTTAGGGTCCTATGTAGAAACCRTAGAGGTGGAGAAGTTTTGTGAGTGCTTCTCCTGCTTCCGATGGCGTGAGCGAGCTCCTATCCCACTAACAGACCGACTGCATCTCTGAGAAAATGACAGCTGCTTGCAGTGAAATGTGATGACAGAGAAGGACACCACATCTTTCTGGCAGCGAGATTTAGCATCAGGGAGCTAGCATGACGTGGCTAGCTAACTGTTCTTGGAGTGCTTTGGCTTTGGGAAGGTCTGTACTATCTTCTGTGGACCAAACTGAGCTGCCCTGGAGCCCCAAGAGCATGTTTAACACAGTGAAAAGCCGGAAATAATAGATCATGGTGATACTGTGAGAATTTGTTTCTCTGGGCACTGTTGTCAACTCCCCTCTGGTTGTATTTCTTCAGCAACATCTGTGAATCAAACCATTGCTGTTCCTGCAAGTAAGACACYAGTCTTTTCACTTAGGCATTGCATTGTCCTTTGCAGCCTTCTCCTAGTTCTGTGAAAATTAATGTTCCAAACCCAGGATGAATCAATCCACAAGTGAATATAGAGGTCACACAGAGCCTGCCCTGAGATATCTCTCATTCTGCCAGCAGTTCTCCTTCCGAGTGTTTAAAGGAAGAGTGTGCTCAGCTGGCTAATGACTGAGTCTCCCTTTCCAGCCCTCCTCTGCAATAGAAATACATATACTCTTCCCCAAACCTAGATACTAGCCTTTGCTCAGCTGTGTCATAYTGGTGGTTTGCTGGAGTCGGGCATCTGTCCAACTTGCATGAAATGTTAGCTGTTACTGTCACCCTAAGGTTTATGAGTGATTTTATGTAACAGGAYGTAACACAAAACATGGATCTAGATGGAGTTTCACATGACAGTATCTGCAGAGGTTTTTTTTGTCCATTTCATTTCTTAAGAAAGGTAGCTGTGAGCTACACTATAGACTTTTTAAGGCTGCGTTTTGTTTGCAGGAAGTACTCTTTTTGTTGAGCATCTTGAAACACTAGGACAGGAGCMATCTTCCAGCTGATGGAAACAGAARTGTGGACTTGTGAGGGAGCCAAGGTAGTCATGCTGGAACTTAGACTTCTTGACTGTCTGTTTTGTTTTTTGCATCCAGGCTGCTTTGCTGGGAATTTTCTACCCTGTCGTTGATGCTCCTGAAAACCAATGACTTGATGGAAGCATCTCACTGCAGACTCTTAGTTCTCACCTCAGCTATAAAGATSTGCTTTTCTATTTTAAGCAATGGAYGTATTTAATTACAGTACCACCTACAAGTGGCTTTGTAGGCATAGAAAGGAAACTTAGGTCTGTTGCTGGCCTAAACYCCCCTTCTCAGAAGAATAAAAAGAAAGCTACTGTAATGCCTCATCTCAGCCTTCTTCACAGACACCTGAGCATGACACACTTTTTGTAGGGGAGAGTATTAACATGATCTGAACTTAATTTCTTCAGCTGATGGCAGTTTCCCACATCATCCAGTTCTTGCTGAGCTTTCCACCCTCAGTAGCACCCAGAGGGATAATATTCCAGGACTGCTTAAGTCCTAAAGTGCATCTGTCATTATTTAATACGTTGATGTTTCAGAACTAGGACTTAGTGATGCTAGGGCTGGGCCGTTAATGTCATAGTAAACATCTTGGCATAAAGAAGTCGGTTGCTGTCCTGGGGCCACTGACCACTCCTGCCCCAATCGCTCATCAGGAAGTCAGTTGTTTAGTTGAACCAGAAACTTATGGTCTTGTCTCAGCTACGTTGTTAGCTTGAGACATATCCTGGTCCCTCATCCTCACCCAGAAACCCTTCACTTGAGTGAAACATAGTTTGAAGATGGAGGCAACTGTTCTCTTGAGAGACTTAAATTGAAGCTGCCATGCTTTTTGTACATGAGATCATAACTCATTCTGACCTCAGCTTATGAATGTCAGGGAGAGCTTTTTCTGTGATGAGTTTGGAAAAAGTCGGGTTAAGATGCTTAAAAAAAAATGGCCAGTTGGTTTGATCCTGATCTTTGTTTAAAAAACAAAAGATGCAAAAATTTCGGAAGTCAAATCTGGGGAGTGGGAGGATTTTATTTTGATAGCATTCCCCTTTAAAAAAAGCGAAGAAAAATTACCTGCCTGTACTCTCACTAAAAAAGCCTTATTTTCCAGCTCCCARCAGGATTGTGGTTTAAAAGGTGAATCCAGGCTCTGGAGTGTTAACCCTGTACCCGGTAATCTTACATAGTTGTACCCAGGTGCTCACAGACAGCTGCAGTTTCTTCTGCCCTGCCTCTTGATGCTAAGTCAAGGACAGATGCTGAAGAAATATCTACAAAATATTTAAGATCACACCTCTGTCACTTGCTCTTGGAAAAGGCGATCAGATCATTCTGATGCTAAGGGCCACTTCCTGGCAGAGGCTTTAATGCCTGCGAGGGTAATGGCCAGTGGCATTTCAGATCRCAGGCTTCTCTTAACTCTGTGTAACTCCTACTGTTTGTTCCCTTCTCGCTGGGTATTGAATTGTTGTTCTGGCACATTATTTGACCTGGCTTTTTCCCTGCCCTTGTTTCTTCCATGGGGGGCTGTGTGCTATCACGCTGCTGACAGCACACGCATCTGGGAGGATTCCTTTACATGTGCCTCTTCTGGCATTTGACGATCCTGTCTCTTTCAACATGTGATAGCAGAATATAAAGTAGGTCACTTTATTTCCTTTCTGCTTTTCTCAGTTCTGCAGCTCTTGTGATCTTTGAATTCTTTCTGAGTATCAGACAGTTTTGGAGACTCGTGACTGGGAGAGTTCAGCAGGCTCCTAAAGCCTCAGTAGTCATCTTGGGATTGGGCTTTAACAGGGCACTAGGGACATCTTTCTTCATAACCTTTGTGTGCCTTGGATACCCTGTTAATTAGTGCCCTTGACATGTTTTAGAGAGATGAGAAGGAAGAACGATGGCAGCTTTGCTAATGCATAACCATTGCTTGCTGCTATGCTGCATCCTGTGGCTGCTGCCAGCCCTGCTCTCCTGTTCTCTCTGAGTTGATTGTAGCTGGCGGTTGTCGTCTAGAAGCGGTAAACCAAGTGAACAGCTCTACTTATTACCATTTATAAGAATGCACCAAACAAAAGCTCTAGGCACAGTCACAAGTCAGTCCTTAAAAAAGCATACGGAAGGAATTGAGTGTTTCCTGAGTGAGGCCAGCTCAGGCTACTGTAGATTTACAACAAACCCCAAAACTTTAAAGTACCTGAATTTTTCAAACTGCAGACTTGCTTTTGGGTTTTATTCATACAGCCCAAGGTGGTAGAAGCATTTGGGTTAAATTATAGCACCGTTTCAGTGAAACTCCCTCTTGTGAATGGTTCTCAGAACTGTAAGATCAGAATCTCTGCAGAGTAATGCAGAGATGTGGCCCCCTTCAACTTCTGTCACTTGGTTTCTCAGCAGGATAAATGCGGTACCAAATTTTTCTGTGTTAACCCAGGGTGAGAATGGACCCCTATGGTTTATCCCACCTTAAAAGTGTGTTACTGTGTGGTCAAATGCCTGCRAACTCCAGGTTTTGTCGAGCTTCTCTGAACTGTGGGACCGAGTTGGAGATGCAGAGAGTCCTGGTCCAAAACTTCCACCCAAGCTGCCTTATAGTGGTTTTGAATTGCTGAGGGGACTGCTCAACTGATATGCCTGGTTAGTCAGAAAAAGTCAAGCAGAGCTTGAACTTGTGTGTATTAAGTATAACGTGCAGTTTCTTAAGAAATTTGCTAAGCAAGCATAAAATCCTCTTTAAATATAGTAAAAAATTCAGATGTGAAAATAGTATCAAGAGGGCAATGCAGCAGCATTTTGAGAAGAGCAGAGTTTAAGATTCCCATTAAAACAAAAATAGTTGTGCAAATAAAACTTACCAGCTGATGCAGTACAAATTAGTGATTTTAAAATCTGGAGAAAAAGCAGCTGAGTTATTAATCCCTGAACTGAAGACCTTAAGTCCTTTTAAGTGAGTGACTTCTGCTTGTCATCTAATCCCTTTGAATCATGAAAAACATAGACTCGGAGTTGTTCTCTGCTATGTAGTAAGAGGAAATTTAACCAGTGAGCTAAATAAATAAATTGATTGATTGGCAACAATAAGGAGCTGTGTATGCACTGTATCTAATTGGTTTTTTATATTGTCTTCCTCTAACTTCTTGGAAGACACAGGTTTGTGGGTTGCATATGCAAAATTATGCTAAAAAAAMCCCACCTCACTAAGGCTTTGAACCTTCAGCTTCAAAGATCATTGTGTGGGTCAACTTATTGCATTGGACAGTCTCTAATGGGGACATTGCTCAGCCAAGCTGAATTTATGCAGGAGAAATTCAAGCTGAAATTGAACACCCCTCAGAATCATGGAGTAAATCAAATCTCATTTCCTTGCTTGCAGAGAGCGTGGGCTATGTGKGCTTTCCTCCTCCTCCTCCTTCTCAGTAATTTTTATTCTACCAGGTCAGAGCTACCTTTTCCTTATGAGAAATACTGAGCGAGTGGCTTCCCTGAGCCTTATTCAAAAACCCATCAGAGCTAATAGCTTTGAAAACGTTTGATATCCAAGAGGCACTTGGGAGCACTAAATCCTCACACAGGGATTTTTAGGCTGTAGAACAATGGTGTCCTCCAAGCACTGCAGAAATTACCGTGGAGATGATATTTCCATTACAGATCCTGCAGATACTTATCTGGGAATATGGCAAAAGAGAAATTTAGAGAGAAAGCGGAAGCCTTGGTGATCAACTCCTTATCCYCAAGAGAGTGGCATCGTCTTTGCCCAAGTCTTCAGTAGTGCTGTATGTACAAATACATCCCATCTCTGTAGCCAGCCGGTTCAGTCTAGAGCTGTGACAGCAAAGGGTGCGTGCTTTTTGATTCAGAGGGCAGGCATTGTGGACAAGTAGTTCTCCAGTGTGCTGCTCTGCGTACTGATTAGCTCAAATTGAGGATTCAACTGCTAAAGGTGCTTTGGAAAAGAAGCGTAAGTTTTGTTCTCCTCATCCTTTGGCRAGAATGGGTCCAGTGCCAGCACAGGTCACCTTTTCCTTGAATGTCAACAGCGGGCATACAGCCAACACAATAATCTTATCTGGCCCGTTAGCAATAAACCTCCACTTTGTGTCATGTCCTTCCTGCCCATCCAGCATCTGAACCTCTGTGGAGATAACATCGTCACTCTCATAGAGGTAGGATGCCTCTTTTCAGTCTCTTCTCAGCCACGCGTTCTGAAGGGACTTGTCCTCTGTGGTGTTTTGGGGTTGTTGCTGGGAGCATCTGAATTGTAAACAAGCTGGTGCTGAAGACATGGTAGGTCTGATGCTTTAAGGTTATAAGCGGAACAGATGTTGCAGGGATAAACTCTTAAGTTCCCRGGCACACAAGCACTTTTTGTCCTCCAAATATCTTTGGACTGCAAGATGCCACTTTACTGTGGCAAGAATCTTTCTTGAGAGACATAACTATTATCTTGGGCCCTGATTGCTTCTGTTGGATACAAGGAGAAATGACTAGAAATAACTGAGTGTCAACAACTTTTGGTGCCTCTTTGTTTATTTCAAAGAATGCACACAGAGGTCTTTCCCTGAGAAGGGCAGTAATAAGCGGCAGACCATTTGATTTCCCAGAAACCTCTGATCTGTTTTCTGTGTGCGGTCCATGCCCAAGTCTCTGCTCCCTCTCGGATTCACCTTGCTGACTGTCTGCTGGCCAACTRTCCTGCACATCTCCATTTCAGTCAAGAAGTGTCTCAGCCCACAAAGTTTAGCATCTCATCAGGCTTGTCCTTGCTGTGATTATCGTGGATAGTAGCCTCCTTATTTCCAGCTGTCCCACTAGCCATTTAAATGTTCCTTTTGAATTAACTTAGCAGTCAACTTTAAGCAGCTCTGCTTTTACAGTCAAAAGGCACTTTCTATGCTGGCCATGAGTGCTTCCAAGCATAAACCGTCTCATTCTGTTTCATCTCTGGTCATTGCCCAGATGGACTTTAAAAAGAATGACACGTTCCAACAGCACAAAAGGGGGTAATTTAACAAATTAAAATGTTAACAGGCTTCACTCTTTYAGCATGTCATATCAAAAATTATTTGGTCCTCTTATTTCTGCCCTCATCACRGACTTCGTCCTTTCCTTTTCCTCCAGCTGTGCAATGCAGATTAGAGTAGGATCCAAAAGTGTGTCTGGGCTTTGTGAGGAGTCACTTGGTCAGGACAGATTTGATCCCATCTCCTTGGTAGGAATTTCATCACTGTCATAATTCTGATAAACTTAACTTGCACAGCTGCGTTCTCAGTTTCTAGGGCACAGTCATCTCTGTTCCTTCTTGCCGCCTTAGTTACTCCTGGTGTCAGTACTGTGCCTGGTCATCAGCACACTCAGTGCTTATGTCCAGAATGAAGAGACTTCTGAGTTGCACATTAGAATGCCTTATTTCTGCAATAAGTGCTTTTAAAGGAGAAACTCCAGACTTTGTATTGCAGTTTAGGTGACCTGCACTTAGATTGACTTAAACCACTTTTGGAACTGCAGCCTTAGAGCAGACATTTTGCAACTGAAGTTCCCTTTTCACTACAGGATTTTCTGTTTATAGGGATCATCCAGCAGCTTATAGCTGTCTGTTCGGACTCCAGATTTGCAAAAGCCTTAATAGCTAAACCTTCTATATGGGTTGAGTCACACAAACTTCCAAGCACTGCCCACCTTTCCTTAYTACCTAGCTACCTTAGCATACCGCTACTACAGTTTTTTCTARCTATTTGTAGCTAACCAACTAACTATAGATCTATTTCTTTTGGCCTGTATCTTTAGAATGAATTTTTGCAGATTGAATTTATAAGTCTCTTAAAGTCTTTAAGCTGTAGTAAATTCTTCTAGATATTGCCATGCAGGAAAGGACTCTTGGAGTCACGGTGATAAGCTGGGAAATGTTGGCTCAAGACTCAAAAGTAGTCAGAAAGGCAAATAAAGAATTAGAAATTATTGGAGAGAGAACAAAAATAAAGCAGGAGTACTGTGTTGTCACTGTGTAAGCCTGTGACAACCCATGTTTTAAATCTTGTATATTGATTCCAGTGCCCTTATTTCAGAAAAGATATTGTAGAACTGCAAAATAGTACAGATAATCAAACAGTTACTTGCTCATCTGATTTCTTGGCTATCCAGACTTCTTGCTTGTATTCAAAAGTTCTGGTTTTCCCCTTCTTAGAATGGACTTGTGTTGATTTTCCACATGGTTAGTCAGGTGAGCTCTGGATTTCCTCTTTCTTGGCCTTTTCATTGCATCTYCTCAGGCCACTGAATTACTGCCTTTTATCACTTCCATTCTGCAGTTAATAGCTGGCCTTCTATTGTCACTATTTAATTGTTTAAATATAAGTAGGAGCTATGGAACTGATCTTTCTAAGCTCTGCCCCTCCAAATGCATACCTTCCTCCCCCAATCCTAACTGGGTGTTTCTCTGGCATRTCCTGTATGTTTTGACTTGCTTTAAATATACAGCATCTGCTTGGTTTGTGGCCAGTTTTTTAGTGTATTGCTATTTAGCTTTGCTGCTTCCTTTAATTAAATTTATTCATGTTGTGCAAACCAAGTTTAACAAGATTTTGATCATTTAAAAAAAAAAAAAAGTCATGAGCTGGGTGGTTAGCATCTACTTTTTCTCAGCAAGTCAGACCCAGGGCTGTACTAGTAGCATTCTTAGAGGCCATTCACTTGCCGGTTGCTGTAAAAGAAGAAGAAAAAAAGAAAAATCAAATGCGCGGCAAGCTCCATGGCTYTTTGGAGTGTCTGTGTTCTCCATTCATTTGTCTTGATCGTCAAGTCAGGATCCTGATGAGGTTTTTTTYCTAAGTCAGTCTGTAATCATTATATCCGGTAGAAATCTGTGGTGGCTGTGTGAGGAGCACAAGCTCTCTTGGATCCCCTTCTGATTCCTGTGAACCTGACCAGGTGACATAGTTCAAGAAACCTTCCGTGACTGCAGATGTTTGATTAGACCATAACCAGAATAAGCTTTCCTGTTGTTTTTCCCTTGGTCACAATTAGATTTTGGTTTCTTCGAACTGGAACAGTCCACTTGCTTCTGTTGGGGTTTGATTTAACATAAAGGTTTTTGTTGTATACCCTGTCTTAGTCTGTTCTCTAGATAGCCTTATTGCTGAGCCAACTGTCTTCTGGGCAAATGTGAATTTCTTTACTAGGAGTGAGTTTCCTCTGGTGTACATCGGGTATCCTGTTGTCACCTCGTCAAGGCAATCTGAACTGAAAGTTGTGTATTTGAGTTTCAACATTTGCCAGGATGCTTTCTGGATCTAGAAAGATTTTGTTTGTGACCATTTCTTAAAATCTTGAGCTACTGTTTTTTAGGTTCTTGTAGCTGTCTTTGATTTCTGTAACAGCTTTTGTATGTCCTGGCTTCTCAGCTCAACTAGAGCAGCAGCTCATGACTTAAACTTCTTTATCTTGTTTTGGGCACCAAGGTTACTGGTCTTACTTTGGTCAGTTAACTGGTGCTGGAGAGCTGCTGCTGACTGTTTTTTCTCTGTGTTCAGGGGGACAAAGTCCTCTGTAAATAGAGGATTGCACCAAAGGCTGTACACAAATCACAGCATTCATTTGCTGAATGCTCGTTAGCCACTTAGGCTGAATGGGTAATATGCACAGTGAGCATAAGGATGCTCTCTTCCTCTTGTCTGATGTTTTGGTGACAGCAGTTGATTTACTGCTGTGCTAGAATGCAGCTGGTAGATAAAAAGCTTCTCCTGGAACAGCCCATCACATTTCAGCACTTAAGTTAATTGTAAGCACAATGGGGAAATAAAAAAATTAACGGTCCAGTCCATAGCTATCTGCAGTGCTTTTCAAGCCTTGGCAGAATTGCAAGTGCTCTTACGTACCTAGCAGTGAGAAATGTTTTCATAAATGCCACCAGCTGGAGATAAGGGTTCACAACTCCAAAATGGGCTGTAACTCCAAAATAGGAAGTCTATCTATCTCTGGGTTTTATGCTCCTGCCATCATCCTGGCTGCTGCCTGCCTTCCTCACAAAATTTCTAACAACAGGCGAGCTTAGTGGACCTCATTCAGTTTCTGGCGGATCTCCCCTTCCAGATCTGAAAGTCTGCTCTGGAGGGTGCTTATTTTATTAATTTATAATTTTTAAGATAATTTGTTTCAGGATCTTTGACTTCTTTTTCCCTGCCTGGGCTTTGGAAGTGTCAGCATTGTGCAGTACATGGATGTTCGTTCTCTTGGCAGAAACCCACTGAACCCATTTTCCTCCCTTGAATGACCCCGAATTGCCTCCTGTATTTCCTCTCGAGAGCCTGTCCCTGCAGTCTGGGAAAGAGAGCCCAGAGTCCCACAGAGAGAGCCAGGTTCTTTGTGCCAAGTGGGATATGCAGATTAGTATAAAACCACTGACCATCCATGAAACTGAGAAAAGCAGATTGGTCTTGAGAAAAAGCAGTGTGAGGCTAAGTGCATTTTTGCTCCTTGTCCTCCAAACCCAAACGGGTTGAGCAAAGTGCATTTAACATGTATGGGAGTTGTCATGCGTGTGTAGACATGACTTCTTGAAACTACTCTGTAGTAAAAGGATTCATGGCACAGGCTTTCTTGTGAGGTGAGCAGGCTTTCAGCTACCTGACTCCTGGAGCTCAGAGGCTGTCATACTCCTAGCACAGGACTCCCTAGCCCTAGTGATGGCTACACAGGGATGTCAAGGGTTATCAACCACATTAACATCTTCTATTTGTCTATATCTTTTACAAATTCAGTCCTCTGCGAGCTGTGCACGTAGCTAGTCTCTGTGACCATATGTCTCTGTCATTACTTGCCTTTGTCCTACTTTGCAGCCTTTCTGCTTCTTAAAGTAACTGTTGAATCTTGCAAAGGCCTGTCCCGTGAGAGCTTGGAATGGGCACTGCATTGTGTTTTACAGCTGCTTCTGGGTGGGGTTGGATAACAATTTTGGCTTTGGGATGTTTCTGAAAGCTGTGTGATTCCCATATTGGTTGGATCAGAGTGTCTTTTCCCACCATTAAATAGAGTTGAACACCTTAGGCTTCTAATGGATTGTGATTTTGAAACATTTCTGGAGCAGATAACTCTTGTCCCAAAAGGAGATGCCATTTCTGCTAGCAGAGTTCAGAGAACGACAGTCATTTTCTGAGTAAGCTTGTAAATTATTTATCTTTAGAAGAGGCACCTGTGGGCAGAGGAGAAAAACTGTAACTGAACCCTCCCACTCCATGGATAGAAACTGTCAACTTTGTAGGCTTGTTCCTTTAAAGATCACAGATCTCTGTGAGATCATTGAATAAACATCTGAGCTACTGTATATCATCTGAGCCCGACAGAATGGCTCTATGCTGAGGTGAGGAGAAGGGGATGTGAAATGTCCTCCTTGATGTTGCTAAGTAAAATAATAATCTTTTATGTATGATCAAAACCTTTTACCTTGCTTAGAGAAGTGGCAAGGCCTGGATTTCGATACCACTCAAGTGCAAATGTTTAAAAGCAGTCCTCAGGAAGGATTTGGGAYGTGGAGTGTTAGTCTTTCCTTTTGTTTGGCCGGGCATAGAGTAGTGCAGTGGGCACAGCAGGACTGCCAGGAGTGACTGGCAGGGACAAAGGACAAACTGGTGGGCAAAGACTGTTCACTCCTGGGCTTCTGGACATAGTGTGTCCTGGCTAATGCTTAGTGAGCTGAGCAGAGGAAGACTGGCAAACACAAACTAAAAAGTGGCTGAGTAACCTGGTGGGAAGTGTGTGCAAGGGGTCCCTGCACTCACCTTAGCAGTGGAAAGCAGGGCAAGGCACCTTCTCTCCCCATCTTCTGGCTCTCTCATCTTTGCTGTGTGCTACTCAGCCTTGTCCATCTGTCCAGCTCCAGGCACTGAACAGGAGACTCTCTTGACTCCCATCAGCTTGTGTTTCTCCACAGTCAGGACTGGAGCATGTATTCATGGCTCAGTGCCATCCTGAGGCTCGTGGGCAGCTGCGCCCACTTCTGCAGACCTTTCTCCACGCTATGACCTGGACAGACCTCTTGTGCCTTACTGCTCAGCATTGCTGATGCATTCTGCATCAGTGCAGTCCTGTTCCGTACCTCAGACGAGAAATTTGCTCTTGGTTGCTTTCACTTAATCTTTTGAGCCAGCTGAGCTTTTTACTATTGGAAGAATTCTCCTTCCAGGAATTTTTCCTGCCCTCAGGGCAGACAGGATGCTGCTTCCTACTCTGAGGGGGACAGTTGTGTGAGTTGTGGGGGCTGTCTTACAGGCTTAGTCTGCGCAGCCTCACGCTCTCAGCCCGCAGCAGGAGAGGGCCATAGGTCCTTCACTTGCATGCAACACAAACAGCAGCTGCGTGATGCAGGAGATCTGGGGCACTGGAGCAGGAATGACAATGCACTGTGTATCTTGCATGTATGTGGCATGACTACACTCGTGTCTCAAGGCCAGATCTTTGTCTCACCCACAGCATGCACCAGACCCACTCTGCATCCTCTGGACCCATAGATGTGTGCTGTATGCACAGCATATCTTGGGAATCTGAGTTGTTAGACTGTCATAGCAACATCCTCCTCCTCTTCCTCTTAGCATTCATGAACGTGGAATTAATACTCATGGCTTGATCAGGTTGGAGGTGAGGGATGGTGTTGAGGCATCAGCACTGCATTTAGCTCCGGGACAGCTGCGAAGGTAAGGTAGTGTTGGGTCAGACAAAAGCTCTGTGCTGCTGCTTGTCCTAGGGTGGGTGGCTTTTCTTGAAACCAGTGTGAATGGCAGCTGCTTCCAGCACACGTGTGTAGCACTGGCAGTCTTAGTGGATCCCCTCTTTGAACTTGGCTCCTGTAGACAGTGAAAGAGGAAAGGGAGAAGGAGATGAGTGCAGCCGGGGTCTGGGCAGAGTCTGTTGGGAATGTGGCAGCTGTGTGTGTGTTTTTATTTAACTTCTAATTATTTAGTTATGTGCTTTGTCTTTGGCACTTCTGGGGATTAATTCCAGCAAAGACTCCAGCCTGCATCAGCAACTTTTAAGTTTCTCTGTGAGAAGTGTGATGCTATTTGGAAAAAAAAAAAAAAAAATTTTCATATTAATTAGAAGATACTACCGTAAAATTTATGTCAATTATCTGGCACTTCATTTTGGAGAGGCAATAGCCTCTTTGTAGTCCAGGTGGCAGCAGCCTTTTCATTAGAATGAGAAATGTTGCTATTCGGTTGAATTCACTAGGAGAAACACTTAGGGACTATGAGTTGCTTGTGGAGATTAGCGAGGGAGAAAAAGAGGAAGATTTGTACTAAACCTGGAGTAAACAAGCCAGTTTGAGGACTCCAGTGTAAAATGCACATCAGACTTCTACTAGAATAGGGAAACCCTAATGTCTCTTCCTATAGCCTCCATCCTCTGAGCTGAGGGGACAGACTGCTGGGTTTTCTCGTGGTATCTTGGGCTTTGCCTGGGTTTCGGTGGTGGGACTGACATAATTCCCTCTGTGGTACACAGGCAGTGACAGGGACTCCACCACCTCTGTAGAGAGGACAGAAGGCACGTTTGTTTATCCCCGGCTGCCCTTGGCCCCTATGCTATGTCCGTGCAGTAGCGCTGGTGAGGGCATTACATGCCCCATAGATGGGCTGCTCCATCCTCCAGCATGGGACGGCTGGGACAGAAGCACCCAGCTTTTCCGTCCTGTGAGTGCTTGCTAGGCCTGATCTGGAGAGCCTCCTCCTGTCCCAGTCTTGTGAGCCGCAAGGAGTTGGTGTGGGGGCAAATGCATTTTAACCTGGGGTTTGTTTTTTTTGTTTTTTTTTTTTTTCTTTTGCTTGATATGAGATCATTTCAGTCAGTTCTTTTCCAGCTGCTTCTGTGTCGTGGTAGCTAATGACTGTCTTAGGGGCATGGAGAGGCTTTAGCGAGGTACTGGTGATGCTGACTGACTGCATTCTTGTCCTTTCCTGCGCTGATGAAAAAAACAGTGTAGAGACCTTGCTTTCTTCTTGCTTCTGTTTTTCCTTTATTTTTGTGTCATTACCCGTGCACGCTTCCCAGAACCTAACACCACCAGGTCCTTTGCTGCGTGGTGTGAATTGGTGACGTGCTCCAATTTTATGTTGTGGTAAGGCAGAGACTGCAGTTGCAGACGATGAAAGATTCTACAGGTTAAAAAGTTACTAAGCAATGAAGCGTACTGTGTCTGCCAGATAGATGGGCCCTCCTTCTGCGTGTTGCCTATTAGATTTCCTTGCCGGTTGTCCTGGTTTTGGCTGGGGTAGAGTTAATTTTCTTCCTAGCAGCTGATATAGTGCTGTGTTTTGGATTTATTAYGAGAATAATGTTGATAACACACTGATGTTTTAGTTGTTGCTAAGTAGTGCTTACACTAGCCAAGGACTTCTCATGCCCTGCCAGTGAGAAGCTGGGAGGGGGCACTAGCCAGGACAGCTGACCAAAACTGGCCAAAGGGCTATTCTATACCATATAACGTCATGCTCAATATATAAACTGGGGGGAGTTGGTTGGGGAGTGGTGACTGCTGCTCGGGAACTGGCTGAGCATCGGTCAGTGGGTGGTAAGTAATTGTATTGTGCATCACTTATTTTGTATATTCTTTTATCGTTATTATTATTATTATTATTATCCCTTCCTTTTCTGTCCTATTAAACTGTCTTTATCCCAAGCCACGAATTTTACTCCCCCCCTGATTCTCTCCCCCATCCTACTAGGGGCGGGGGAGGCAGAGTGAGCGAATGGCTGTGTGGTGTTTAGCTGCCTGCCAGGTTAAACCACCACCGGTGCAGCTCCTTCTCTGGCTTCGCTGCTAACCGTGACTGTGTTCTCCTGGGCAGGATGGGGATCGGAGACTGCTGCATGTAATCCCCTTTTTTTCCCAGGACAGGCTCTTCCAGAAGGTCCGGTCTCTCCTGGGGGAGTGCAGCAAGTCAGCTCGTGTTGAGGATCAGTCAGAGGGAACAGCTCTGGTGCAGTAAGGAAGGAGCCTGTGTGTAGAGAGTGGTACAGCAAAGCACAGTCTGTTTTGAATGCAGAAAATTTTGGGGCAGGGGCAGTTGGTTCTGTGGGAACTGGTTCCAGAGCTTGTGTCCACAAGAGTCCACTGACCCTTTGGAGGTTGTCCATCCAGTTTATAAGGGAGTGGTAAGCTGGTGGATGCAGCAAAGTAAGGAGCCAAAAACTCTGTGAAATCATGTTGTTCCTCTGGATGCAGTGGCATGGCATGGCATGGGTGGGATGGTGTGGAAAGCTGAGCCCCACATCAGCCCCTCCTTTGTAAGCCAGCCCGCCTGCTGTGTTACCCGGAGAGGGGCCTCTACTCACAGGTTGTCGGTGTTACTGGGGAAGGAGAGTTACGGGGCTCGGGCAGTTGTAGCTGCAGGAGGAAGCTGAGAGCCAAGTGCCGCAGAAATYGCTTGCTGTTCAGAGCAGCTCCTGAAAGGTTGGTTTGGGGACAGGTACACAGGGACCTGAATTGCTAATGTTTCTCTGGAACTTATGGAAAGCAGTCAGTGAGTGAGTGGTGGGGCAGGGGGTTAATTTGATGGCAAATTATCTTTAAATTACAGTGGTACAGCTCTACTGACTTCTGGTTTGTTGCAGTGGAGTAAATGAGCGAATGTAGCCTCTAGGGCTGATACAGGTAACTGCAGGAAAGGAATTCAGCAGCCTTCGCTTTTCTGGTATTGACCGTGTCAGAGTTGCTCACTTCTGTCATACTGCTTTTTTTAAGACTCTGATCCCCCTAAGGCAACCTGCAAAAAGAGATTTAGGTTGTGACTCCCCTTCATTTAACTTTTTTCCACTGTAGAGATCCAGTAAAACATTTTTTAAAAAAATAGTTTGCCCTGCGTGTTTATCCTTGAAATCTGAGGAGTGTCACATCTCATCTTCCCTGTTGCTTGCTGAGAAGCTCCTTGGAAATCATCTACAGTTCATTTTCTTCTGTCCTTGCCTGACACTAGAAGTGGTGTTCTTCCAGCTGCTAGTGAGATTTTAAAAAACTGAATGACTATTTAAAATCCGTGTGGGAGAGTCCAGCTAGAAGTCCCTTCCTTTTTAAGTTATTCATACTTCACCATTTTGGAATTGATGTTTTCTAGTCTTCCATAGAGACTTCTAGGAAGACCAGGTCGGACAAGACCTTGAAGGAGAAATGCTTTGATCTCAAAATTAATTAAATTCCTCTAGTTCTTTTGTATCTGACAGAAAGGTGCAGATAAAGATCTTGTGTGTTTAACGCAAAAGGGCGTTCTTCCTGCAGTAGTTTTCCTGCGCAAAAGTCAAAGCAGTATGTAAGAAGGGTGAAGGATGCTAGCATGCAATCTTCTGTTACACAGAGGATGTAAGTTTTTTTGTCATCTGTGTAGAAAGCTGATGCCTTTCAAACCTTCATGTTAGATGCTCTTAATACCTTCTGCTGCTCTTTAACCTCTCCTCTGTCTAGCACCTGCATCTTAAAGAGCAGATGAAATTGTTTCAAGGATGGCAGGTCCTAATCTCAGTAACAGTTCCTATCCATTATAGGGTATGAAGTGAAATGATCTGTGAGTGGGTTTATCTCAGATCCCACGTAGCATTTTTTCTCAGCAGCAGCAAGAAAGGGAAATTATCAGGCAGTGAGGAGAAGCTGTTTATTTTTAACTTACCCTTTCTTTTTAAGTTCTATTTCATAATTAAAGGAGATAAGGAGTGGAAGCCAATGAAAATACATAGCTAAAGGGATAAGCTGATCTCAGGTTCACTGCAGAGATTATGATAAGTAGTGGGTAACACAGCAGAGACTTTGGGGCCTCTTGTTCCCTCTCTGTCCTCCTCCTAGAGTATCAAACTGAGTTCTTAGTTGCCTTTCAAAGGTGACACAGGAGGGCTGATTTGAAGGATAGAGCTCAGTGCTGCCCTCAGAGTTTACTCCTCCTCACAGTGGTTTGAGGATGCCCCTGTTGAGTATCTGAAGAGATCTCTACTCAGAGCTAGCAAGGAGGAATCCTGCTTCTTCATGGAGGAGCTTGTACATCCATTGTCTGGGCACACCCGTATGGCACTGCACATGGCTGTGTGGATGGGGGCACAGGGGAGTGAAGAGGGGCCCAAGGGAAGGCTCCTGGGGAGTGGGGTAGCCCTGGGTAAAATGCCTCCACTCTGAATAACTGCTGGAGAAGCATGTTCTACTCCTCACCTTTCAAACAAGGTTTCTCTCCTGCAGCTTGTTAATCTTGGTCAACTTGGCTTCCTCAGATTGACAGGAGGATAGCCCTCTAATTCATGCAAGCTGCTAGATTCTTTATTGCTCAGAAGAAGGGGCATTATACTATTAATCTCCATCCCTAGTGGATAGTTGCATCCCAGACTAATTATTCCTGTACCCAGGCGGCTTTCTTTCATCCTTGCTCTTGTCTCTGTGATACTTCTCACAGCTTCTGCACACAGGAACAAGAGGGCCAGACTGAATTTGGAGATGGTTGTCATTGCAGGGGGTTCTTCCTCTCTGCCAGTGGAGCTGACAAGCAGTATTAGAAAATGAGTCCTGGAGAGGAGGCTGCATGTTCTTGCAGCAGCAGCACACTGACAGGTTGTTCTTAAATAACCTTGCAAAATACTGATTGCTACCCCTAGCTTGCCTCTGCAATGCTGGAGGACAGCTGACCTGCAAAGAGACTCTGCTGTGTGGTCATCTCACCTGGGAACCACTTCTAGGACGCTTTTTTACCCTCAGTTCTCATTCGGATGATGCTCTGTGGCTTCCGCCACCTCAGGCCCTAGCCTGCTTCTAAGTGTTTGCATGAGCGTCTCTGTGTACCACTGCCACATGCAAAGTTTGGGAGGAAACAAGACAGGGAAAGAAGTTTTTGAAGGGAGCCCTAGGCAAGTCTAAGATTCCTCGAGTAAAGGATGCAAGAACACGATTCAGTCCTGTAAAGGGCAGGAGCTGACAGCTGCCGAAAAGGGCAGTTGAGGGTAGTGTTTACACTGTAGGGAGGACAAGTGGAGAAGTAGAAGGGTTCCTTATTGTCCTGGTCACTGTTGTCCTACAGCCTCTGCAATGCTTTTCTAGGATCTSTCCTGAATTGTGAATGCCTTGGGGTAGAGTCCTCTTCCTTTGCGCCTTATACTATGTAGTCCTCCTGGCTGAGGCTTTTCATGAGTAGAGGCTACTGTAATGCAAACCTCAGATGTTGATATTCTGTCTGTGCTTCTGTTTAGCCCTCAGATCAAGTGCTAACAGCCTAAGAAAGAAGTTCATGTGTTTAAGAGAATTGTTTCAAGCATATGTTTTGCCCAGGAGTGCTGAGCTATATGGTTCCTGGTAGGAAGATTATCGTTACTTACCATCTCACAAATGCTTTGAGGAATGTGTTTGTCCATGCAATGCTTTGAAGCTAAAAAGCATTGTGGGAGTCCCTCTTGGTGTTCCCTAGTTAGGAAAATGAATTGTTCAATAGGACAGAGACGTGTAACTGTGAATTTACAAGTATAGCCCAGTGCTGGGAGCAAAGTAAGGCAGTAATATAAGCTGGAGTGCTTTGATTGCAGGGAAGGCAGATAATAAAGTATCTCCTGGTCAGGAAGACCTGGATTCGTGTCTCCATCTGTTTCCAAAACCAGAGTCCATACCAGAGTTGGTCTTCTCTTAGTGCCTGTCAGAAGTTTGTTCCCATCAGGAGAGTAGTGCAGTGCTCTGTATGGAAGCTGACCTGAGCAGCTGTAGAAGCTGGCGGTTTAGCAGATTGTGAATGGTGATTAGCAAGCCAGGAGGGAGGTGTGTTGGCAAAACTAGCATTGGGAGGACCATGAGGTTGGGCAAACCTGTGTTTGCATAGTGTCTACTGTGTTACATTTGGGTGTACACATGGTAATTAGCTGCTTAATTTAATGAGATCATGTCTACTTCTTCTGGTGACATAATAGTATTTGGAAAACTGCTGCTGTCATAGGCTCATCCGCTCTTCCCGTGAATGAAGAAATTCTGTAAATTTGCGGGCTATTCCTTACTGGCATTAGGAAGACTTTAGTGCCCACCTCCGTGTTGTTAGTCRTAAGCCAAATATTGGCTGTTAAAGCCATGTGTGTTGCAAAAACAGGTGCCAGAGCTGTGATCTGTCTCAGCCTTGCTCCTCTTRTGCTGAGGCATCTGTGGATGCTGACTCCTCTGCTGTATTTGGCTGTCTCTGGCAGGTTTTGGAAGTGGTGCGGTCCAACTACGACACACTGACCCTGAAACTGCAGGACGGCCTGGACCAGTATGAGCGCTACTCAGAGCAGCATAAAGAGGCTGCCTTCTTCAAAGAGCTGGTAAGCTGCCTTGATTCTGCAGAACCAACAATCCTTTTCCAAAGCTTTTGCTTACGGCCTGGGCAGTGGCATTTGGGGTATAGCTGAACAGCCCTGTTACTCCATTGGGCTGCCTCCAAAGACGAGGCAGGAGTAGGATGTGAATAGAC
This sequence comes from Oceanodroma leucorhoa, assembly GCA_030449065.1. Classification (NCBI taxonomy): domain Eukaryota; kingdom Metazoa; phylum Chordata; class Aves; order Procellariiformes; genus Oceanodroma; species Oceanodroma leucorhoa. Next base: position 680,594 of record JASVER010000083.1, on the reverse strand, counting down.
ACTGCATGAGACACTCATGTCTCTCAATAGACACTGAAAGCTCTCTGGAGCTCCCTGCCCTGCAATACATGGCTGGGGAGGAACCACCAGACTGCTCAGGCCAGCAGCCAGTCAGTCAGTCTCTGTCCTTTCTGCCATGGGGATCCACTGTGCTTTGTGGTGGTAAATTTGCATGGTGGAGAAGCTGACTGCTCCCACCTTGGGTTTATCACGCAGAGAAACTTAGCCTTTTTGCTGTTGTTAAGGGGACCACAAAGTAGGGGACTGAGCAGAATATGTCATGCTGGTGAAACATGTGCCTGCTCGTTGCTTTCTTCCATCACTCACAAAATAGGGTTCCCAAGCAAAGAAAGCAAAGGCATTCCATAGAAATGTCTCCTCCTGCCAGAGGAGAAGACTAACGGTAGGAAGCCCCACAAAAATAATATAGCGAAGACAAAACTGAGTCCAAATAATTCGGGTTGGTAGTTATATTCTTCAGCAAGCGAGCTTGCTCACCCTGCTCCAGAGAGCCCTGATGCAACATGTTCTTGTCCGACAGCCACATCACCAGGAAGGCAATGTTTTTGTAGTGGCTGGTATCTGAGGGGAGCCTGTTTTTCCTCGCTTTTGAATCATTACAGCTTCAGTGAAGGGAGAGATCTCTAACTCTGGCAGCTTTCTCCACCGGTTTGAGAGCTGATTCTCTCTCCCAGCTCTGTCCTTGCTGATTGATGAGTAATTGATGCCTGCCCACTCCGTCACGAGTCTGCATGAGTTTGGGAGTGTTATGCCTCCCTCTGTCTACTCTGCTCCAGAGCAAGCATGCCTGAATTGGTTTTGCTTCCTTCTATGGAATGCTTTTTCATGKTTTTTTTGGTCATTTCAGCACTGCCATTAGGTAGGATATGGGCAAAAACACTTGCAATCACTTTCATGCCATTTTTCTGTGCTCTTTCGTGCCTGTTGTTGTCTCTCTGGCCTGTTGTTTGATACCATATCTGGAGTACATGCAAAGAAGTTTGGCTGTAGCCTTCCTGTGACACAGGCTTCTCCTGTTACTGTACCCTGGAAATAAAACACATTCATGTTTCTGTTGTCATCTGTTCTGTCCCAAGGGCTCCTGCCCTCCTCAGCCAGCATCTCCTTCCCCAGCCTCTTGGCCACSTGACTGCTCTGCTTCCTGCATGCCCCACTTTCCACTTGGCCTGGCAGAAGCTCAGGCTGATCATGCCAATTGATTAAAATGACATTCTCAGTCCTAAGATCATCACAGCTACAAAACACTTCAGCTAAAATTATTTTCTTCCTAGCCCAATTTCTTTTTTTTTTTCTTTTTTTTTTTTTTCCTTTTTTCCCAAATCCTGATTTTGTATCATTTAAGAATCTGTTTAGCATAACCAGTCCCTCTTCAACTCCCTTCTGAGAATTGCCTGTCCAGGTACCCCTGGGACMCTCTCCTCAAGAGCGTATGAAAGCCTGAATAATTACTGTCTAAATGTGCTGATTTGACCCAGTTGTGAATCTATTTAATCCACATTTCTCTAGATGCCCTGAGAATTGGGACCCTATTAAATGTTCTTTACTCACAGCTACAGAAAATCCCCTGCATTCCATTAAGCCATTCCCTCAACACAGCGGGAAATCAACCTGATATGTTATGATTTGTCTTCAGCAAACACAGCTGGCCTCCCGTCCTCCACACTGTTTTTTTCTCTAGGTGCACGGTAACTGATGGCTTTATTAATTGTTCGAACAACTCATCAAAAAGGCCTTAGTCTGCCCTGTCCTCCCCATATCCTCCTCAAACCAGGTACTTGGCTTCCTTTTTGTGAGGCTTCTGAGTCTTTACTTCAGCTTCCGTTGCTGGTCTGATGTTGGATAATATCCCCCTACCCAATTCATTGCGTTTAACTGCTGAGCTTTGCAGGATTTCATGGAGGGGGCAGAGTGAAGTTGCTGCAATTTTCTTCGTGGGCTCTGCCAAAGGAGCAGGGCTGATGGTGAACTACAGGTTTCCAGTATGGTTTCCAAACTCATGCTGGTCCCATCAGGTCTTCCTGAACAGGATCTGTTTGCAAATAATTCTTTCCAGATTCTGCCTGATTTTCTTATCTCTACCTGTGCGATTGCATTAAAACAAATCCTTCTTGGCGGGGAATGACACGCAGGAGCCATTTTCCTTTTCGGCTGCCTTTTCATCTCTCTGTGCTCCCATTAAGTGAGTGAGCAGAAACTTCCCCAAGCCATTCTCTTGGCTCCTTTATGCTTAGAAATCTTGTTCTCACTCCTTTGACGTGCTTTGCTAATGCACTGCTTCACTTCTCTGGCTTTGCCTCAGTGCAGCTCTTTCTTGCTAATCCCAAAGAAAAATCTGCTTTCTTCTCCCATTCCCTTTTCAAAGAAGCTTTCAGAGGCCTGCGATACTGCAGCCACATTGTGGTGGAAGGTGATATGCGGAGTGTTTTATCAAGTGGGTTTTCTGGCCTGTTGTGCTGCCTTTGAGGGCTAAAGGAAGGAAGTTAGGAAGTTTTCTAACACTTTTTATTTCTTTTCCTTTGAACCCTCAGGGATGTCATTTGAGGTCTGTGCTGCTTTGATAGAATGAATGGTTTGGATGTGAGCTTTTGGACTCTTGCATTGCAGCTGGAGGAATGTGTGGAAAGAGATTCAGCATCTTTCCAAAACATTCACTGTCTTTGCAGTTGGATAGGTTTCAGCAGAATCGCAAAATAGTCTGATTAGGGATTGATTTCTGCAGGGGAAATTACAGTAATTTGACTTTTAATTAGATGTAGTAGTCAGTGTAAACCTTCCTTCCATTGTACAAATTTCTGAAGAGCTGCTTGTTGATTGGAAACAGGTTTAATTGATGGGAATTGCTGCAAAATAAGAGTGTCTGTACAGTGTTGCACATGTCCAGCTATAATGACACAAAACTAGAACTGAATAATGTTTTCCTCACATGGTTAATGCCACCACTTCATCCATTCTTTCATTTGCTCATTATTCTCCAGGTGATGTCAGCATTTCATGCATTTCCCGTTTCTTCAGAGTCTGTGGGTTAAATGTGATCCAGGCTGCTGATAGGGAAAAAACAATTTTAAAAGCTCTTCTGGCCCTAGTGTGCTCCAGCATGCTCCATACAGAAGCAAGAGAGGACACATGCTCTGCTTTTACTTCCTCGCAGAATGAATGTTAAAGCTCTGAGCTTACTTTCTGAGGCTGGTTTTGGCCCCTTGTATAAGCCACTCTAGAGAGTTCTGGTAGCTTCCAGGCTGGCAGCCAGGCCTGGGCTGCCCGCTGCACCACGAGCTAGGAGGAGTCCTGGAGTGTAGCCTCATGGATGAAGCAGCTCAGCCAGATCGCAGGAAGCTTCTGAAGTTTATCCTTGTTACAGGCTGACACCTCCCTGTGTCACGGTCTGGTCTTCCAATCCCAAAAGGGAGATGAGCTCTGGCTCCCTGCGCTGAGCCCCAGTGCTGGAGATAGGTAACTTGAGTTAACTCTGATTTGAGTTCTCTCTATTCTCACCTTTTAAGCTGGTTGGCTCAGAGCTGCCTGCTTTCTCACAGCAGAAGGAATGCTGGGCAGAGATTTGTAGAAACATCAGTCATCTCCCCAATTTGTGTTAAAGCAGATCTAAGTCCACCTAGACCGCTCTTGACCAAACTTTGTGTCTAAGCTCCTCCTGAAACCTGAAGCTGTCTTTAAGTGAAAACAGCTCCACACTGGCCTCAGGTGATCTACTCCACTTCTTCATAACCCATGGGTTCAGAAGTATTTCTTCTTTTACAGTGTAAATCTTTTGTCTTAAATCAAGCTGAGTATTTCTTGCCCCATCCCTGGGGAGCCAAAGAAATATTACTCACTGTTCTCTTTCTGACCTCATTTTACATATTAGAGGGTGTTTGCTCTATTACTCCTAAACCTTCCCTTTGCAAACTAAACAGGCTTAATTTCTTGTGCTCTACCCCATAGCTACAATTTCTTCTAAGCCCTGTGTTCTCATCATGTGCCACTCCAGCCTCCCTTTCTGGGCTTGTGGAGACTGCTACTGCATCCTTTTTGGAGACYTTGATGTGTATACAAGTTGGGCACCTTCTGCTGCTGGTGCCTGGCCCCTGGCAGCTGTTCCTGAGGCTGGGAGCTCATTTCTGCTTGTTCTKTTTGTTGCTGGGACCTATAGAAATGCTTCTAGTCAGAATAAGGATGCTGGCTTACACTACATGTAGCATCTGCCCCTTTTCTGCAGGCAGTCACATTCCCCAGGGCAGAGGACCACATCTGTTTAGTCATGTTGTTCCCCTCTTGTCAGAACTGACTGGATCGCTGAGGTGGGGAGCACTYGCTAGGACTGGGAACAAATCCCGTCAGTGGGGCTCCTGTTTCCTGGCAGGGAGACAGCCCAGTGCAAACCAGTGTTCTGGAGACCACTTGCAGTGGCATTTAACACAGGCTATAACCTGTGGTTATCTTACAAGACGTGATCCCAAACTATTTCAGTATGGAATAAGTCAAAAGACGCCCAGAGAAGAGAGGTGAGGGAGTGCTCCAAGGGAGCAAAGACTCATGGGGTATCTGCCAAGCATCCTGATGAAGGAGAGTTTGTAGTTTCTGCAGACACCGTAAAAGTTAAATATTCTGTCTTTTAAGTGTAGACATCTTTGCTAGCTTGCTCGGGTTGTTAGGGTCTATGCAGTGGTGCTCGCTGGGRTTCACTTCACAGCTTTCCCTGTTAACCTTCCATGTTTTGATTTGCTTCCAACTCTTACACATTCTGCCTTTTTGGGAGCTTGCTGCCCTTCCCCTCTTTTTTTTTTTCGCACCAGGGCAGCAATAGGACCCTCAGCAGTATGAACACTGCTAACTTGCTCTTCCAGCCCCCAGTGCTGGATTCCTCGTTCTGCTTCTATATAATTCATCCCCCAGTGCTTTTACAAAACACAAAACACTAACCAGGTCAGCAACAACCTTATTATCACAGGCTCCGAGTCTCTGGGAACTGTAATCCCGTTGTTTGGATGAGCTTGTGTCAGTTTTGCTTTCTGTCACTGCTGCACAGTCGCTGACACAGATGATGTTTGACTTTGTTTTCTCGTTGCYGAGTGCAGCTGAGACTGAGCCCAGTCTGGGGCCTGCGTGTTTGGCCAGCGAGTCTGCAGGCATGGAGGGGGAAGGGAGGCTGCTGTGCTTCCCAGCTCTTCTTCGCAGACTCTACGGGTGACCAGAAGTCCGGGCATCRTTAAGGGATCAAGGTGTCTCTTCTTCAGAGACAGCTAGTGAGCCAGCTTCAGGTGTAAGGCACTCAGCACAGAGTACACATAGCTGGCTCTGAACCCATGGTTTTCTGCCAGCTTGGGTGATAATTTGTGTTTACAGCCCAGTAGCATGGCCTCTGTCCTTTCCTTGACTCCCTATCTTTGGCTCTGCAGGTTCTGGAGCAGGACAGAGGCCATGGCACTGCATTTATCCAGGAGAATGCTGGCTGGCACTCCAGTGGGCACTGGTAGAAAATGCTCTTCCAGCTGCAACCTGGAAGTGCTCACTTTGCCCCAGAACAGGAAACACACCATAGCTCATGCATCCAAACAGAGCATCCTCTCCCATCCTTGTCTCATTTGGAATTTACTCTCCTTGCTGGGATGTCACTGTAGACATTCCTGTTATTCCAGGAAGCAGCTAATCCTCGGGGATTTCTTGCTAAGCTGGAGTGTCAGTGAGAGCTGGCTGCAGCAAGTTCTCTGGGGCTATAACAGCATGCAAAACGGTTGCACGCTGAACCTGGAGGTCAGCAGTGTCAAAGCCAGCATGCTCACGGGGAGCCAGGGAAAGTCCCTTGGCTAAAACATCTTGTTTTGCCTCCGTCAGGTTCGGTCCATCAGCATCAACGTGAGGAAGAACCTTGCTTTCAACACGCTGAGCCAGGAACTGCTGCTGAAGGAATTCTCTACGATCTCTTGAAGCGGGGATGCAGCCGCTGCGCAGGGCTGACCAGAGACGGGCCTGTCTGGGCAGGGACACTACAGATCTGCAACCGGTCGCCCCCTTGCCTTCCGCCTGCAGAAGGGACTGCAATTCTTGTAGGGGAGAGCCTTGCTGCTGTGTGTTTGAYCCCAAAGGCATGTGTTTCAACAGGACTGGGGCTGAGGAGAGGTGATCGGCACGTTGAGGAGGAGGAGGAAGCAATTTTGTAAGGTGCCATGGGGGTGGGCAGCTGTTCCTGTGATGTAGCAGTGGGAGATTCCCTCCGCAGCCTCAGGGAAGATGCACTGGAAACCTTTGTAGCAGAGCTGGGGAGAGCTCACAACCAAAATAATAAAACCAGTCCAGCTGTGTGAGACAGTTCTGGGTTGAGATTGCTTGCCTGCTCTACGGGGAAAGCTCTCTGATCCTAGGTGAGGACTGTTCTTTTCTGTCAGCCTGGATCARCCTGCCCTCCCGCGATGTAGGTCAAATCCACTGCCCTCCCATTGGGAACGGCTTTGGGGTATAAAACAGTTTCCCCAAGGAGCAGGCCCTGCTYGCTTCTGATGTCAGAAGGTGTCATTTGAACCAAGCCATCGGATTACTGGAGAAGGAGAAATTTTGCCTCCAAGGCTGTTGGCTTACAGAGTTCAGTCTGAGCCAGCATGCAASAATATGGGTCATCAAACAGAGCACTTTGCAACTGGAGACCAGCTCTGCTCGGGGTCACTGTTGCTTCCAGTAGCCCAGCTCATCTSTGCTGTTTCTAAGGTTGAGGGATATTTTTAGGTATTCCACTTCCATGGGGCAGAGGACAGGCTGACTCCCTCCCCCACTCCCCTTACTGCCCATCAGAGACTGCATTGCGACAATCCTCCTCTTCCTCACAGGAACGTCTGCCTTGCACATGTTTGCAAGTGCCTGGTGACCTTCATGAACTAAGWAGTCCCCGGTTTTACCCTTGTGTGTAGCACGCAATTAAAATGCAGCTGGAGAAGTAGTTACTTCACTTTCTCGCTTGCCCTCCCATCTTCACCAAGCGACTTCCAGCAACAGTCTGGAGAGAACTTCCTAAGGAAGAGCCCTGGGATGATGCTCTGGGGCACAGGCAGACCTTTCTGCTCCAGAGCCAGTGTTTCAGAGGCGGCCGGGTCCAGCAGAGCCTGTTCCGAGTGCTGTGTCAGGCTGCCAACTCAGGAATATGCAGCATAAACACCTGTTCCCTGCTCGTGCATTTTCAGCTCCCAGCAGTGATGTTAGGATCTGACCTGACTTGGTGGACTGAAGTAGAGAAGTTATTTACATCCCAGATCCACTTTTTTTTTTCTCTAGAAAATAGTTTTTTTAAAAAAAAAGTGCCTAGTCCTGCTCTTAGCCTCGTAGGTTAGTGTGAGTAATGTGAATGTCATGCTCATTCTCAGCCATTTTTAGGCAAGGCTTATTCRTGCTAGCGTGTGTTAATTGTGTTAATGTTTCATCTTTACCTGCCATGAGCATGGGAAACTGAAAGCTGTGTCCTTGGCCACCCACTGGTCACAGCACCCGATGAAGACCATCTATTTTCCTTGGGAGCACCAGCTTTTCCCAACAGAAGATACTTTGCCTTGGCATGGAATTGTCTGGCTTTTATCAGCTAAGCCAGACACTTATTTGCTTTTCTGCCATGCAAGTGTATGGAAATGTGTATACGTCAGAGGGATGGTGCTTGGGAGAGCAAGCAGGCTCCATAAAATCACTCTGTTTGAGAACAGGCCAGGGCATGTAGAAGGAGGTAATTTCTCCAGTGAAAAATGAGTAAAAATGGTTTGCAGCACATGGCACTTGTCTGTATGTGTGGGGAGCCTCTGAGGGGGGGAGCTTCTTCCCAAAGGGGGCTTGAGTTGCTTCCCTGAGGTGCAGCCGCAGCATCGCTGCTGTCAGAGCATTGAGTCACCCAGCTGTCCACATGCCTCCTTTCCTCTGATCCCACTTAGGCTGAGACTAGACAGATAGGTGAGAGAGTTGGGGATGAGTCTGCCTTTGCCTCGGCAACCTCTGGGATTTTCAGCTTTTCACCCTGGGCTCAGCTAGCGAAGGTCTCRTCTCCCCCATGGTGCTCCCTTGCTGGGATGAACTGAGAAGCCCAGGCTGTGACTGGGAGCAGCTCCCGAGGTCAGCCCTCATCCCAGGCTGAGCTGGGGAAGGCTGTGACACACGTCCTCTTGTCATGCTGTCACCGAACCAAGCACTGTAAATGGATGTACATACAAACCTAGAGCTCAATAAATAGCAGAGCCCTGCCTGTCCAGAGTGTGCAGTGTTTGTCCTTYGCAGAGGGGAGAGCGGGGTAGTTACGGGGGTGGCCCTGTCACTGGTGGCATGCTGGCTGCAGCAGGGGAGTCGCTTGCCCTGGGGCTCTTCCTGCCTGTGCAGAGGGAGGTTGTGGTGCTGCTCAGCGGTGTCTCCTCCTCGGTCCAGGCTGCAGGTACCAGCCAGTAGTGAGCAGCCCTCCGCCTCTTACATGCCCCTGGGGCTGCCAGTAAGGAAAACGCGAGCAAGGCTGAGAGYGAGGGATGCGGAGATCTACCTGTGCACCATATGATGCTCTCTCGGCTGCTGGAGTCAGCAAACTCCYGCTCACAGGTTCTGCTGCAGATTTGCTTGTTTTGTTAAACACCTTACTACTACTTGTGTTTTGAGGCCAGCTTGAACTGAGCAGAAAGTCATTTAACTCTAACATTCAGCCTCAGGACGTGGCTGATGGCCCCAAACTTTCCTGTATCTGATCTGAGCAGTTGACTGTATTTTATTATATCTAATTCATAACCCAGTCTATTATTGGAAGAGCTGTTTTTGAGGCTTGGGGAGTGTTGGGAGAAATCAGATTGCTGCCTTTAAATTAGGCAGCTGCTGCAGGGAGACAAATACTTTAAAAATAATGATCAAATTCTGGAGGAGAAAAATTGAGTTTGAGCTAAACTTTGGAGGGAGTTATTAAAAATTGATTTGTAAGTGCCATTGTGATTTTTGGAATTGTGTCTTCTTCCCTAGCTCTTACAGGTCCCATTTTTCATGCAGACTCGAGAGAGAGGCAGGTCCTCCGGAGCTGAGTCTGCCCTGCCCGGGCTGTGGGTTGTCAGAGGAGGCACCGTGCCTTGGGCACAGGGTACCAATGGGAGGCTGGTGGGGGGTGTCAGCTCCATGTGGTGACTTGGCTGCTCTTTGGGGGTGTCAGGAGCAGGTAGTACCAGACCCCTGAGTCTCACGTACAGCAGCCAGAGAGCAGGGTGCACCTTCGCCCACCTGCTCTGTTTGGTTTGCAAACCTCTTCGTCCTCTTCCTTGTCATGGCCGTTACTTGCTGTGATCCCACCCACGCGGCGTGGGGACTGTATCTCTGTAGGATTGAGCTGCCCTCCCCGTGAGCCTGTCCTGGTGCCCGTTGGGGTGCTTTTCTCTCCCTGCCTGAAGAATTGCACGCTCTTCCCCTGCTCTGGGGTCCTGCCAGGCTGTTGCATGGTGCGTGTCGAGAGGAAAAGCCTGCTGTCGTGGGGAGAGCTCTCCCCTAGACAGCACTTGCACAGGGGATCAGCCCCAGTGTGCACCATCTGCCTCCCCACACTTCCCCCCTGGGATGGAGCCAGGGGCCAGGAGGGCAGGTGGAGCCAGAGTCCTTCCCAGCTGCCGGCACGGCGGGCAGAGGGAGATGCCGTTACCCTGCCGAGTCACGGCTGTCGCATGTGTCGGGGCTGGTGTGCGGCCAGCAGTCTGTGGTAAGATTTACAGCTGGCTCTTGGCACTCGCAAGCAGCTCTCCATCTCGATGTCAGCACCGATGCCTCGTGGATATTTATTCTCATCTGTGTTTTCTGGGCTCTGGTTTCTTGTTTGGTACTTGTTGGGATGAGCAGGGGCTGCATCCTTCGCTGAGCAGGGTCATACTAGACAAAGGTTTGTCCCCATGGACGTGATGGGGGGGTTTTTTTGGCAGATGAGCCGTTGCAGTAACCTGAAAGGAAAGGGGTAAAGCCCAGCTTTGGGAGCTGCAGCTGAGGGACCACGATAAGATGGGCTTTTGCCCTAGTGGAAACTAATTAGTGCCTTTGCTGATGCTTTCAGGGGGAGGGCAGACACAAAAGTAAATCATGAATGAAAGCCTGGGCCAGGAGGCTGGAGAAGGGCTGTTGTAAGGCCTGTGGGACCTGGCCTTCCCTGGGGCTGCTGGGAGTCCTTTGTGCTGGTCAGAGCCCTGGTTCTCCCCACTGCAGCACAGTGTGGGCGAGCTCAGGGGGACACTGATCAAGCAGAAGAGTGACCCCAAATAAATGGGACAGGCAGCACCCTTGGGGGAGCATCGCTGGATGTTTGCCTCGCTCCTGTTGTCTCTTTAAAGCACCTTTAGGCCACCCTTGGCAGGTACTCGGGGGTGCAGACCTCAGATCTGACCCAGAGTGGCTGTCACCTCTCAGGGTTGTGACTGACTGCAAAGGGAGATAGATGCTCGGGACAGGGCTCCCCCCAGCCTCTGCCCTACAGCTGCCCGCACATTACTCGGGACCAGCAGCTTGCGCGCAGACAAGCTCCTGCCTCTCCTTGCCGGAACGGGGCTCCCCTGCAGCTCCCATCATCTCAGCGTGTCCCARAGGGACGGGTCAGGCGTAGGGTCCTGGCCCCTGTGGGAGCAGCCGCTGCGGCTCCGTGCCGCGCTCCCCTCTTCCAGCTCGGCGGCTGCTGGAGCGCGGGCTGGGCCGTGCTCCACGGCCTCTGCTCTCCCGTGCTGTCCCTCCAGGGCTAATTGAATCATGTGGCTGGAAATTGAATCCAATTGAATAGATTAAATGAGCTGGGTTTGCCGCTCGCTGCAGCGCAGCTCAGAGCCTTGCCAGGCTGCTGCCAGAGGCTGGGAGCTCCTGGGAATCCCGTGGGAGCACAAAGGGGCTGGGGAGGCTGCAAGGAGATGGACACCCACTGGGCTGGGCTGGTTCTCCAGCTCTGCTTTGGCAGATGAACCCTTAACCATTTCTTGGTGACGTGCAGCCTGGCCAGGGCCCACAGGTYACTCTGCTACAGGCGTGCACAGGTTGGGTTTTGCTCATTTCCTCTCTGAAGCAATTAGTGACTAATTAGCTGGAGCCCCTCTGCTCCTGGGTTCAACCAGGGCCCTCCCAATGGCGTACGGGGGTGAGGATGCTCCAATGACCTGTGGCTGCGGCAGCTGTGGCTGTGCCCTGCTCACCAGCTCCAAGCTGGTTGCTCTCCCAGCTTAYGGCAAGTGATGCTCCAGCAGCACCAGTTTGCATCACCCTGTCCCCTGCTTTTGTCCTCTCTGCTGTGGCCATTGCCAGGCCACTGGGATGGGATGGGCAACAGGGAGCTGTGTGCTGAGACCACGGTCGCAGCACGGACATCCCCTCCCATGGAGGTGAGCTCGGGCACGGGGCCCTGCCCTGGCAGAGCAGGAGGACGCGTGTCCGCAGCACGGACTCTCTCATGACACAGATGCACACCCGTTTTCATAGCAGACCTGAGCTATTGAAAGGGCCCCTGGTGTGGTATCCAGCGTGGTGTAAGTGAAGGTTGGAAATAGTATCTGTTTCCTCTTTAAATAAAAGCTGAGCCCACAGGCACTGAGCACACAAACACTTACAAGATGCTGTGTAACGCTGGAAGGGCTTGTAAGACTCGGGGTACCTCCTGAGTCTGGGAATGCTCCAGTTCAATCTCTGCTCTCTAAAACAAGTGCTTTTCTTCACACAGATTTTGCATCTGTTACGCAGAAGCGTCAGAGAAATGTTCAGGGTGGGCACAGAGCCCCCCCGCAGCCCACCCAGCAGTGGGGCCGCGCCAGGGAGTTCCCTCCTTGCTGGAGGCGTGGGAAGAGGCAGGTGACCGGCTTTCGAGGATGCAGAGTGTGATGCAAAGTCCTTTCTTCATCCTGCATGCCCAGATTTCTCCCACCTGCTGGTTTGCATTTGACAAAGGAGGTTCCCTTTCTCCTGCAGCCTTCCTGCTTGCAAGGCTCGCCCAGCAGCTTGCAGGCATCTGTTCCTYCTCTAGCTTTGCAAGATTTTCAGCAGCTGAAATTCCCTCCCCAGAGCTGAATCTCCCAGCGACTCCCACCTACCCGTGTGTCTCTGCAGGGTGGGTTTGCAGAGATGGGAGTCGTCCTCCCCTGTCTGTCCCAGCTGCCTGTGTCCTGGGTGATGCCCTGCTGGGGCATCACCTCCCCAGGACCTGCCGGTCTGCTGTAGCTGCTCCCCCAGTCCTCAGGTCCCCAGGCCTGCAGAGACCAAGGGGCTTGTCTAGGTCTCGTGCCATCCAGATCCATTTCCTCTGCGGATGTAGTAAATATTGTGGTTTATTCCCCAGCAAGGCCATTTGCTCTGCCTGGAGCCCCCCCCCAGCCGCTTGCATGGCAACGAGCATCCCTCCTCCGGGCTGGGGGGCTGAGTGGGCCCTGGGAGGGGAATGGCCCTGGTGCCGAGTTGCGCATCTCCATCTAAGGCTGCTGTTTGCTGGCATTTTTGCAAGGAGTGAAGTTGCCTTAAGGAGCTCCCGTTCCTGCCCTCTGTTCCTGGAACCGGCCCCTGGGTGCTGCRTCCCATGTCCCAGCCCGGGAGCTGCCCAGGAGCCCTCTCTGCTGGGGGAGCAGACCTGTCCCTCACCGCCGAGTGTAAATCTGAGCCCAGAGGCACCAGGTGACCGCAGCCAAAATAAGATTAATGACATCTGCTGAGAGCACATCCCGAGGCCTGCTATTGATGACCATGGCTTTAAAATACTGTTAACAGTGAATAAAGCACCATGATTTAGAGCRCTTGGCAATTACATCTCTGTTTGAAATTTCCTAAAGATAGGATCAGACTCCCAAGTCCTGCTCTCTGCTTTTCTGATAGAATTAGTAAGAATGGAGATATGCAATTAGACAACGCGCAGGCTGGTAGGGCAGATCGATGCCTTGTGGTTACCTAATGAAGTGTTAAATTGCATCTTTCCCTCTCCCTGTCCCCCTATAACAGCCACAGAGGGCTGTTTGCGGAGGGCTTGCAGGGCTTGTGCCTGGGGGAGAGCCCCCTGCACCCCTCTACCCCAGCCTGGCTTCATGGCGGTGGGGTGCGGACCCCAGCGCTCCTGCCTCCTTTCCAGGCTCTTCTTGCTTCTGTGGGTGGGAGCAGTTTGTGATTGTCTCGGGCTTTGTGTTGAGTCTGGGGTTTTCAGCAGGGCTCTGTGGGGACATGTGCATCAGCAACAGCTGGGAGCAGGCTGCTGCCCCCGGAACCAGGGGGTCCCAGCGGGGAGCTGGAGGCATGGATGAGCCGAAGGGATCGGCCCCATATTGCAGGATGGGTGTSCTGGAGAGGAAGAGGGATGGTTGTGGGTGGGCTCGGCTCAGTCCAGGCCRGGTCTGGACATGGCTGCTGGCAGCYTGGCACAGCTGCAGTGGGGCTCTGCATCCAGCGCTCTGCGCAACACCGGAGTATCCCCAAACTCGTCCCCTTCCCCAGTTACTCCTGACAAGGCTGCGTTGGCCGCACGCTGACCTGGGGACAAAGAAGCCCCCTGGACAGCGTGAGCCCGTGCACACCTCCCGGCCCTCTCGCCCCGGCTCAGAGCCGTTCCCAGCTGCGGCTCCACTGCCTGGGGAGCAGCGTTAATCCCGTGCAGATGTCCTTTATCTAAGTGCTGCTGCCGCTGACAGGGTGACGGATGGGCCACTTAGGGAACGTGCCTCACGCCTGGGCAGACACGAATGGGTGATTTCCATCACTGCGAGGGTAGATGGATTGTCCTGGGGACACCCTGCCTCCAAGAGACGCACAGCCCGGGGTGCAGCACCCCTCTCACCCCCAGCTCGCCTCCCTCCTTGCGTCTCCTGCCTGCCCCCCTGTTCTCCATCCCCGTCCCACCCCACTGCAGGCTGTGCCAAGCCCTGGGGCTGGTTTATGTCGCCCTGTTTTCCCCGTGGCTCTCTGCTGCTCTCCCAGAGATCAGCTGGGGGACCTGGGTGCTTCCACAGGACCCCTGCCCACCCCAGCAGGCTGGATCCAGCCACTTGCCTGTCCTCCACACTTCCCTGGCCCTGGGCATCGGGGTATCGGCTTCGCAGTGAGCTGTGCCCCATTTGCTGTGGAGCCTGTGCCACTTCTTGGCCAGCTGGGGCATGACCCTCCCTCCCAGTTACCCCACGTAACTGGGATCTGGGCTCACAGTAGCCACCGGAGCTCTTCCCATCTTCTGGAAACAGTTAATCCAGCGCCGACTGCAGGAGCATGGACCACCAGCCCTGCCTGCAGACGGCTCCTGCCCGCCCCGGACCTGCTGATTGCTTTCATGGCAGACGTGGACGCAGCCAGCGGCAGCGGGGCTGCACGAGGCATGAGAGCGTTGGTTAAAGCCTCGGACACCGCTTAGGTGATTTTCCCCAGCCAGGCCCASCCTTTCTGCATCTGCCGCACACCCCAGTGAGACGTGCCACAAAGGATGCTCTCTGCACTCCGGTGTGACTTTGCCGCTGTGCCCGTCCCTGGCCAGACGTGTTTACTGAGGCGTCTCTGCACCCAGTGCACCCACAGCAGGGCCCCTGCCTGGGTCCGGGYGGGYGGGCAGGGACYGAACCCATTCCTGCAGCAGAAAGGCGGCAGCAGCAGCCGGCAGTGGGCTGCTCCCACCCCGGCATCCTGCAGAYGCCCGGCTCCCAGTGCCCGGAGGAACATTTAGGGGAGGATGTTGCATTTTTTCCGAGCAGAGGAAGGCTCAAAGGCTGTGAATCCTGGCAGGATGCCCAGCCCTCGTGTCTGCTAAGGAAAGGAGCCGTGACCAGTGAGCAAGCGAGCTGTGTCCCGTTTTCTACACTGCGGGGAGGGTGGGCTGTGTCAGCCTGGCCCTGGGGCTGCCCCATCCTACCCTGTGGTACCAACCAGCCCGCCCAACTTTCCCCCCTCTCCCCAGCCTGGCAAAGCATCTCTCGCTTGCCTGCAGGAACAGGAGCACTTAGCTGRGATAAAAATAGCCATGTTTGTCTCCCAATGGACTGGAGATGGCAGAAGGTGAAAACTTCCCCCGTGCAGCTCTGCTGGGCCTACCACATCCACAGCGGGATGAACCCACAGGATGCTGGAGATGGGGCGGGTGAGCCTGGGCACTGCTCACGCAGCCCTCCCGACCGAGGCTACCTCCCTGGGACACTGCTGGTCCCCAGGGGCTGCTGAGTAGATGCGAGGAGAGGATGGAGGAAGGAGGACGTGGAGGGCAAGAAGCAGCAGGATGGACAAGCCCAGCAGCGCAGGGGGTCCCTGGGCTGGCCGGGCTCCAGCTCCGCTCGTCAGGCTAAGCGGAGGGKGCATCTCCAGGGCTGTCCCGGGAGTTTCTCTCCAGCTGGTCAGTGCATGCAGGCTCTGCGGCAGTGGCCGGGCCATGGGGAGGGCTGGGGGAACGTGTTTAGTTCTCTGAGCATTTCTCCACTGCGTTTTCCTTGCTAAATGGCTCTTATTTTTAGATCCAGTCAGTTGCTAAGCATCGCTGCCTCGCTAAGGCGGCTTCTTTCATGGCTTAACACCAAAGCACGCTGACAACACGCTGCCGCGTGAGCGCGGCCCTCCCTCCTCACTGCTCTGGATTCCCTTTCTGCCCCGTGGCTCCCRCGGGCCAGGAGAGACAGGCTGGGCRCAGGGACTGGGACGGGATGCTTTGCCTCCCCCCTGGCTCCYGATCCCCTCTGTCTGTCTGCATACATCAGAAGATGAAGGGAGGGGAGGTGGGAAACGCTGGGAGCTGGGCAGCCCCCGAGACATGCCCAGGACCCCTGGCACGGTGCAAACTGGCAGCACACGGGCAGCGGCGTGACAAAAGCCCCTGGCTTTGCCCATGGCGGGGACTCTCCAGCACAGTTCGCATCCCCTGGGCTGGCGTCCTGCACAGATGGCAGCAAGTAACCGGGGGCAGCAGTGGGACCTCCAGCCCCCAGCKCCAGATGTACCAGTGGGGCTGTGAGCTCCTCTCTTGGCAGCACTGTGCCCCTGGAAGCCCCCCCAGCTGTGCTGCTGCTTCACCCCTTCCCCAGGGCTGCAGGAGATGGGGGGAAAATCCTGCTAAAGGCTGCAACCCTGAATGGGTAACCCGTGCTCGGGGTGGGGGGCGGCGGGGGCACCTGCTCCTGTGCTTGGCTGCAAGCGGGTGGACCAGGGCCACCCTCCCCACACCTCTGCTGTGTCGCTTGGCCGCTGCACGTCCCCTCCGCCGCTGACCGACTTCCCATCCAACTTCTCCCCCTGAGGGGGGATGCAGCAGCTGCCCTGGACTGGGCAAGGCTGGGGTCCCCCGTCCTCTGTAGCTCCTGGGGGTCCCAAGGCACAGCCCGGCGTGGGCACCAACACGCAGGGCTTGGGGGGCCCTGCTCCCCCGCAGCGGGCTGTGGGGGTCGGTGCTCCTCCTGCTGCCCCGCGCCTTCGCCATCCCTGTCCCCTTCTCCGTCCCTGGGCGGTCTCTGACCCTCGGGGCTCACCCAAACCGCCGGACACCCCCCACCTGGGTACAGCCCGGAGCAGCTCCTCCTCCCTGCCTCTTCCCCGGAGGCCCCCCGCCGCCCCCGACCGTGCCTCAGTTTCCCGGCGGCGGGGCCGGGCCGGCGGCTCCCGGGAGGAGGCGGGGAAGGACGAGAGGGAGGGGGCGGCCGTGCCCAGCCCCGGCGGCGGCGGCGGCGGCGGGGAACGGGGCGGCTGCGCGCTCCTGCCTGCCGTACCGAGCCGTACCGAGCCGAGCTCCCGGGCACCGCCGGCCCCTTCCTGCTGCCGCGGTGAGCGCCGCGGGCGGCGGGGCGGGGGGAGGCGGCGGGCGCGGGCCCCCCCTGCCCGGCGGCGGAGCCCGTGCGCCCCGTCGCCGTTCCCCCCGCCGGTCGGCGGGGCGGGAAGATGCGGAGCAAGGGCAGGAAGGAGAGCCTGTCCGACTCCCGCGACCTGGACGGCTCCTACGACCAGCTCACGGGTGAGTGCCGCCCGCCGGGGAAGGTGCAGCAGCCGCTCGGGACCACGGCGCGGGGGCGGCCCCAGGCACCCCGACCCGGCCCCGGGCACCCCGGCCCCCCCGCTTCCAGACCCGGCTGAGCCCCGGCCCCTGCCCGCCCCGCTTCGCCGCACGCCTTGCCCGGGGATGGGGAGGGGGGGGCGGCGCGACCTCGGCGCTGGAGCAGGGGGACAGTCCCGGGCCCGGCGGCGGGATGCTCCGGGGGGAGGTTGAGGTTAGTCCCAGCCCGGCGGAGGTTGCCCCAAGGCAGGTTTGCAGGGAAAAGGCCCCCGCCGGGAGGTGGGATGCTTGAATCGCTTTTGGCCACCCCCAAGCTCACCCTCCCTCACCGCTGCTCCCAAGCCCCTCGGGACACCAGGGTTTGGCGCTRGGCTCTCTCTGCCATGCCTTGGAACCCCCCACTGCACCCTGGGGTGGTACGGCAGAACCCCGGCAGCAGGTTCCCCCGGGAAYGGAGAGGCTCACCCCGCTCAGCAAACCCCGGCAGCACCACAGAGCCTGGTGTCTTCTCCGCCTATCACCTGGTGTCYCCTAGAGCACCTCCAGAGATGCTCTGCCCCCGGGATGGGGTGGCCATGAGACAGGGAGGCCAAATATGACCCATCTGTGACCCTATTGCATCCCCCTCCGTGCTTTGCCCCATCAGGGAATTGCCTGGCATCCCACATCCCACCACAACATCCGTCCATCCATCGCACCTCATCCCCCACTGGCCGGTAGCGACGCAGCTAGGCTGGAGCTGGAGACATCCCTCCTTCCCCGTGTGCTCTCCACGGATCAGGCCAAATCCTGTCCCCTTTCAGGGCCTCCGTTGCAGCAGCTGTGAAATGGGGCAGCTTCCCGTTTGCCTCCCAGGACCCACGACRGAGCCGAACCTGTCCGTAGCTGGTGGGGTTTGGGTGCCCTCATGCCGCAGGCACTGGGGTATGTGCACAGGCGGCTCCCCCGAGTCCCGGTGATGCTTTTCCTGCCAMGGTCTGGAGTGAATTTCAGGTGTTGCTCTGGAGTTTCGAGGAGGTGGTGGTAGCAGGGCAGGACCCCTGCTCTGCCTTCCTGAGCAGCCCCACGTGTGGGAAACGCTGTTTGCTGCCTGCCCAAACGTGCTGCAGGGAAGATATTTTTGARCTGTGTAGGAACTTGGAACCCACACAGAACTTTTGGTTTCTCCGGTAACTTTAAAATGTCCATATGGATTTAAATCAAACCAAAGTTAAAAATAAATTCCAGTCTCTCCGAGGCTGAGACCTTTTATACCTGGGCTTACCTCCGAGCCAGCCCTGCAGCAGGAACCTGGGCAGGGGGGAGCCGTGCCGCTGTGCCAGCCCTGCCCGCGGGGATGGGCCTGCTGGGAAGCCTCTGGGGAATAAGGCTGGAAATATCTGCCCCATTTCCCAGTGTGGGAGACAGAGGCCCCAGGAGGGCACGTCACTCATTTGCCATCGCTGTCAGGTCAGTGACCTGCCAGGGCAGAGCCGGTGKTAAGGCCAGGGAGGAGAGGGAGCTGGTCCCGGCGGCACCGATTTTCCCTGCGTTGGCTGGATGTGCCAAAGCCGTCCCTCTCTGTGGAGGGAAAGTTGTTTTTCTCCCAGAAAGAGTGTTGAAGTGATGCAGGCAGGAGGAGAGGGGATGCAGCCTTAGCTCTAGGGAGGGTTTAATAGCTCAAGCCCCTGCCTGCTAACCTGGCCTGGGCTCTCCTGGTACCCTGGGGATGCGGCACGACGCCTGGACCCCCGAGGGGCCGTAGCGAAGCCCCAGGGTGGAGCTGGCAGTGCCAGCATGGGCTTAATCTCTCCCTGCAGATGGAAGGGTCCCTGCCGGCACCCGCTGTTTGGTAGTTCAGCCCTGCTTGGGGACAAGCATGAGCAGTTCAGGGTGTTCCTGCAGCCTTGGGGACCCCCATCCATCAGGTTCTATCAGGGTCTGGGGGTCATCTGCCATGCAAGAGCTGTTAACCGAGAGATGGTTTGATGTGAGGTGATGCGACAGCCCCACAGCAGCTCCAGCGATTGCTGGTGTGCACGGCGACAGCAGTCGGTCCTGCTGCCTCCCCATCACTCCCCAAAAACAGGGGTGGGGGCAATGAGACCCCCATCTATGCATGCCCAGAAAAGAGTTAGCAATACCCCCTTCCGAAAGGAGAGGGGCTAAGGGGAAACAGGACCCCCAACATCCGCAGGGTAGAATCCCCCCCTTTCCCTGGCAGCACACCGATTTTTAAATTTAAAGAGCTGTTGAAAATGGGGGTGCAGTGACAGCCCCCCTCCCTGCGGCTTCTCCCGCGGTGCCTGGCCACCGCGGTCCCCGGCCAGAGCAGCCATGGGCTGTGCGGGCGCGCGGCACGTGGATGTGTGTGTGAGAGGCGAGAGCCCGAGTGAATGAAAGCTGCCTGCGTGTGAGTGGCGGGGAGAGCAGGCACCGGCCCTGTGTGCCGGGGGAGCGTGGGCCGGCTGCGCTGGGGCGAGCTGGGATGGACCCTGCCCGTCCCTGGCCCTGGTGCAGGGGCATGGGGCGAAGGCAGGCACCGGCTGCGCCCGGCTGCTGAGCCTGGGGCTGGGCACCTGCCTGGGTGTTAAGGAGAGAAATGTTTAGGTTATGCTACTAGGAAATTAAACCGGTCCATTTCTGGATGATAGTGAGAAATAAAAGCCATCCATAAATTACATTATTCCTCCAGCCCTCTAACGATATGAGTGATTAGTGTGCAAGCAGAGCCCAGAGCCAGTGTCTTGGGACTGCTCTGGACATGGCTCTCCGTGCAGGAGAAATGGGAGCCCGGTGCGGCTTTGCCCTGAGGAGAGCAGGTATTGCATCCCCAGCCCCGAATCCTGGCAGCGCGAGAGGCGAGGGGGGCTCGGAGGCGGCTTTCCCTCCTGCCYGCCGCTCCGCAGGGGTGTGTGAGCAGTGGGGCCGCCCCAGCCCCAGYTGGGGAGCAGGGGCGGATGGCCCAGGGCCCCATCTCACCCCATGGGACAAGCCCGTCCCAGCCATGCTCTGTCCTGTGAGCAGGACAGCATGTGCCAGCATGGGGTCAATACCTTGGCTGTTTGGGGTGGGTCAAACCCCCTAGCTGCATTTTGGAAGGATGAGGGATTCACCTCTGGGGCTGTTGGTCCCCCAAAAGGAGTTAGGAGGCTCACTTTCCACCCCTGCTTTTTCACCCCTGCTTTCTCCCTCCCGTTGTCGCGTTGCGGGGTCTCGAGCAACTGCTTTGCTCCGCCCCAAAGGCAGCTGCAGCATTTGCAGTGGGTGAGCAATTGCTATAGAGACCATCTGCAGAGCTTTGGGATCCTCCTGCCTCTCGAGGCATGGCTGATGGATGGGGACTCCCTAACTCTTAGCACTTTGAGCAGCCCACCCAGTGAGATGAAGACCGTAGGTACCAGTGTAGTGGCAGCGCAGYGTCTGGCCAAGCTCTCCTCCCTACCTGGAGGGAGGGTGTTTCAGAGGCATCTCTCCTGATGGCCGTAAGAAAGGAGAGATGGGCCGAGCTGTCTCCCACAAAGACGCCGAGGGGAGGACGGGTCAGTGGCGTTGGTGGGAGCACGGGGGAGCTGGGCTCTGGTCCCTGCCGTGGAGTAAAGCCCAAGTGCTGTGCCCGGCGATGCATCTGCCGCAGACRGGTACCAGGTGATGGGCAGATCTAGGGCTGCGCCAGGGTTTGTTCTGCTGCCGGCAAACCCGGTGGCTCCATCGTGGCTGCTCACAGCCCGTGCTCAGCCAGGCGGGAGGAAAATCTCTGTGAGCTTGCCATAGCGTAGGACTTCCACCTGCAACGGGGATAATTTCTTTCCCAGRGTGTGAAGGGGGTGCCAGTGCTAGCCTGTCCCAAATAATAGTGTGTGTAGGGGGAAGAGCTGGGATCTGCCACCGGAGGATGGAGTGATGGGGCCGATGGGGTGGGAGTGAGGGCAGGAGGCAGGCAGGGGCCGGCCGGGCGCCCGGCTGTGAGTGTGCCTGGTAGGTTGTGTGCTGTGGCTGCCTGCTGGGTGGGTTCCGGGGAGGGCGACTGGGATGGGCACTGTGCCTGAGACCATGGCAGCACCTCACCCATGCCCAGAACAAAGCTCCTTCTCTTGCCCGGTTGCTTCCTGAAGCAGCACAGGGTGCATGGCCACCTCGCTCTGCCCTGCCCTGGGTCTGGCAGGGCTGGCTGCCCGCATCCCTGTGGCCAGCAGCACGCGTGGTTCGTCCCCTCCTCCTAAAAGCAGCCCCCAGGAGGGGTGACACGCACCGATGTCCTTCCCCTAGGGGGTCCGGCCCATGGGAACTGAGTGTGCTGCCTGTCCCCCTGCTCCCCCRCTAACCTGCCTCCTCCGTGCTGCTGCTGCCGCTGCCCCACGCGTCCCCCCTCCGTTTGCTGCTTCTGCTCCCGCGGCCCGGCGGTGAGGCTGGGCTGGAAGCTGGGCTGACCCTCGAGCCAGGTCCCCAACCTCCCCAGAAGGGCCCTAGTCAGGGTGGGGTATGGTGGGGAAAGGGCTCCCACTCATGTGCTGGGGYGGGGGGCTCCCGTGGGGTCCCCTCTGTGCCAAAGCGCCCTGCCCTCAACGGATGCTGCACCTTCCCAGGGTGATGGGAGCATTGCCTGACTCTGCCTCATCTCTGTCTGCTGTCTCCCTCTCTCTGGCGTCTGTACCCCTCTGCCTCTTCCCTCTTTGCTGTCCTGGCTTCTCTGCAGCCCTTTGRTGCCGATGAATCCCCTCTCACGGGGTGTTGTAGCCTCTCCTGACCGGAGGCTGAGATTCTGCCAGTGGGGAGGTGGGATGCTGCTCTGAGCCCACGCCAGGGCAGAGCTGCATGTGGGGCAGGGGGCATGGGGACSATGCTACTGGGTACTGCCGCCCACGGGCAGGTTGGATTTTGCAGGTGGAGAGGCCAGAGCTGAGGTTTTGGCAGCCGCTGCTGCATCCCTGCAGGCAGCAGCAGGTCGGAGACCGCGGGGAATTGGTGGCACAGGATTAATTGACAGGAAGTTCGTGGGTTTGGTTGGGGCGCTTAAACGTCTGATTTCTGCAGATGCCGATGCATAATTCATGGGCTGTCACAACTTTGGCCAAGGTGTACAGCTCCTGCTGCACGGGCAGGGAGGGGTTTGCCCCTTTGCCATCTCTGCGTCCGGGCACGCAGAGGAGTTTTTCCGCGTGGCTGGCTGTGTTGCAGCCAGATAAGATGTCCGGACTCGGTGCTGTTGCTTTCCTGTTGTGTGATGTGCTGGGACCAGTTGCCCCCAGAGCCTTGGGAGCGGGGACAGGAGGAGGTTTGGGAGGGTGAGCAGAGCTGGTCCCTGGAGCAGGGACCCCTGCCAGTTTCCCCTGGCCCATACTGGGTCCATACTTTGCGGCTGGAGCTAAGCCTTATGCCCTTGCCTTGCAGACGGGGCATCAGAGGGTCACTCCAGCCTGGAAAGACAGGAGAGACCCTATTAGTGGAGCTGCCTGCCCCCTCCCTCGCTGGCTCTGCTCATTAGTAGTGTTTTCATTAGGAGGAGTGGTTTGGTTTTGTTTAAGCCAAATTGCTGTGCTTGGGAGATGATAAATCCATCTGCTGGCAAATCGCTCTCCTGCCACTGGGATGGATCCCAGCCCTGGGCTTTAATTGTGCTGCAGATGAATGAGCCTGTAGTGAAATGAATCTCCCTGCCATGCCCCACTGAGGGGGCTGAGCCAGGCGGGCTGCCTCCCTGACACCACGGTGAGGGACTCTGGCTTGGATTAGGGGTCAAAATCCCATGCTAAGGGGTTGTGGAGCCCTGGGGGTGGTTATTGCCAAGCAAGCTTCCCTGGGCTGGTGCAAGCAGCTTCCCTGGGAGTGAAGGAGGAGAGGAGCCCCTTTCCACAGGGCAGGGGCTGTGGGTGGRTGCAGGGGTCCTGTTCAACCCACCGTCCGTGCCAGGGTGCTCTGCCGGCAGCCAGGGCTGGGTGGGTGCCATGCCATGGGSGTGAGCAGCAGGACGGGGCATGGGACAGGGCTGGGGTTGGGATGCAGGGGATGGAGTGGCCCTGCTCTCAGCGATACCCTACCGAGTGGCTTTGCAAAGGGGATGTGGCGTCAGGGCTGTGCTGGGCAGGAGGCTCTTATCGGGGTCCTCCCACCTCCAGGCTGCTGTGGCTCAGGTTGGTTCTGGCTTTTAAGTAAATTTGCCTTCCGCTTCAAATGAAAATGGGTGGTGCAGCCCCCCSGGGAGTGGTGTAAGTAATTAGCTTGTTTGGAAGCGCAGCCCTGGGGGAGAGGAGCTGGGGGCAGGATGGCTGTCACGTTCAACGGGAGCTAGAGGGGATGGGGGACACGGGGGCGTGTCACCTGTGTCTGAATTTGGGTCTCCCTGAATGTCTCCTCTCTGGTCCAGACAGGGCGAGTCACCTATGGACACTGTGGGGAGGGATGCTGTACACGTGCACGCCGATGCTCTTGCAGCATCGTGCCTCTGCCTGTGGCTGACGGCAGCCCCCAAGGCTCAGCTCCATCCGGCTCTGGGTGACTCCAGCCCCGTTTTGGCAGGAGCCACCTGGCTTTTGAACCTGTCAGGCTGCGATCCCTCCTTTTCAGGCAGCCGGCACCCCTTCCGACCGCAGGACAGTGTTAGCATTGCTGTTGGGAGCTCTGGGGTGTGGCAAGAGGGTCGGTGTCTCATCCATGCTGCTTCTGCTCACCCCAGCTGGGGACATTGGGGACCTGGGGATGTCGGAGTCTAGGGGCCATAAAAGCAGGTGCCCCAGCTCTGATCAYGGCTGCTACGGTGCCTATCTGATTTGTGCACCAGCTCCATCCCCAGCGAGCATGCGGGGGGCTGTGCCCTGCGCGAGGCGAGGGCACCGTGTGCCCCTGCRTGCAGACGAGCCCGATCCACACTCTGCACGGAGAGCCCTGGGCTGCAGCTTGGGCAAGCTGGTGGCTTCGTCCCGGAGGGGAGGGAGGGATGTGGGGTCTGGCTGACCTGTGGAGAGGTCTGACAAGGATGTGCTGCAGCAGCAGCAGTGCCCGCAGGCAGGCAGGGGATGCTCAGAGCCCCAAGGGCCAGTGCCAGGCTGGCAGCAGAGATGGATGGCTTCGCCTGCGGGCCCTCTCGCAGGAGCAGGTCAGAGGCAGTGATGGAGTAACTAACTCTGCAGGTGAGCTGGTGGCAGGAATCTGCTGCCCCAGCTCTGCCGTATGGAGATGGAGGGACTGACTGGGCAGGACGGGACCCCCCTGGGCTGTCCTGCTGCCACCTCCTGTGGCAATGATGTTCCTGCACCTGCATGGGGTCTCAGCTTTCTCTGACCCCGGAGCGGGCAGGGCTGGCCACTGGTGCTGGGTTTTGGGGTCATAGCACAGGTTAGCAAATGGGTGCGGGGCTCGGGCAGCACTGCGAGGGATGCTGTAATATGCTGTGGTTACGGCTGATCCCGGTGTCCCCTGGGGACATCTCAGCCCTCTCCTGGGTGGTGGGATCTGCCCTTAAGTACCTCTTCTTTCCCCCCCAACTCTCCTTCCAGAAGTCGCATCTTCTGAACTCAGCCCCTGCCCTGCACCGCTCGTGCTGACCGGAGCAAATTTCCCCCGGCGCCTGCCCTCCCCGCTCGCCTCCCCTCCGCCGTGCAAAGTGAGTCACTCCCAGGCACTGGGAATCATTCATGTCATTTCCCCCTTTGCCGCAAAGTCATTAATGCGAGTGGAATAATTTGTTGCGTAATGGAGAGGATCAGCGGGAGCACTGCTCTGTCGGGTGATGCCTGTCCCTGGCTCACCGCCACCTCGGCCACCGCTGCCCTGGGAGAGGGCAGCTTGGTGGGATCGCTGGCTGGGAGCATCCCAGGTCTTGCTGGGGTTGTGGTCCCATGGCCGCACTGTGCTGGCAGTGATGGTGTCAGCTCCCTGAGATGTTTTCCCAAAACTGCTGAGTCCCGCCTGGACCCCAGCTGGGTGGGATGGACATGTTTGTCGTGGCCTCAGTGTCTGCTCACCCTCGCACAGCTCCTCTGAAAGGGGCTCATCCCAACTGCTCCATGGTGACATGGGCAAGAGGTGTCCCCGGCATTGATCAGGGTGTGTGCTGTGGCACCCTGCGTCCCTGCCTCGTCCCCGCCACGTGCTGCTCCAGCTCCTCTGAGCTCCCCAAGCCGTGGGGTCACAAGCATTTCCACCAGCAGCTGGATCCCTCCTGGCTTCTTGCTTCAGAGCTGGGGACCCCGAGGTGCCCCAGCAGGGGTGCAGGCTGTGTGGGACCCTGCGCAGCTCAGGGCCCTGTGGCCCTGAAGGGCAGCCCTGCAGCCGCTTGCAGAGAGGTCCCAGCCGGCTCTTGCTGCTGCCAGTAGCAAACCCCTGCACGGGGTGCAAACCATGCACGGCCAGGGCTCCCTCCTGGGGACCTCATGGCCTCCCAAGCAGGGGGATGCCTGCAGGGGGGACTCGCTACCCAGCCCAGCTCAGGACTGGGGGTTGTGGGAGCCCTTGCTCGAGTGATGCTCGCTGTGATTATGGCAGATCAGGTCTCTTCCCCTGTACAGCAAGGCGGGAGGAGGGCAGGGAAGAGGGCTTTGGTCTTTAAAAGGTATCGCAGAGGCTGCCCCCCTGCCCAGGGTTAATTTCCTTCTATCCCACGCTTGGCCGGGCATTAATTTGAAGATGCTGCAACGGGAGAGGGGGAGCCTAAGAGGATTGGGCTGAGAGCAGGAGGATTTAGCGAAGGGAAGGAATGTGGCTGGGGCTGGGGGCTGTGCAGGGGACAGCAGCATCCCACAGAGCAGGATAGGCAGGGGGGAGGAGGTGGCTGTGCACCCCTTGAGACCGAGCCACCCCAATGTGTCCCAGCGGTGACTGCAGTGGTGTCCGCTGGCTCCCACCAGGACCTGGAAGGGGACGCGGGGGTGAAGCCCTCCCTGTCCCCAGGGAGAGCACCACAGCTGGGCAGGTGGATGGGGAGGGGGCTGCGGGCTGCTGGCTGGCAGCGTGGCCATGCCCCATGTCCCACCGCTGCCCCTTGCTGTGCCTGGGAAACAGGGCAGAAGTTTCAAACCCAAGCCTGGAAGAACCCAGTGGATGGGCATCRTGCCTGGCTCCATGGGGTGCGGGCAGAGCCCCTGTGGGGTGCCACATCCCAGCGGGGACTTTGACCCCTCGCTCCAGCTGGGCAGCGAGTCCCCTCAGTGCAGAGGGCTGCCCCGGAGCAGGGAGGAGATGGTRTTTAATATGTCAAAGCGACTCACTGAAAACCTGCTGCTCCCTGGGGCTYGTCCAGACCCAGCATCCCCGGGAAGGGGCTGAGATCAGGGCCACCCCAGCCCGGTGTGAGCTGGAGGAGGAGGCTCTTGGGACCACATTCATCGGGGCAAAGGAGCCTTTCCGCCGCTCCGTTGCCCTCAGACCTGAGGGTCCTGCCTCTGCCCTGGGCCACAGCTCTGGGGCAGGGACGTGGGTCCTGAGGGGCCGTGGTGGCTCCCCAGCCCCATGCCACCCCGCGTCTCCCTCGGCGCTGTTTGTTTTCTCAGCCCGCCCTGCTGTAATTACAACCCGCTGTCACTCTCYGGATAATACGTCTTTCCTTTTATCACTGTTTAATTAAATAACTGTGGGGACGTAAGGGGCTGGTAACCCCTTGTTTGCCGGCATGAACAACCCGGTGGCGCTGGGGAGGTCTCTTRGGGCTGGCAGAGAAGCTGGATGGGAAGGGCTGTACCCTGGCTCAGGGAGCACGGTTGACCACAGRGTACCTGTGTGCCCGTGAGGGATGAAGCGCTGATTTTGTTGTGCATGGGCATAGCATCTCTGGCACAGGCATTTCCAGGCCATCCCCGAGGAGGTGCCCTGGAAGCGACCGCTGTGGCCCTGTCTGTAATTCTCCCCATGGCTTGGAGCCATGCCTGCTTCCAGGCCAGGAGGAGCRTGCGGGCAAGGTACCTGCTGCCCGGCCAGCCGCCTCTGCCCGCAATTAGTTGGTGCTAATGAGTGTCCCTGTCAGCTGCTGCTGGGTCAGTGAGCTCTGGCTGAGTATCTGCCAGGCGCTCCCCCTGCGGGGCTGTGGACGCGTGGGTCCTGCTCCGTGCTCGCCGGAGCATCCWCGGTTGTGCTGTTGGTCCTCAGCGYGGACATGGTTCCCTCTGCTTTCTCTCCATCCCTTCCCTCATCCCTCTGCTGTCTCTCYGCCTTTGCACCTTCCCCAGGAGGCTGGTCCCAGTTTGGGCACCGGCAGTGGTGCACCTCCAGGTTCTGCCCCTGTGTCTTGCTCCCTTGGGTGCCCCTTTCTCCCCATCCCAGCCACCCCGCAYGGTGCTGTAGCGCCGGGAATGGTGTCTGTTACAGCGTCCTCAGGAGCAGGATGTGGCTCTGTTTAAAAACGCGTGGGCAGGGGTGGTGGGAGCGCTCCCCGGAGCACTGCCTGTCCTGCTTTGATGGATTGGGGAAAGGTCTGATCTGACGGGATTTCCATCTACCCGAGACAAAGTGCTGCACCGAGCTGTGGCAGGGCAGCCCGGCCCGGGCAGGGATAGATGAACACCCCCAAACTGTTGCCAAGCCCCGAGGTTTGTGTTTGCCTGCAGCGAGGAACCGGGTCTCTTTGCAGATGCGAGCCCCTCCCTCGCAGTGCACCGAGCACCCGCCGTCGGTTGTACAAGCGGCATCACAACCTACGCTTAGCTTGGGTCTCGTGGAGGGTGGGGGCAGCTCTTTGCRTTGGTGTTGAGATATACAAGATGCGTGGCTGGGGTAGACTGGAAAATGTCCCCCATTTGGAGACTGGCCTCCCGGAGCTGTGGGCAGCCCTGGGTGTCGGGGGCCTGGCTTGGAAACGATCGGTTTGCAGATGGAGAGGTTTTGGGGGCACTCTGGGGCTTCGTGGCAAGATGCTGTGGGGAGAGGAGCTCCCTGCCCACGTAGGGGCTGCATGCAGGCAGGGGAGCGTGGGGTGACCTGCAGGCTCGGGGTGCCTCTCCTCCTGGTGCGCTGCCTGTCCTCGCTGCCTGTCCTCCTACCTGCCCTGGATTTGCAGCTCAGGAGTCGCTTTGCACAGATCAAAGCCTGGGGGCATCTCTCATCTCGGCTTACCGGGGTCCTGCCTGCCCCTCAGCCCAGAGGGCAGGGGGGATTTGGAGGTAATCCTTGCAGACGGGATGCTGCTGGCTAATTATAGCAGAGCCTCTTGYTTCGTGGGAACCACAGCGAATTGTCCCTCGAGCCCAGGCAGTGGTGGTACAAATCTGCTGCTAATTAGACTTGAAAGTCCTCTCGTGAGCTCAGGCGCAGGATGGATATTTGATTATTAACATATTTATTTCTGAGCCTCTCAGCAGGTCTTGCACTGGGAGGCTGTACTCTCCCCCCGAAAAATTGCCAGGCACATTTATTACTATCAAGAGTGCTTGGGSGCTCCAGAGAAGGGGGGCTGTTCAGCTCTCTGTGCTCATTTTTGGGGSTGTCTCACCAAGATGTGTGGAAAAGACATCTTGCTGATGCTGAGGAGGTCCCAGGTGGGAGCGCGGTCCCCAGGCTCTGCTCTGGGCCTCCCACCAGCCCCTCTGCCAGGTGGGATGCTCCTGACCCTCATGCCTAGGTGG
Source organism: Oceanodroma leucorhoa (assembly GCA_030449065.1). Lineage (NCBI taxonomy): Eukaryota > Metazoa > Chordata > Aves > Procellariiformes > Oceanodroma > Oceanodroma leucorhoa. Next base: position 652,124 of record JASVER010000083.1, on the reverse strand, counting down.
GAACCCAGGGATGTCTCTTCCCACCTGCTCCTGGGAGGTTGGCTCCAGCACTGGGTAGGCAGTGGGGGGGGATGCGAGGATGACCCAGTGGTGCGGAGCTGGTGCTGAGCACTGCAGCCCAACACAAAGCCGCCTGCCACAGCACCCCCAGGGAGAGCATCCCTCCCTCTGGCGGAAGCAGACAAACTGCGATGGAAACACTGCCTCTGAAACAACCAAAAATAGCTTTCCTGTCCCCAAAATGTCAGTTTAAAAAGGCAGTYTCTGGGGGCCCCCCTGGGCTGGCCGTGGGCTGAGTGGGTGCCCTGGAGATGCTGGGTGGGTGGCCCTGCTGCCCCGTGGGGCAGGGAGTGCTGGGCAGGGGGCTGGAGGGCTGAGCCATCAGTCGGGGTATGAGTGGGAAGAGGGTCASTGCTGGCGTGGGGGGCCATCAGCCCAGCYGTGGGGCTGTGCAGCGTCTTGSGATGAGGCTGGAGAAAGGTGCGGGTGGGCTGTGGGCTGTCGGAGGGGCAGCACTGGCCTTGTGTTTCTTCCCTGCCCTAAGCCTCTCAGGTCCCCCCAGCCAGGTTGTCACCCACCCGGGGGTTTCAGGCCAGTGCCAGGGGCTGTTGGCGTGGGGACAGGTGAGGAGCCGCGGGTCAGGACCTCAGCCGCATCTGCAGCGCCGCTTTGCTCTCCCTCCCTGCCTTGTCGCTGCATCTCCCCGTGCGGGGACGGTCAAGCCGGGGAGCGGGGAGCAGGCGCCTTGTTGCAGCACCAGAGTTAYTAATAGCAGTAAATACTCTCGGTGCCTTCAAGCCAAGTCCATTTTGGGGGAGATTCCTGCCATTTGAAGTATGTTTCCCTTCCCTGGGATCCCTCGGGCGCCTTATCTCCCTCTCCCAGCTGTGCAGCTGGCACTGCCGGAGCTCCTGGATAAGCCATGATGCTAATAGCCTTTCCCGTGCCRCTCGGCCTGGCAGCATTTGGCTTGGTGATCGAGGGTGCCCCACTGCCGGGCCCGCAGGCAGCCCCACGCTGCCTGCACACGTGGGAACTGAGGTCRCATCCTAACCCGTCCCCGCTGTGTTTCCTCCCGTCACGGTGCCGACCCAGAGCTGTCAGTGGCTGAGCGAGCGCTGATTGCAAGGAAATTAGCCTAGTACCATCTCCCATTTACTGGAGCCCAACCTGTGCATGATTGCACGGGGCTCGTTAATTTGTYGCCATCACTGTGGCTTGGTGCAGGGCAGTGAGCGTGGCAAGGCTGGAGGGGAGCGCGCCGGGGGGCCAGGACACACGGCAGCCTGCTGGGGTGTTGAGGGCCATGCCCTCCCCTGGAGCAGATGTGGGAGCAGGGCTGGCATCACCTGTGGCCAGGCTGAGATTTTTCCCAGCCTCGCAGTTCAGGAGACCCCGGTGAGACTTGGAGTGGGAGCTGGGACAGGCCTGGGGATGCGGGGTGGTGTGCTGGGGATGCAGAGCCCTGCTGCTCCCCGTGGGGTGCYGTGGGCATGAAGCAGGGTGGGCATCCGAGGGGCAAAAAGATGTCGGTTCAGGTTAAGGAGATGCTGTGACTGTGTTGTGCCCTGGCACGACCTGTGCACCCCCAGATGGCGATGTGCCCACTTGCAAAGGCTGTACTCTTCGGAGGTCCTGGGGCCGTGCTGCTCTACTGCCTGATATATCCTGGGTGCCCCCTGAGTTGCTGTGTTTTGCAGACCCAACAAGCTCAGAAACGGCCCTGGATGCTCCAGGCAGGCTGTGGTGTCCTTGCTTACCGCTGCCATCTCGACATTTTGGTCCTATAACCAGGGCTGGTCTCAGCTCCTGGCTCTTTTCCCTTCCCTGTGCCTCAGTTTCCCTGCAGATGGTGGTGCTGGTCCTTGCCCTCCCCTTTGCCCTCCCTTTGCAGGGCATGGAGGGTCTTGGGGTGCACCCCAGGAGCCTGGGTGGGGGGCGATGGAGCCTGTCCCCCCTGCCTTGTCCTCTCCTCCCTGCTGCTCACTACCCTGTGCATGGGGGCGATGAATTATTCACGTCCCGCCTGGGGGGTGTGTGTGTGTGTCTGCAGCTGCCCGCATGATGCCAATGGGGCCGACGTGCCACTGAGCACAGAGAGCTTTTCTGTGCAAATCCCTGAAATATTTAGCAGAACTGACTTTAAAAATACAGCTTGGGAGGAGTTAGTGCCTCAGTGAAACCTGGAGGGCTGGGGGCCATCACAGGGGGTGATGGGGGCGACGGATGCCCTGGGGTGGTCCCCTGGCTCTGGCCCTGGTCTTTGCCTGACACCCACCACCCAAGTTGCTGGTGGAGCTTGTGTCTGTCTGTCTGTCCAACCACCCATCCGTTGGGTCTTTCTGCTTGTCTCTGCCATCAGATGGTGGGGGTGCCCCCATCCTTTCCCTGCATTTCAGGGGTGCTTCGGAGCCCGGTGCTGGGCTCAGCCCGCTGGCTGGGGCATGTCCCAGTCCCCAGCCCGGTGCCACCAGAGCCAGGCTGCTGCCCCATCACCCGCTGCATGCCGGCTGCTGGCAGGTCAGTGCTGCAGGGCCCGTGCACAGCATTGGGCCAGGCTCCTTCCCTGGCAGCGCCTTCCTGAGCAGACGGATCACATCACATGCATTTTTTAACAAGATCCACCGGCTGGGAACGAGCCAAACTGTCGCCGCAGGTTTGTGATCAAAGCCAGACGTGCCCTGACAGCCCTGAGGGAGGGTGGCCCTGCACGCCGCCCCTCTCCATCACATGGCTGATTTATGGGGCATCTATCCCGGCGGAGCAGTTTGGGGATCTGGCAGCTTTGCAGGTTGCAGGTGTGTTGCCCCTGCCTCCCTGGGGGTACTGGGATGGCCAGTGTCCTCCTGCATGGCACGGCGYGGCGATTCCTGAACCAAGTATCTAAGGATGGGAGCAGCCACAACGCAGAGCTCGTGCTGCCGTTGGGYTTCTTGCACAGCCCTACACTCCAAAATGGCACCTTCTGCTGGGAGTCAGAGTGAGCTGGGTTYGCTGGCAGCCAGGGTGAGTTAGGAAAGGGTTTGTGCTTGTCCTGTAAATATGTTTTGGGCCAGGTTCACAAGGGAGTGAGAGGAGGAAAGGGATGCAGGGAGMTGCAGCCGGCTCTGGATGGGGAGCCAGCTGGCTGTGCCGTGGCAGGGCTGCCCTCAGAGGCAGCCTGGGCTGCTGGCAGCTCTTCCTTGGCCTTCGCAAGCTCGCCCTTTCATGGATGCTCTCTGTGCACCTCGGCAATGTAGGAGCCATGTGCTGCCCCTTGGTCTGTGCATCGCAGGGCCGAGCCCCTGGGAGCATGGCCGAAGGCAGCATGGGCTCACGGTTAGAGCACACTGCTCCTCCCAGGCTGTCTGCCCCACTCTGAGCCTTCCTCCCACCTCCTTGCTCGGTTTGCTCCTGTCCCCGTTGCTTCCCCGGCCCAGGAGGCAGGCGGGGTGGGGTGGCGGGCACCTGCGGTGGGCCCATGCAGCATGGTTGTGCTGTGTGCTTCCCTCTGCCAGCACCAGCAGAGCCCGCGGGCTGTGCTTCACCGTGRCAGCACATCCCATGTCAGAGCCGCTGCAAATCCTGCCTGCTAATAGCTATGCAAATTACCTCATTAGCTGCCTTATTTATTTTCTCTGGCATCACGTTTTCAGCACTTCCCCGAGTCCTGGAGGCTGCGGGTCCCCGGGGCTGGGAGGAGGCAGGAGCGGCAGTGGGACCCCACGCAGGACTGGCTGTGTTGAGCCTTCCCCTGCAGATGGCAGCGGCGTTTGGCTCCCACAGAGCCGCCCACCCCGACGTGAAGTGTCTGGGACCAGAGGCTTGCCTGGCTCCTGCAGCCTCTGCTGCTGGGATGTCCTCCTCCTCACCCCTGGCTCTGGGGTGAGTTTTGCTGAGCCCTCCCCTCCAGCCAGGAGCCGCCCCGTCCCCCGCAAGCAGCCATGGGTCTGGCATTTCTGTGACGTGTGTGCCCTCTGTCCCCCAAAAGAGGTGACTCCTGGATTTAAGGACAGAGAGAACAGGGCATCTGCCCAGTCCCTGGGGATCTGAGTGGTGGCTTGAGGTTTGGCACAGGGCTGCAGGGTGCCCTGCATCCCGCCCACCCTGATTGCCCTTCCTCATTAATGGAAATGTGCCTCCTTCCCACCCTGATTACCCTTCCTCTTTGATGGAGATGTTGTTGGCAGATGCTGTCGCAGGGGTCTGCCTTCTGCCAGCCCCAGGACGATCCCAGAGAGCCCCCAGATGCCCTGGTCAGGGTGGCCCTGGGCTGGAGCCCTGCTCTGGTCCTGTCCCTGGGGCATGTGGCCCAGACCGAAACGCTTTGAAGCCCAGGCACCATCCAGGGCTGGCACAGGCAGGAACAGCCCCCGAGCACCAGCCCAGCGTGGTGCCCCTTGAGGATGTTCACGTCCCAGGGTGTCCCTGCCCTTGCTGACTGTGCACACAAGCGTGTGGCTGCCTGCAAGGATGGCTGTCTCCTGGCTGCATCTTCCAGGGGTGCTCACATGCCCATGACACCCGTGACAGTGGGACAGGCTTTGCACGGGCACCAGGGTACCCACATACAAGTGCTGTTCCTGAAAACCTTGATCCAGTCACCCCATGGGCTTGTCAGTGCCGTGCCAAGCCACCTGCAAGCATTGTGTCTGGTCCCCCCCTTCTGTTTATCTTTTATTTTTCCCCTTCTCTTTGTGGCTGTACTAATGAATATTTCATGGTCAGGAACCAGCGTGAATTCCCCCGGCTGCTCCCTGTCCCCAGCGCTCCCGTGGCAGGTACCAGCCCATATGTCGGTGGCTTAGGAAGGATGTGTCTGCCAAGAAGCTGTCTCAGGAGGAGAGGACCTGGGCAGGGAAGAAAGCAATGGCTCTGGTGTGGACAGCTGTGTTGTGTCCTCCTCCCTGGCGGTGCTGTCACTGTCCCTTCAGCCTGCAAGGGACTGCCAGCAGAGCATGGATGGCCTTCACGGTTCCCGTGCATCCTTGCACACGTGTGCACTGCCTTGCCCAGCTGCCCATGCTTGCCTGCGTGCTCCGACACAACTGCACGTGTCCCCTCCTGTCCCCTGTGTGCCATCAGCCGCCACAGCCGGCTGAATGAACCATGTCCCCGGCTCACCTCCCCGTGGCCCCGCCGCTGCTGCTGTGCTGTACGGGGGCTCCTCTTAGCGTCAGGCAGCAGCAACGGCACCGTGGCATGCACAGACCGTGGGTCAGACCGTGGCACCGCACAGGCATTGCGTGGGCTGCCCTGGGCTCCCGTGCATCCAGGCTGGAGGTGTCCTGGCACAGCCCCAAAACCTGCAGGCAGGCAGCAGGGATTGGGGTCAGGGAAGTAGGGGATGRTTTTGCTCTCCAGTCTCCCTGAATTTGCCATTTATACCCTACAGCAGGGAGCTGGACCAGTCCCCAGTGCAGGCTCGGCACTGGGAGGTGTGGGGCAGCTGCTGYCCCTGCCAGAGCCAGAGCATGTGGAGGAAGCAGAGCTGGAGACAGAGCCTGGAGCCATGGTCTTCCTCCTTCCCATTGCTGTGGCTCTAGCRGTGCTGTGTCCCCTTTCGGGGGCCCAGCAGATGCTCTGGGGACACGGGCTGGCTCAAAATATCCCTTTGGGAGATTACGTCCTTTGCCCTGCGAGGCACTGTGGGGACTGGAGTTCCCCTGGGGCTGGGGCAGGGGCTGGGGGACCACTGGTGTCCTCGTGGGGGGAGCGGGTTTGGGAGAAGCACAGGTGGGGTGGGAGGCTGGCGGGGTGCACCCTGCAGTGGCACCCATGGTGGCTACGACCCAGGTGACAGATTGTCAGCAAGAAAGTGTGTGTAGGAGTGGGCTCAACAACCCTGCTTTGTGGCTTGCTTTTGATTTCTGCTGGATTCCTGTTTGTCTTGCTGGTGGAGAGGTGGGTCAGTGACCTAGTGGCTTTGCTGCCCTTCTGCAAGGGTAAGACATGCGGTCCCTGGTGCCAGCCTGGGGAGCCTGTGCTCGGAGGGAGCCCTGGGATGGGAGCAAGCCAACTCGCATCTCTCTGCAATGCACTGTCCTTGCAAAATACCTGCTGCGGTTGCTGSGTGCAGGGTGCAGGGGGAGAGGACAGTCCCCTGGCTCAGCCTGTGTGGTCCCTATGAGCTTCTGTCTTGGTGTCAGTGCACGAGGGCCTCTTTGGAGAGCCAAGGGCCAACCTGGAGGGGTGATGCTCCTTTGGAAATCACTGTCCGGTTCTGGACTGGTTGTAGCACCGAGGGATTCTGGCAGGCAGCCAAGCCTGGAAGTGGGGTGGGTGACATTGGTGCTGGGCTCTTCTCTCCCACCGTGTCCCTGCAGGCTGGCGTGGGGTGGTCTGCGCGTGTTGATGGGGAGGCATATGACCTCCTCTGTCCTGCATGGCCATCACGACCAGGGTGCACGGGACAGCTCTTGCATCTCCCACCTGCCCGGGACATGCCGGGATGGAGCAACCTTCCTGGCCAGGTGGGATCTGGCTCCCAAGGAGCTGGATGGCAGTTTTGGGATGGATCTGCAAACTTTGTTTGCTGTCAGGTCCTGTGGGCTCTGGCACCCTCCTGTGGCTGTTCTGCCACCTCTCCTGTATCCCACGGGCTTTTGGAATGCTGTGGCTGCCTTGGGCTGAGTTGAGCTGGCAGGTCCGCGCAGTGATACAGTGGAGCTGGGTCTCTCTCCCAGCATGGGGGGAGCTCTGTGTTTGCAGGATTTGGCCTTGTGTCACACAGCTCACGGGATCTGATCGTTGCAAGAAACTGTCCCAGCGTGTTTGTGTTGTGGGTTTGAGCCAGGAATCCGGGCTCCTGGATACCGTAGATAAGGACAAGGGTCCTAAACCCCTGACCTATCCCCGGAAGGTGGCAGGAGGGGACTGGGCACTGCTGGCAGCCCAAATTTCTGAGTTTTCGGCTGTGGGCAGGTGGTCTGCGGGGGGTGTGTTCAGTCAGGGTGTTGCATTCACAGACTGGCCCTGCAGCTGTGCCTCTGTGTCTGCTGAGCTGCCTGCTCAGCCTCGGCTGGCCTGGGCTGTCCCCTCCCTCCTGCAGGGCCAATGTCCCTTGCAGCACGTCCCTGGCCCGGGGCTTTGTGGGTGTGTTTTTGTAGGGTTGCAAACCCCTGGTGTGCTGTGTCATGCCTTGCTGTAGGGTCTCCCCAAACCTGGCTCAACCCTGCAACGACCAGTGCAGCATCCCCTAGTGCCTGTCCCCCACTGCCCCGGGGCACTGTCTGCCATGGTGCAGGGACTCTCTGTTGGGGGGCTGCCCCCCTTTGCAGGGGCATAGCCAGCATAACAGACAGGGAGGGCTTGGTTTGGAGGGGAAGGCCCTTCTTTTGGGGAGCAGGGGGTGAGGTTACTGATACCAACCCGTGGGGGGGCTCCTGCTCCTTCCCTTGGGGCTCCTTGTGGAGGCATTGCAGGACTGGGCAGTCTGACTATTCCTGGCTGGATCACGCCTGCACCCCCTTTCCCATCCTCAAGGGAGCAGAAGCTATATTTTCCATCAGGTCTCTTTTTCTTCACTTCCTCCCCCATTAATAAGAGATGAAGCTTATGAGATAATAGAGCCTGGATGGATGCAGAGCTGAGAGATTCTGCTGGTGTGGGGTGTGGATGTGATGTGGAGAGGGAACTGCAGCTGGGAAAACGGGACTTGGGGAAAGGATGTGGTTGCCAGTCTGCACAGAGCATCTTGGGCTGGCTCTGGGAGCAGGGAAATCCCACTGCCGCCACRCGCCAGACTCTCTTCTGGCTCTGACACACTGTGCAAGCTGGCAACTCACTGCCAGGCTGAGCTTTGGAGCGAGCAGCTCTCAGCCCAGGCAGTCTGGGAGTCTGACTCCTCTTCCTCGCATCCTTGCACCAATCCTCGTCTCCTCCCCTGCATGAAGCCAGCGGGAGTGGGTGGTTGGTGCCCAGGGATGCAGGACGGTCACAGCGCCGGAGGGCTGATGCTTGGGGATGCAGGACGCTTGCAGTGCCGGAGGGCTGATGCCCGGGAACGCAGGATGCTTGCAGTGCTGGAGTGCTGTTGCCACAGGGATGCAGGCTATTCGCAGCGCTGGATGGTTGATGTCCGGGGATGCAGGACACTTGCAGCACCGGCTGGCCGGAGCAGATGATTGATGCCCAGGAATGCAGGATGCTCACAGCGCTTGATAGTGGSAGCGGAGGGCTGATGCCCAAGGATGCAGGGTGCTCTCGGTGCCGGCTCCCCTCCGGAAGGAGCATCCTTCCCTGCTCTTGGAGAGAGGCGGCCCTGGGATGCAGCAGTGCCTCATTGGTCAGCGGGACCTGTGGAGTCTGTGGGTTGCCATACCAACCTGCCTCTGGTTCCCGGCCAGCCGGGGCGTGAAGTGCCGGGTCGAGCTGGTGGCAAGGGGCGGACCAGGAGCCAGGGGCAACCGAGGGCTCTGCYACCCAGGGAGGCGTCCATCCGCCTCTCCCGGAGAGCTGGCTGGCACCGCTGGGCTCCCTGGCCCCCAGCATCCCCCTGCCGTTACTCCCTGCCTCCCCCTGCAACTTTGCTGCACGGAGGGGACCGGCAGGCTGGCACAGCACGGGGGGGTTCACCCAGGCACCCCGCTCCCTCGCCGAGCTTGTGGTCAGCTTTTGTGTGCCTGAGCCCTGGGAGGGGCATTGCCGCCAGCCCCCCGGCCCCTCTGGATTGCAGCCAGCCTGCACAGGAGCATCCCAGCCCAAAACTTCCCGGCTGGCTGCCTGCCGCCTGGGAGCGGGGCCTGGCGGCTGCCGCGCTGCCGGGCGCTGCCTGTGCCCTCTCCGCCGGGCTGGACCTGCTGCTGATGCCCGCAGGCTCGCTCCGGGCAAGGAAGGCTCTGTCCTCCCGCGGGCATCACCTTCTGCTTGGAGGAGCTGGGGGGCTGTTTGCTGGCTGGGAGGGGGTGCGACTGGGTCCCTCCCCAGCGCTGTGAGCTGGAGCCATGAGCCACTGCCAGCAGCGCTGCAAGAGGCAGCTGGGCCGGGTGATCCGCTTCTTCTACCAGTTTGTCACCGGGACCCTCTCTCAAGGTAGGTGCTGCCCTGGGAGGCATGGGGGCTCTGTTCTGCGGGAGGGGTGTCTGTCTGGTGGGCTTTGTGGGGTTATTTGGGGAGGGGGGGAAATGCTGTTTAGGTGCTGAGCGATTCAGCCCCAGGCGGAGGGGTTGCACTGGGCTCCRTGTGGGGCAAAGCTGAAGATGTTCACAGGAGACAACGAAAGCCCCTGAAGGTCCCTGTGGACCTGGGGTGATGGGAATGTTTTATTTGGGGAGGGGTCTGGTGCAGAGTGGAGTGTGAGAAAACTGSTCTGCAAATAAATCACAGCTGGTCTGACCCTTCCCTGCCATGCCAGGCATATGCCTCCTCCGGGGCCGGGGCTGCACCCTCCATCCACCCGGCTGGAGAAGCCYGTGGGCTGGGGCAGGGACACACCCTGGTGCCTGCATCTGCCTGTGCTTGTATCCCGGGATGCCGCCTGGTCCTGGGGACAGAGCTGCGTGCCGTGTGATCCCGGTTTGCTGTCACAGCCGTGGCGGGACCCATGTCCTCCTGCCAGCCCTTGCACAGCCCAGCCAGCTGGCCAGGACCCCCTCTCCCGGGTGTGAGCCCAGAGCCACCTCCTGACCCCAACGGGCACGTCTCAGGGAGGTTGTCGTGTGCCTGTGTGTGCTGGGACCCTGGGTGGCCGGCTTCTGCCCCCGTCCCCATGCCTGGGGCAGGTTGCCCTCTCCGTGGCCTGGCCCCACCAGGGACCCCTGGGCTGCCACCCTGGGCCACGATGGTGCTGGGGAGGGATGCGCTGTACCGGGAGCATGGGGCAGGACTTGCTGGGCCAACGTGGCAGTGTCATGCCCTGGAGTGGGACTGGGACTTGCACTGCCTTCGCTAGGGCCCAGCCTGCCCAGGAAAACCCTCCCAGGCTCCGTCCCCTCCTCGCCTGGGGGAGCCCCTGGGTCGCCCCAGCCTGCGCCCGTCCCTGGGGCCAGGGGATGGCGTGGGCACCCTGGGGATGCTCTTGGTGCAGTGCTGGGGGCTGGGACACAGGAGCAGTATCTGCCCTGTGAGCCRTGCCCAGCTGCCGTGCCACCTCCCTGCCCATGGGGACCTGAGCCCTGCGATGGAGGATCGCTTGGCCCCGGGAATCCCTCCCCACAGGCATTTCCCATCACTTCACAGCCCCGTGGGCCCTTCAGGGCTCCGCAAGAGCCCACAACATGGCAATAGGGGAAGAGGTGCCAGGGTAAGCATGGGCCTGGCCGAGCAGCGTGCCAGGCTCCGGAGGCTGGGTGTGCCCGCAGGCAGCACTGGGTCCATCCCCGCTAGTTGGCTCCATTGGGCACCGGCCAACTAGCCCGGAGCGGAGGGGACAGAGGATGAGTCAGCTGAGTCCGGCCCCAGGTGCAAGAGGCAGAGCTGGAGGTGATGGAGTGGGAAGGGGACCTCGGCGTGCTCCCATCCCCACCACCTGCAAGGATGTCCTGCAGGTCCTTGCCTCGGTGTCTGGGCTTTGCAGCTGGGCACTATGGGGCTGGGTCTGTAGCAGGTGTCYCCCCGGGACGGGGTCTCTGGGCTGGCCATGTGTGGTGCTGAGCGGCCCTAAGGGCTCAGCACCGTGCTGTCCCTGCAGCCCTGCCAGGGTGTGCAGGGTGGCCGTGATCCATGGGGCTGGGATGGGTGCAGAGGCAGGCTGGCAGTGGGGTGCCAGCTACCACGGCTCACCCTCTTCTTGGTGTCCTCCTGAGCTGCGGTAGAAGCCAAAGTGGGGTGAAATGCCGGGCCGGGCAGGTCTGTGCCCCCGTAAGCTCGGGCTTGGAGTAGATGTGGGGGCTTGCACAGCCTTCTCCCTTCTGCAGCATCCCCTCTTCCCTAGCTGTTGCTCCAGTCCAGGTGGCACATGGGTCACCGGGATGCTGTGTCCCCCCCCAGCCTCTATCGTCCCCCATCGGTCCCTTCTGGGGGGCAATGAGCCCCTGTGTCCTCCGTGCAGAGGCAGAGGAGGTCCTGCAGAGCTCACCACAGAGGGCACTGGATGCCCGGCCAGGAGGGCCCGGGGTGGGGTGCCGTCCCGGCTGGGTGCCCTGGGGAGCTAGCCAAGGACAGGTCGCCARTGGGGGGAAAGAGAAGTGACTCAATCAATTAACCAGATTAAAACTGTGACTTCACCTCCCAAAAATAGCGTTTCACCAATATTTTAATGTGCTTATTAATAATCTGCTCGCGCTCTGATTAGCAGCGAGGTAATAAGAGATCAGCTGTAACCTAAATTTAACTCTCCCTAATGGATGATGGCCCCGAGAACCAAAAAAAAAGGAGAGGCTCCTATCCATCAGGCTGCCCCCCCGGGGGGTCAGCAGCACCCAAGGGACCCGGGCGGCTGCTGCCCAGCTGTGCCCTGGGACCACCACCTCTGCTGTGGCCCAGCTGGTGCCATGGCACATTTTGGGGGGGGGTGGTGCCCTAGCACCCTGTGGCACCAGGCTAGGAGCACCATAGGGGTAGCCACAGAGGTGGCTCCCAAGCAGGGCAGAGCCTGGCTGTGGTCAGGGTACGTGGTCCCCTCCCAAGGAGACAGGTCCCTTGGCAATGAGTGACTGCCCTGCTCCCTCCCCCGTCTGCTCCTGTCCCGCAGCAGAGGACRGTCCCCCGTGCCCAGCTGCTGGCGGTGCTGGGAGGATGGGTACAGGGACCAGCCACCTGGCTACCCGGTGGCTCTGGGTGTTGCCCCGTGCGTGCCTGTGGCACGCTGTGTGCACAGAGCTGCTTTCCGGGCAAGAAACCCTGCTCCCAGGCACTTCTATTTATACACAGCGGGTGGCTGGTGGGGTGGTTAATTTTAGCTGGGTGGCAGGGCTGCGCTGCTGGCAGCGCAGAAGAGCTGGGGCGGGGGTGGCTGGGTGGGGGATGCTTCATGTCTCTTATTGTCACAGCCCAAAGTGGGACAGGCGGCGCGGACTCAGTGCCAGCCTGGGCTGCCTGTCCTGCCACGGCTGTGCCTAGGGCAGTGTTACAGGGCCTGCCGCCCTCCCCAGTGCTGAGCTRTGGGCACATGCCAGGGCCACTTTGCCACCCTGTCCTGTGTCCCCCGTGGATGCTCAGAGCAGCTGGTCTTGGGGGAGAGAGAAGGGAAGGGRGGACAGACCCGGATGCCTGGGTTCTGCACCCTGAAAGGGACACAGCTGGGGTGACGCTGTGCTCCTCACCCCATGCCTCGGTGGCCATGTCCCCTGGCTGTAGCTGCAGGGGTGGGGATGGGACGTCTTGTATGCAAAGAAGCGTCGGGGTGAAACACTCGGGTCTGGCATCTTCCCCAGCCATGTGTCCCATGGGGTGGCTGATGCAGCCAAGTGTGGTCCGGGGACCAGAAKTGTCTCAGGCATGGGTGCAGCTAATCCCGTGGGGTTTGGGGTCTGCCAGTGAATGTGCCCAAATTCACAGTGGCACTGTCCAAGTGCCCCYGGTGTTACAGAGCAGGAACCGGGCTGGTTGGCTCTGGCTCCAAGCTGAGAAAAGGGGAGGCTGATCCCGGGAGTCCCCGGGGAGGTACTGTCCTGGGGCACAGGGGATGAGATGCCAGCACCTCTCTGCCAGGCCCAGCTCTTCAGGCCAGCAGGGCTGCGGAGGCGCCTTCCTTCGCGGCCCGGTGTCTGGAGCAAGGACGGGCACAGGCATCCCAGCAGAGACCCTGGCATTTGCCAATCCTGGGCTGCAGCATCATTCCCCGCGGAGCCCAGTTTTCAGGACTCCCAGCTCCTCCTGCGAGGTGGCAGTGAGGGGCTGAGCCCTGAGGGTCCTGGGGTCACCGGTGAATTCAGAGCAGCCGTCCAGCTGYGGCAATGCCTTGCCGGCCCCGCGGCGCAGGGACTCAGCCACATGTGTAGTGAGCCCCGTCTGCGCTCTGCCCCTTGCTTCCTTCTCCTGGCTGATGGTGCCACTCTCCCCCCGGGCCAGGAGGGTTATTTTTAACTGTTTGCCATGTGCTGCTTGAGCACAATTAAGGTAATTGGTTTGGGAGCCTGGCTCTCACACGCTGCTCCCAATTACCTGCCTGCCTGCCCGTGCGGCCCCCCGCCTCCCTGCCCGCTGTGGCCGGCTCCTCTGGCGGGGGGACTGCCGGGACAGGGCTGCCCCAGATAGTGCGGCGGGGCTGGACGGGGGGCGCGAGCGGGCACAGGGGATGGAGCCATGGAGAGGACATCCCTGCATAACGACAGCCTGCTCTATGCCTCCCTGATTGCCATCCTCCTCCTCATCTCCTATTGGTTCACCACCCGCTGCTTCAAAATCATCAGCGGCATCGAAGGTACGGGGTTGGGGACACGGGGGGACAGGGTGACGCTGGCCCGTCCTGTCCCCTTCCACAAGCCAGGCGGCGAGGTGAGCCGGGCTCTTGGTGTGGGAGAGGGGGATTGGGGACCCTGCTTTCTGCCTCTCTGGGGCACCTTGGTCTCCTCCTTAGTCACTTTATTTGTTCCTCCTGGTCCTGGTCCTGCTCCACTGTGTGTGAGAGCAGCCGGTGGCAGCCACGGCCAAGCTGCAGCGGTGCCCAGGGCCGCTCCGGGGGGATCTGGCTCCGCCGTGCTGCCGGCGTCCAGGTACCACTGTCCCTCGCTGTGGGACAGGGATGCAGACGGGCTCCCTGGTGCCTCCCACTCTGTAGGGGGTGCCCAGTACCGATGCTGGGGCCTCAACCTGCATTTTGGGGCTCTTGGTCCCTTTGGGTGTGACCTACATCTTTGATCCTCAGCTGGTGTGTTGGGGAGCTCTGGGATGTGGCGGGGGTCCCGGTTTCCCCAGTGAAGGGTCTCTCCAAGCCCCGCTGCAGTGGGATGTGTGTCCTGGGGGCTTTGCAGGGTGAGACCCCCAAGGCAAAGAGCAGAGCAAGAGGGGTGGCACCGGCGCCGCTTGTCTGGAGACGTGCAGGGCCTCTCCTGCCCGGGGCATGCATTTCTCCATCCATCCGTGTGACCTTTCCCTGCACAGCTCAGGGAGAGCCACAAAGAGCCTCGTGGCTCTTCCCATGGCATGGCCAAATGCTGGCTGGCTGCAGGGGTGAGGAGCCACCCCTGGAGCCATGCCCCTTGGCAGGGTGGGGGGCAAAGCCCTGTTCCACTTCTGGTGGGGTGTGTATGTTTTGGATGGCGCTTTGAGCATCCCTTGCAGCCAGCTGCAGGTCTGTCTCCTCCAGCCTTGGGGCAGCTCCAGATTGAGAAGCATCCCTGGGGACCTGGGTGAGCCAAGGGGGTGGTCCCTTGACACCCCCAGCCCATCTGGAGCTGCCCTCAGTGGAAGGGGATGTGCTCTGGACAAGCAACCCCAGTGAGTTTGGGGGTGCTGGGAGCTGGGCTCTGGTGCGGTGTGTGGTACTGGGACATGGGACTGGCACCGGGTGCCTGTGCCAATCCTGCTGGGATCCTGCGTCGTGCTGGCAGTGAACAGCGGAGGGCTTTTATTAACAGCTCAAGCACAGAAATGAGTAATCCTGACACGGCGGCCAGCGGGTGATCTATCAGTGCTCCGCTGGGGAGGCCAGCTGGCACGGGAGAGGCACGAGGGCAGGCGGGGAAGCTGTCACTCCATGGCTGACCTGCCGCTGCACCCTTTGGCCCTAGCATCCAACAACAGAGACGCATGAGGGACCGATGATGGTCCCCTCAGGTGAGCTGAGCARGTTTGCTTTGCAGAGGAGCTGTCCCAAACCCTCTTTACTGGAACAAGTCCTGGCTCAGGCTGGAAGGCCTCCTCTACTGCTGTTTCTGGCCAAAATCAGGTTGCATAAATAGCCCCATGGCATGTGGGACAGGCATCGGCCATGGGAGCAGCTGGAGGCTCGGGGAGATGATGCGTTGCAACCAGGGCTCAGCAAGAAAAATGGCTTTAAAAATGCAGTTGGCATGTGGGAAACTTCCTCCGAGAGAGCAACAGGTCTGTGCTACCCCATTCCCAAAGCGACTGGCTTGGGGCACGGGTGAGGCCGGGAGCCAGCCGGGTGAAATCCAGGCTCAGTGCCTGGAAACTCGCCGCTTTCCAAGAAAAGGAAATGTCAAGTCTGAAAACTTCCAGCCTGAGGGATGTTTCCCCAGGGAGGACTTTCATCTCTCTCCCTAAGCCGCCTCTGATGCATCGCTGGCATCTTCTGCTGGCATTAGAGCCTTGGGAGCACGCCCCAGGCAGGCAGGAGATGCCAAGCCTGGTGGCACGGAGCTGCTAGATGGCCCGGCCATACCGTGACCTGGAACTGAGCTCTCCGTCCCCTGCCAAGTGACAAACCTGCAGCCTCCTGGGCTGGGAATGGGGTCCTGGGTGGGGGTTCGGGGCCTGGGGGGGTTGTTGTGGGGCAGCCCTGCTGAGAGCTGTTGCCAGCATCAGCCAGCACCTCCGCCATCCCCTTCCCCCCCATGGGTGTCCCAGGGTGACATTTCTTCCCCTGGTGACATATTTCCCCCGCCCCTGGCACAAAGACAACAGGGAGGAAAAGAGGCTTTCTGCCCTGGTGCTGTCTGCAGGGCCCTTTGTGGGGGCAGGAGGACCCTAGAGCGGGGCAGAGGGGTCTGCCCCATAGCCTGGGCATGGCCACCCCACCTGTACCTGGGGCAACTGGTCTTGCTTCTGGGGGGGGACAAGGCAGGGTGGGGGGCAGCAGTGGCATGGGGGCAGCCCTACTCCCTGCCTGCCTGGTGCTGGAGCTGGGACTGTTCTCACTTCATGCCCCATATGGGACTCATCCACCTGGGGATGGACAGTGCCAGCAGCGTCCCCAGGGGAAGCTGTGCACCCTAAGGGTGCTGAGCCCTAATGATGGGGCAGGGACCAGCAGGCGCCCAGCTCCCCGGTGGTCCTTGTGGCTCTGATCGAGCAGCCAGGCAAGGGCTGGGATGCGGTTAAAAAAAAGCGTAGGAGCTAAATATAATCCCGTTGGCTGTGCGTGGATGTGTGCTTGAGGCACGCAGACGCCTGGGTTCACCCTCTGCCTCCAGCTGCTGTGTGTCCTTGGCTGGGTCCCTTGGTCCTGCTGGGTCCCCAGCCCCTGCGTCCCCTCCTCTCCTGCCTGTTGCTGTGGGTCTGGCAGCATCCCGGGCATCCTGCATCGCAGTCCCCGCTCCCGGCCCATTCCCCCAGCCCTGCTCCCCGTCTCCCCTTGGCTCTCCCAGCAAGACGGCCAGACGCATCCACCTGCTCGGAAATGGGGCAGCTGGACCTGTTGCCCCAGACCCTCCCCAGGAGAGGGTTGCGGGGATCTTGGGGTGCTCAGCCATGGTGGTCCCCACGGGGCAGGCACTCGTGTGGGGCGCAGAGGACAAGTCTGAGTCATCCCCATCCTGGATGTTTAGCCAGTGCCCAGCGTCCTGTCCCTCCCCATGTACCCCCCCGGGAACCGAGTGCCTTTTAATATCTGTGGCCCGTTTCCTTAGCAACTGCATTAAGCAAATCGATGGAGGTGGTGTCATTGGAATGGTAGGGCATGCCTCCTTCCCCTCCCGGCCCCCCCATCCCCGCCACCCCCCCACGCTTCCCTCCRCTTGGCCTCTCTCCGCTCTTACTCGCAGGCACGGCCCTGCTCCGCCTGGGCTCTTGGCCGCCAGCTCCTCAAGCCGCCTGCCACAGCCCCGCGCTGACCCCTTGCTCGCCCACAGCTGATGGCGGGTGTCCCCGAGTAGAGGGGTGACAGCTGATCCCCCCTCGGGGACAGCGGCAGGGGTCCCTGGGGATGCGTGGTCCGGCGGCTGTGGCACTGGGGTGAAGGGGCTCCAGGACGGCGGTGGGGAGGGGGTGGGGGGGTGAGGGGCCATGAGACACCCCCACCATGAACCTGGAAGGCCTTGAGATGATCGCGGTGCTGGTGGTCTTGGTCCTCTTCGTCAAGGTGCTGGAGCAATTTGGCCTCTTCGAGCCYGTGTCCTTGGAAGGTAACGGGTGCGGGCGGTGCTGGCTCCTCAGGGGACACGGGGGGCAGCTGGTGGGTGTCTGGAGCTGCCCCCAAGGATGCTCTGAGGCTACTGCATCCACAGGAGAGTCCTGGGACATGGTGTCGTCTGCTGCTCGTAGGGGCAAGCAGGGGGGTCCTGGTGCGGGGAGCGGGGTGTCCTGCCTGCTCTGTACGAGGTCCCAGTGGCTGGGGAYGTGGGGAGGGGACAGAGCTGGCAGGGTGGCTGCTGCACGGTGGTGATGTTTGCGTATGGTGGGGTGCTGTGGGCTGGGGCTGTGTGTGAGTGTGCAGGTGGGCACCAGGGTGTTTTCCAGCACCTCTACAGGAGCAGGGTCTATGATCACCTCACCCTGAACATGAGCTGTCAGACTCAGCACCAGCCTGCAGAGCAGCCAGGCCTGGGCAGGATGGGTCCCTGCTGCACTTCCTGCTCCTGGCTCTTCCCAGAGCCCCCCCATGACCCTTTGGCAGGACGGGGGGACACAGGGGGTGCTGCCTGGCTGGGGACAGGTCATGCAAGGTGCTGAGCGGTGTGCATGGGGCACGCTCAGTGGAGCCCAGATCTGCTCTGGGATCTCTGTGCGTGGTGGGAGGGAGGTTCGCCGGGTGCTCCCTGGACTCCCAGGGGTGGTGGTTGTGCAAGAGGTGTCCCCAGCCCTGCCTAGCCCCTGCCCACGCCTGCAGACACCCATCATCTGAAGGACGCTGCAGCCTGCCCATCCCCAGGGCATCAGGGCACACACAGGGTGAGGAGGTGACAGGCAGTTTGCCTGATCCACTGGTGCCCCGGGATGCTCTGCTCTGGTTCTGCAGCGCTGGCTCTCGCACAGGCTGGGTGCGGCCGCGAATGCTGGCTCCCCTCCACAGACGGTGCCGGGGCACMCCTGGGCAGCACCCCTGGGCTGTACCTGCCGGTTGGCCATGCCTGGGGGTGGGGACGGAGGGGGCAGTTGGGGGGATTTCTCTCGCTGGGCCTGCAAACCTGCTTGCAGGGCAGGAAAGCACGGTGGGTGGGAGCTTTTGTTGCTGCTTAACTGCTTGCTTTGTCCCTGTGCTCCAGCAGCAGTGCTCCTAGGTGGGTCGTGCCAGGAGGGAAACTGAGGCAGGGGCTGAGCTAACTCCCAGGCGTCCTGCCTGTGAGCCCCCCCGGGGGGGGGGCAGATTGGACTCGCCCTCCCCAGTTCTGCTGGGGAGTGCCCCCCCAGACCCTGCTTGTCCCCCCTCCCTGTGCTTTTGCTTGCCCGTGCAGCTGCCTGAAGCTTTGGACCGAAGTCGGTGGCATCGATTGTGGTTGCTCTGCAGCACGCTGGCTCCGAGAACAGCGAAGAAAGGGGAGGCAGAGAGCCCCCCAGCCCTGGCAGCAACCCTGCTGAGGGACACAGGACAAGGCAGGGACCACCCCTCGGCCCGTGTGGCTGCTCCTTGCCTCTGGCCACACTGAGCCCTGCTCCTCTTTTCCCTGGGGCATGCTCCTTGTCCCCCTGCAAGCGACTTTGCTCTGGCCTTGGCCAAGGCAGGAGGTTGGAGATGGGGTGTCCTGTGTCCAGCTTTGTCCCCGTCAGCCGGCACCCCTCCAGAGGGGACTGGGATGGACGGTGGCATGCCTGTCTCCCACAAAGGACAGGCCTTGTCACCAGTCCTCTCTCATCCCCAGGAGGACATGGTGTCACAGTGCAGCATGGGGAGGCACAGCCTGCCCTGTCCACCTCCACCCACATCCCCACGCTGGGGAGCTGTGGGTCCCTCTGGCCCGGCTGGAGATTCRCCCCAGCTGTGGCGGTGGGAGTGGGAGCCAGGTGCCCTGGGTTGGCAGCAATTCCTCCCATCACCAAAAGGTGCCCGGAGTAGAGGGAAACA
Organism: Oceanodroma leucorhoa; assembly: GCA_030449065.1. Taxonomy (NCBI): domain Eukaryota; kingdom Metazoa; phylum Chordata; class Aves; order Procellariiformes; genus Oceanodroma; species Oceanodroma leucorhoa. The sequence continues at coordinate 633,361 of JASVER010000083.1, read as the reverse complement.
TGTTGCTCAAGGGGCAGAAATTGGCTGAGGTTGAGCTGAGCCCTGGGTGCCGTACGGGGAGTCCTGTGCGAGCGAGTGGCTGCGCGTTGGGTGTGGGATGGGGGTGAGATGCTGCTGCGTGGGTCACCCCCCCTTGGCTCGGGAGCTGGCAGGTAGGAGACTTCGCTCTCCAGGGAAGGTCCCAGGCAGTGTCTGGGGCTGGGAAATGCTGAGTCCCCTCCGGGGGTTGTTTACCAGCCATGCCTGGGCCGGCAGTGACATCCCAGGGACCGCAAGGAGCCTGAAACCGTACACTAATGGCTCAGGTCTGCTAATGGACACGGGGCCCTGCCACCCGCTCCGGAGCCATCGATACCGCCTGCTGCGCTTCCCCTGCCCTGTGCCCGCGCTCTCCCTGCYCCATCCCTGCCAGTCCCCTGTCTGCGGCTGTCTCTCTGCCTAGGCTGTGCTGGTGGTGTCCTGGGGATGGTCTGTGCCAGGAGGTGTGCCGCCACGGTGATGGGCTGGGGATGGAGCAGACGAGACCAGAAAAATGCCCCAGCCCTGTGGAAGGGTTCAGTGGGAGCATCTTGCAGCAAGACCCTATCTGCCCCCTGGGGGGGGACCACGGAGGGGAGGGGCACAACGTGGGGGAGCTCCAGGCTTGATGGGTTCCCAAACTCAGCTGGACAAGGCCCCAAGCAACCCATCCTCCATTTCAAGGGCTTGGACGGGAGCGCTGGTTGTCTGCACCCCCTTGCTGTGTCCCCTTGGCACTGTCCCCCCTTGGATCCTGCGCAGCCTTGGTGGCACGGCCAGAGCTGCTGCCTGGCAGCAGCGATGGAGCATCTCCCATGGGTGCTCTGAGCTCCTTGGGCGATCGATGCCAGAGCTGGTATTGTTTACCAGCTGGTTAATCACTGATGGGCCATGTCACCCCACTGCTGCCCTGTGCCACCACGCCTGTCCCCAGCCCCAAACATCTCCCAGCAGAGCTGCACACGTGCTGCTGAGCTGCCCGGGGGGCTCCCAGTCCCCTGCCAAGAACCTGCTTCAGCCAAGCGCTTGGGAAGGGGCAGGCGAAGAGAAACGCTATTGATTTTGGCTCCTGAAGTGCAGCATCAATAATTCAGCGTGGAGCAATTGGTCCCGGCTAAGAGGAGGGATGTGCGGGAGGTAAAAGACAGGAGAGCCGCCTGTGTAGCCTGGCCTCAGATGAATATTAGATGAAGCTGCAGATGGCTATTGGCAGGATAACTGGTGCCTGCCTGGGGTTGACAGGGCTGTCCCTGCCTTGGCCGGGTCAGGGTCCATGTGTGGGGCAGGCAGGATTGRGGCTGTCTTGGAGAGCGCCCGACACGGGGTGCGCTGGTCCCTGCCTTCGCCGGGGGGCTGCTGCTGTTGCCCCAGAGCTGAGGATGCGGAGGGGGAAGCGGGGCTGGGGAGGGTGCCAAACCCCTCCAGAGTCTGAGGAGAAATGGGAGGGAGCAGCAGCCTGCCTGGGTGCCACCGGCACCTGAAAGGATGCCAGGCAGGAGGGTGGTGGCAGCGAGCAGCATGGCCACCTCCTGGTGCCTGGCTCAGGGTGAGGGTCCCTCTGGAGAGAGGAGAAAACGAGCATCCCCACAGCACTGGCAAGAGCGAAGCCCTGTGCCAAGCCCTGCTTTCCTCCTGCTTTCCAGGAACCCCTTTGGCAGGAGCATGGCATCTTGGCTGCAGGAGGGACCAGCCCTTCAGGATGCAGTGCCAGGGGTCCCGGGGCTCAGGGCACCATCCAGCCTGGTGGGTTTGACCTGAGAGTTCAAGGCGAGCTGGCTGTGGGTGGGGTAGATCTCGGAGCATCAAAATCCAGCCTGGGACAGCTGTGGGTGCTCTAGGTTGAAGTTTAAGGTTCCCTGGGCTGGGGTGCACCAGAGATTTCCCCATGCGCAGTGGGTTTAACCCTTGCCTTACCTTTTCCAAGGGCTGGCAGGTTTTTCAGCTGGCTGTAGGGCTGGGCAGGATCTGGTGGCTGAATTAGGAGAGAGCTGCTCACTCATGGTGAGGGCTTGCAAAGCATGAGGGCAAGGGGCAGAGATGTATGGTAGCCATGGCCGGGCTCTGAGTTTGGATCCCACATAGCCTTACACTCTGAGGCATGCTGTAGCTGGGCCACATCCTGCCAGCACTGGGGTCTTGGAGAAGAAAGTCTCCTGGGGACCCTACTGTGGAGCATCTTCCACATGCTCTGCACCGAGGGACATCAGCCCTGGTCATAGACGTGGACACAGGATGGGCTGCGCTGCCTCACCCTGCCTGGAGAGAGTGAAGCTGGGGGAGAAGGGGGCTTGGTCCTGGGTCCCCTTGGCTGTGACCCCCATGGCTGGGGCCAGGGCAGGGCAGCTCTCTCAGCACCGAGCTCCCCAAGGACCGCGGCACCCACAGCACGCACCCCGCCGACTCTGCCGCCACATGGTGTCGTGTCCCGCTCAGCCCAGCCAGACGTAATTAGCTTGTTGAATCTCTTCTCCCTCCGGCCTCGCATTAATCACTTTTCACATTGCTTCCCTCCTAATTCCCTCTGGCCTGGCTTGCTCTTCCTGATGTGCCTGGAGAGGGGAGCAAGGGGACCCGGCTGGACACGGAGCAGGGACCCCACTCTGCTGCATCCTGCCCCAGAGACAGTCTCTGAGCCAGTGGACGGAGGGGCAGGGAGATCACTCAGTCGTGGGGAGGTGAGAAATCACAGGCTGGAGATAAAGCAGTAAAGCTAGAGAGCAAGGGAGCCTGTTGGGACAGCCCTTCTTTGCAGCCCTGCTCTGCCGGTGGAGGATGAAACCTCGGAGTCCAGTGGGAGAGGTTGGCTTGGAGCTGGCCTGGGGCTCTCTAGCACAGGGTTGTGCTGGGCTGCAGGGTGCTGCGAGAGATCAATAGGGTCTCCTTCACCTTTCCCCTGTGAGGGGCAGGATTAGACCCCAGGACTGGGCACAGGTGGGAATAGAGGTGCCCTGKCCAGGGCTCTGTGGGGTTGTGGTCCCTGGAGCGCAGGCAGCAGGAGGTCCCACATGCTGTCCGTGCTCGGCTGCAGCATCCCCTCCCTGGGATGCAGGGAAAGGTCTTATTCCCTGTGGACGCCTGCCCCGGGGCTTGCTGTGCCACTGGAGCAGGGGGTGGCCAGATCAAAAGCAGCTTTCAGGTGAGAGATGCATAGAAAACCGACTCAAAGAGACTTTCTAATATCCACTGCTGCCAGGCTGAGTTCTCTGCCCTGCTGCCCACGAKGCAGGGCTTTGGGTGGACTGCGGGGAGTCCCCGCTGGCTAGCCGCCCCGCCATGCTGCCCTCCCTCCAGGCAGCACCYCAGAGTGCAGTGGGACACGTTTCCCTCCATCAGCAAGCGAGGTAAACAGGGCTGGCACGCCCCAGCTGCAGCTCCTCCACGTGCCACGGATCTCACATGTGGCTGTGACTTACTTGCTGGTGCGGAGAGGYGCAGATGTTCCCCCAGGAGTGAAGAGGGAAGAGGTGAGTGTGGCAGGTGTCTGTGGAGGTGAGAAGTGGACAAGGCTGAGCTCTGAGGCAGGGAGCTCYTCGTGCTGTGCTGTGGGTGCATGCRGGGGGGGGCAGGATTGGTGGTCTGCGATGGGGCAGAGGGGCTGTCCTGGACAGGGCTGGTCCCTGGGCTGGGTGGCAGCAGTGTCCTGGGGGACAGTGAGTGACTGAGCTCCAGGGTCGGTGTTACCACACGCTGCTGTTGGCGTGGGAGTCGGGGGCAGCCGAGCCTCCTCCACGCACCCATGTGGTGTGGGAAAGCCCTCCGTGGCTTTCCAGGGCTGCAGGGTGCCCGTGCCAGGCTGTGTAGGGTGACAACAGTGAGCTGCCCCGGGGGACCTGGGGTGAGAGCTGGCCCCTAAGTCCCTCGGGGACATGCATCAGCTCTCCCTTGCCCTGTAGCCTGGGTGCCCCGAGGGACCCCGGAGGGTGCCGGGGCGGGAAGAGGGAGGGCCAAGGCAGGTCTCTCCTCCCCTGCCCTCCCTTCTCCTCCCTTACTGGGTCTGTTGCTGCCAGACCAGCTGCCTGCTGGGGCTGCACGTCTGGGGGATGTCGGTTGCTGGGGCACCCTGGGACCCGCAGGGGCTGCAAACGGTGGGCATCATCCTGCTGCTCTGCTCCAGCCTCAAGCTACTCCATGCCCTGGGCATCATCGACCTGTCCACGGGAGGTGGGATGGGGACAGGGATGGGGATGGGGTTGCGATGGGATGGGGATGTTGTGGTGGAGGTGCTCCTCACCTCCTGTCCCAGGGGCTGTTTGGGGGAGGTCTGGAAGGATTAGTGTATTTTGGAGCATCTGGGGGGGTATGAGGGTGTGGGAGGGTGTCTGGGGGCATTAGGGTGCAGGGAGCTGGGGAACTGAGGGTGTCTGGGGCTTGGGGTGTGGGGCTGTTTGGGAATGTTGGGGTACTTGCGGGAGCACTGGGGTGCAGGGGTATCGGGGATGTTGGGGGGGTATCTGGGGACATATGTGGGGTGTTGGGCTGCAGGATGCTAGAGAGTTGGGGTGTCTGGGAGCATTAGTGTGGAGGGAATATCTGGGTCTGGAGGCATTGGGTGTAGTGCTGTGTGGGGTGCTGGGGGACTGGGACTATGAGGGATGTTGGAGTCTGGGGGCATTGGGATGCAGAGGGCTGGGCTTTGTCAGATGATGGGGAAAAGGGCTGCAGGTGACTGGGGCTGGGGAGAGGGGTGGGAGCTGGGGGCAGGGAGGGATGGATGTGGGGTGCAGCACCATGCAGGGGAAAGCTTTCCCTGCTGCCGCAGGAATTGGTAGCTACGGGGGAAGCATGGCTAAAAGAGGCTGGAGCCCCCGGCCCCTTCACCCTCCCTGTGGGGTTGTGCCAGGGTTGGGGAGGTGAGCTCAGCTGCTGTGGGTGCTGAGCTCCCTGTATTGGCAGGTGGGTGCTGAGGGCAAGGCTGGATGTGGCCAGGCAAGAGGACCCAGAACGTGTCAGAGTGAGGGGTGCAGGACCTGTTGGTCGTGCTTGGCGAGGGCAGGAATGCAGAGGTCTGGACAGTGCTGCTGGCTTGTCTGCTTTGGCTGCCTTCCTCAGCTGTGCCACATACAGTCCTGGCTCAGACAAGGGCTGCCAACAGACTTCGCATGAGTGCGATTTGGGTTTTGTTTGCCCCCATCCCCTTTGCCTCCTGGCTGGCACTGGGGATGCTGTGAGATGAAGGGACTGCAGATCGCATTCCTTCAGGCAGCCGGATCTCAGGATGGGAGCTGTGCAGGTGGGAGTGATCAGAGGAGTAATTAGCGGCTGAGCAGAGGGAGGGGAGGAGGCCACTGTGCCCAGGAGGTGCTTTCAACCCCTTGTGATAGAGGATTTCCCTAAGCTGCCTGGGATCTGGCTGGGCTGTGGCTGAGGCATGTCCAGGCTTCGTCCCTGTGCCTCACTGGGGAGGGTATGGATGGCATCTGGGTAATGGGTATGCAGAGCACCAGCTCTCTTACAGGACACACTGCCTGCAGCCAAGAGGAGCTGCTAATCTGCTGGGGCATTTCTTGGGTAGCTCCTCTGGCATCTTGGATATGTCGGTTCCTGCTGCCAGAGATGTCCCTGCCGTGGAGTTGGTGATGGGGACAGGGTGGGATGCGTCCCTGTGAGTGGGTTTTGCGGCAGGGAGATGCACATAGCTGTCCCAGTCCTGCAGCCTTACCTGCTCCATTTGGGGAGCCCCTGAGCTCCACTGTCTCTTGGCACCTGTGTCCCGTCCCATTCCCTTCTCGCAACTGTCACCAAATCTGGGCACAGCACCGCTGTGAGCCCCGCTCTGCTCTGCGGCCCCTTCCGGCCCATGTCCCCATCTCCCTTTGGGCCTGCTCGGCACAAGGGTCGTGCAGCCGCTCGGCCCTCTCTGGCACTGGGGAACATCCTGGCCCTGAGTCTCTGCTGTCCCATGAACCGCAGGTCTCGCACGGCAGCTTTGCTGCTCCCAGCTCCTTCAGCCCTGCTGGCTCTGGGTGGCTGGGCTGAGGCTGCCCCTGTCCCACCCCCAGGACAGGGACTCTCCATCCGTCCCCCACCCCGGGAGATGCCAGCTCTGATTTCATTCCCCTAATGGATGACCGTCTGGCCCCAGCGGCTGCTGCAGGCACCTTGGCCCCGGTTACACTCGGCTCTGTCACCGCTGACTGATGAGGGTCATTTGCAGAGCTGCTGCTGGCAGGACCCATCCTGACCCCCCCAGGGTGGCTGGGGGAGCTCGCTGTCTCTGCCTCCTGCCAGCCTTCGGAGCAGACCCCAGAGAGCTGTGGTGCCCCTGAGCAGGAGGGGGCACTGCCCAAGGCTGGGCGCTGCGAAGGGGGAGCAGAGTGGGGGGGCTGGTGGACCCTGCTTGGAGCTGAGCCCTGCACAGGGATGATCGTGAGCTGGAGGTCGTAGGGGGCAGCTGGGCTTGGCACTCACTGCTCACTGCTCAGATGGACCCAGAGCCATGGCCTGGCAGGGGGAGCTTGAGGACATGCTTCTGGCCTCCCAGGAAAAGGTGATGCTCTGGGAGGGGATGGAGGCTCTTCTACTGAAAAGAGCATGTTCTGAGAACTGCTGACCCCTTCCCCATGCTCTCCTGGGACTGCCCTGCCCCTTCTTCTGGCTCATCCCCCTACCCTGGCTGGGGTTCACCCTCCTGCTTCCCAGCCAGGCTAACTGAAAAGGCAGAGGGTTCCCTGGCCCAGCTGCCTTCCGCTGCCCAAACCCTGCTCCTAGGGCAGGCTGCTGGGGCAGGTCATCACTGGGCTACCAGCTCCTCCTGACCTCCCGACTGACTTGGTGTTGCCCCATGGGGCCAAGCAGCAGCTGTGGGAGGTGCATGACCCACCCCGTGGCTGCTGGTGCTCTGCTCCCATCCTGAAACCGTGCCGTGCTCAGGCGCTGAGCTGGGGACACTGGGGGGGTCTTGCCGCCGTGGGATGCACATCTTCCATGCATCATGATGATGCATTTATTGACAGGTTACTGACACTGAGGGGAGGAGTTTTGGCACTGCCTGTTGGTTTGTTATTGTAGGGTCTTTTCTAGCAGGAGGGTGCTGTGGAAGGGTTGGGTTTGTCTGCCCAGCCAGCTGTCACTGGGAGAGCACTGGTGGCTGTGGCTCTGTGGGGAGGGCAGGGATGTGGTTATGCATCAGGCTGACCCCAGCTCCTGCTTCCTCTCTGGGGAGACCACGGAGCAGCCCAGGCTTGGGTCCTCCCTGGGGAGGAGGGGTGTCAGCCCAGCAGCATGTAACCCCCCGACATGGTGGCACTGGCTGGATCCAGCCCCCAAGGATACATCGGCTGCTGGTGGCTCAATACAAAGTTGTCCACTGCTGTCCCAGTGGCGGTCACTGCTGGGGTCAGGGATCCACCTGCTATGGGGCCCTTTGGAGTCAGTGTCCAGCAACCTCCGGGATTCATTTCAACAGTGTGTGGAGGTGGGGATGGGAAATCCCTTCCCCTTTTGGTGCTGCCCAAGGATGGAGGCTCAGTTTGGGGGTGTGTGTGTTTTGAAGTCGCTGGGCTGTGGCGTGATGCATGGGAAGCGACAAGCCACTTAACCCAGCAGACCTCCTGCCGCAGATAAAACACTGCCAGCCCTTTCTGTTGGCTTGTTTTGTGCCAGCACTTGATGGCTCTTGCAGAGGGGTGGAGGGCAAAGCGACATCTGGAAAAGGAGCCGTCGCTGGCAGGGACAGGGCTTTGTGCTGTGGATATCCCGTGTGCCCATCGGGGCAGCACGTGGCCGGGCTCTGCTCCCCGACTTCGGGCAGAGCTGTTTCCCAGTGAGGGGGAGCCCCCAGACTTGCTTACAGTATGGATGGTGGGGGACAGAAGGGGACAGCACGTCCTCCCCAGCAGAGCCCTCGGGCGCACCAAAGCCAGGACAGCAAAACCCCAGCCCTGGTTACCCCTCTCCTGTTGTTAAGCTGCATGTGCTGAACGTGCTCCCTCCCCTGCCCCGGGGACCCTGGAATCGGACCCTCTTCGGTTTCCTCCTTAAGAAAACGCCCATGTTCTTTATTTTTTTTCTTTTTCCTTCTTTATAACAAACTAAAGTGTAACTTGCACCCGACCTGACCTACTGCACGTGCCTATACCTGCTGCCCCTGTGAGTCCAACCACAGTTTACTCTCTGTTGCATCTCTCTAGCTGTGTGGTTTCCTTCCCACCCTGCTCCCTCCCCTTGTCCATCACCCTGGTGCTGGGTGTTGCTCTGCCCGCCCCGTCCCTTCCACCTGGGCGAAGGGGCTGCTCTTGCCTCCCAGGTCTGTTCCCCCAGCTCGGCTCTGCTGGAGGGACCTGGCCCCAGGGCATTCTCGGAAGGCTGAAAGGTGCAATTTCCCTTTCCCTCTGCAAGTTAAAGCCCTGGAGAAGTAGCTCGGCCAAAGTAATGTTTTATGCACAACTGATGCCCACTTCTAGGAAGGAAAAAGCCTCTTTCCTCACCTGCCCACAAATCCCATAGCAGACCAGGGCCAGGCTGTGCTGCCAGGGCCAAGATCCAGGCTCTCACCCTTGCCACTGTTGCCCCTTGACAAATGCCAGAGGGTGCATTCATGCATCCCTACATGTTTGCATGTCACTGGCACCCTGCTGTGGATGCCACTTCCCTGGGGACAAGTTTGCCCTCTCCAAGTGGCTTTGTGTGATGTCCTGCTGGGACGATGACCTCCTGGAACTGTTCTCCATTGCCCCAGATGATGGAGCTGCCTGCAGACCCATGTCCCCCCTCCAGGCACTGGAGCTGGGTACCATGCAGCACCATTTCCCCAGCACCTGGGGCTCAGCTCAGCCCTGCAAGGCTGAGAAAGCTGCTGGAGACACCCCATCTGCTAGTCCCCTGGAGAAACAACCCCAAAATCAGAGCTCAGGATGTGCAGGCATTGTAACCTGCTGCATGCAGATGTCCAGGGCACTTGGAGGAAACGCGGTGTCAGCAGAGCCCCAAAGGGACTTTTCACCTTTCACCCCATCGGTGCCCTGTGCCTCTGTCTGCCTCCCTTTGGGGGCTGGAGCCCAGCATGGCCTTAATCCCCTCCTCTTCCTCCTCTCCCCGCCTGCAGCGTTAGTCCTGCGCTGAGTTTGCTGGCTTGAGGCACTGCGGGAAGGGAGGGAGTGGGTCTGCAGCCATGGGGCAGCGCCAGCAGGGAGAGATGGGGCTAAGCAAAGCCGTTGGGGTCCAGATGGGGGAACAGGGGATGGTGGGGGGGTCTGTGAAGTGAGGTGACCTGCTGGGCCACTTGGAAGCAATGGCCACGGGCCAGGCTGACGTGGGGAGCCCCTCACCCTGCCCCATAGCCTGGCCGAGGCAAAGCCCTGAGCCCCGTTCCCCTTCTGGCTGTCGCTAAGCAGGTCCCTGGGCTTGGATCCCAGTGCTGCGCTGGGGCGGGGGTGCATGCCACAGTCCAGGCTGCATGGCTGGGTTTGGCGCATGCTTCGTGTTCAGCCATCAGGTGCCAGCAGGATCAAACCCGGCCCCGAGCTCTGGGGAGGATGCAATGCCCTGGCTCGGCCGCAGGCTGTTTCTTGGGCTCCATCCTGCCCTGCCTCCCTATACAGCCCCGCAGGGAGGGGAGGGTCCCAGGGAGCAGGTACTTGGCCTCGAGGCTAAAGGACAGAGTCCAGCCCTGCCATCTCCTGGGTCTCTGGGCTGCTGGGTGCCTCCAGTGCACGCCAGCATGCTCCAATGGGGGGGTGCAGAGGTGCTGGGTGTGGGTAGCCCAGTGGGATTGCCCCTTTGCCATCCCCATCCTTCCCAAGGAGGGAAACTCCAGTGCTGGGTTTGTCCTGGGATGAAGCAGAAAGGCCAAGCAGAGCCTGGGCTGGGCTTTGCCTTCCTGCTCCTCTGGCCTCACACTGCATGTGCTGCCTCCGGCCCCGCTCGCCCCGCGCCGGGTGCCCAAACCTGCTGCCCGCTGTGTCCAGGGGCCGCTGCTCTGTTAACTCTTCTTCTGCTTGGTGACTCCTTCTTTCTTCCAGGCAACCCGCCGGGCCAAACTAAAAAAGCGCTGAAGCAGCGATTCCTCAAACTGCTGCCCTGCTGCCGGCCCAAATCCATCCCCTCGCTCAGCGAAAGCAAGTGCTTCTTCTTGCCTTTGTGTGTGTGTGTCCCCGGCGGTGCTGCTGCCTGCCCTCCGCCATGGCCCTGCCCGCGGGAAGGGGACGCCTCCACCACTCCCCTGCCCTGGGTTTGGGGCTGTCAGGATCAGTCCTGCCCCGGAGGGGTCCGATCCGATGGGCTCTGCACCCACTTCTGTCCTCGCCTCCTTCCAGGCTGGTTTTCCCCCTCTCCAGCTCCCCAGAGCGGCTCCCACAAGATGCACAGTGGTGAGACCCACTTAGGAGCTGGCTCGGGGCAGCGGGACCCTCCCAGCGCTGGTTTAAGGGCTGGGGGGTTGTTGCTCGAAGCTCAGTGTCGATTTGGAGATGGAGGTGTGATGGGGGGGCACAAGGGGCTGAGCAGGGAGTGAGTGCAGAGCTGCCCAGAGCCCCCTACCCCCCCCACACAGGGTGTGCTTGGCCCCTCAGTGAGTCCGAGCCCCTGGCCGGGGTTTCCCCCTGCCCCGAGGTGCGAGCTGATCCCCCCCTGGGAGAAGAGGTGAGTATGGAGGGGCAGGGGCTGATCTGCCCCATGGAGGGGTGGTACCTGCCGTGGGGCCACAGCCCCTCTCAGTTGCAGTGGGGTCTGGGGGTGCTGACTGCTGCGGGCAGGGGTCGTGCAGCTTGCCAGATGGTGGGGAGAAGCCATCGATGAAGGGGGGCATAGTGGGCAGAATGGGGTCTAGACAAGGCCGGGGGGGCATTTGGGGCTCGAGGTTCTGGGGGGCAGCTCTCCTGCTGGACACAAGCCCCGGTACAGCACAGACCTGCGGGACATCCAGGGTCTCAGCTCCACAGGGCAGATGCCTGTGCTAGGGGAAGGAGAAGGGCAGGTGCGGGGTGTCTCAGCACTGGGGGGGTTTCACACCCCCTTTCTGCCCAGCCTGGGCTGTACCGGAGGCTGGTGGGGCTGTTGCCCAGTGTCAGCTGCTGGTCTGACCCCAGGGTGTCTCTGAGTGTCCCCTGCTGGCATAGACCCAATTCCGGCTGAGCAGGGCACCCCAAAACTGTGTCACCGTGGGCAGGTGTGAGAGCTCAGGGTGTGCTGCGCAAGGTGCCTCTCCTGCGCCCCGGCACTGCAGGGCAGGGCAGGACGGTGCTGGCCTCAGCCGCTCTCTCTTCCCCTGGGTTCCTTGCAGACAGCGTTGAGGATGAGTTTGAGCTCTCTACCGTCTGCCACCGCCCCGAGGGGCTGGAGCAGCTCCAGGAGCAGACCAAGTTCACCCGCAAAGAGCTGCAGGTCCTGTACCGAGGCTTCAAGAACGTGAGTACCCCTCGACCAGCTTTGCTAGCCACCCCCTCCGCTGCCATGTCCACCTCGGAGGGTGCTTCGCACCCGGCGGTGCCTGGGGTTTGCAAAGGCTTTCGGGACCTTGGGGTTGAAGTTTATATCAGGCTACGGCCTGATCCCACCTCCAGGGAGCTCAGTGGGGAGGCCTGATCCTGTGCTCCATCCCTTGGGTGCAGAGAGCCCCCTCCTTGGGTGCCTGGGTTGCAGAGCCCCTCCAGCAAGGGGTGCAGCCCACAAAATCGGGAAGCTGCTCCAAGCAGCCTTACCAGCCACCCCACCAGGTAGCCAAGGGCCGGAGGCTGAGGCAAAGGAGCTGCAGGGATTTAGGGGGGTCCTCAGCCCCTCTTCGCAATGTAGAGGTGACGTTGTGGCTTGCCCTGGCAGGAGTGCCCAAGTGGCATCGTCAATGAAGAAAACTTCAAGCAGATCTACTCACAGTTCTTCCCACAGGGAGGTGAGTGCCCATCCCTGTTTCCATCCCCATGCCCTGCGTGGGTGTCTCCATGGGGCAGGGGGTCACACAGCACCCTCTGACACTGTCCGCCTCCCCCCAGACTCCAGCACGTACGCCACCTTCCTCTTCAATGCCTTCGACACCGACCACGACGGCTCCGTCAGCTTCGAGGTGAGCTGTGGCCTAGGAGGGGATGGCAGTGGGGCAGGGAGGGCACGTCCCTTCAGGTACTGGACTGAGCAGCATTGCTGTTGCAGATGGATGGAGAGCTTCGCAGGGGCTGATGGAGTTTATAAAATTCCCAGAGGCAGTGGAAAAGCAGTGAAAAGCAACAAAAAAGGGGGCTTTCTGTATTTTCTGGCTAGTGTCTTGTAGGTACCCAGACTGGCAGTCACAGCCATGTCTGGGTCTTGTTCAGGCTTTGGCTGAACAGCAGGTCCTGATGCACGTTGTTGTCTTGCATATGTGACCCAAGGGACTAGCATGGGACATATTTTGGGATAAGCAGTCAGTTTCCCCCAGGCTCTTTTTGATACTCAACGTTTCCCTTGTCAGCCCAGCCCTGGGGCACATCTGCTTTGGGGCTGAGTTCCCCCTCTGCGGGAGGGACAAGCATGGCTGTGCCCTCTGTGTCCGTGAGACCCTTTCTGGTCATAACTCCCATCTGCCTGCCTTGTCCATCCTTGCAGGACTTTGTGTCTGGGCTGTCCATCATCCTGCGGGGCACCATTGATGATCGCCTGAACTGGGCCTTCAACCTCTACGACCTGAACAAAGACGGATGCATCACCAAAGAGGTGGGGTGAGGGGGTCCAGACTGGTCCCTGGGGCCAGCGCAGGTCTGCGCCTGGCAGGGACAAGGGCAGGACTCCGGGGTGTTGGTTGAGGTCTGGAGGAGAGCTGTGGGGGGTCAATATTTACTGAGCGCAGCTTTGCAAACAGGTCCCTCCTGGCCCTCTGGCACTGGTGTGTCTCTGGGGTGAAGGGTGGATGAGGGGTGTGCTGCTTTGGGGCTCCATCACACATGCAGGCACACACACGGCCCCACACTATGCATGGAGCCAGCAGGAACACACCTGAGCACCCCACAGGTCCTTCGGGAGCATCACGAAAAGGGTGTGGGTTGGGGACCAGGTGGAGGCAGAGCCCCGTGTCGACCCTGCAACCCCCTTCCCTCCAGGAAATGTTGGACATCATGAAGTCCATCTACGACATGATGGGCAAATACACATACCCGGCCATGCGGGAGGAAGCACCCCGGGAGCACGTGGAGAACTTCTTCCAGGTGAGTCGAGCACATCCTGTGGGAGCAGAGCTCCAGCACGGAGCCAGTGGTTCCCAAAACCTGGCACGGTGCAGGAGAAAACACCCCACACTGGGGATGAAGCAGGGCTGTGCTGGAGCCAGGGAGAGAAAAGGCCATCCTGGTCCTGCCGGGTGCCTGGGGATGGCTGGGGCAGGGGTGTGCTGTGTTCAGGCCCTGCAGGACCCGGGCAGGGGGTGCTGGGCTCTCCCTGCGTCTGGGGTTGTCCCTGCCATGCCCCCCGTGCTGTGCTTGTCTGCAGAAAATGGACCGAAACAAGGACGGCGTGGTGACAATCGAGGAGTTCCTGGAGTCCTGCCAGAAGGTAAAGCCACCAGCAGCTCTGCTCTGGGGCTGGGCCACCTCCCTGTCCCTTGGGAACCTCTGTCCCCCCATTGCCCGCCTGGCAGAGAGGGGGTGAAGGCAGGGCTCCCAAGAGCAAGGCTGGCGCTCTGCTTTGGGAACTGTATCCGTGCCAGCATCCCTGTGCAGATGAGGAGAGCCGTGCATCTCAGTAGGGCTTGGAACCTGCCTGTAATCCCTGGGGCTCTTGTCCCATGGGTCAGAGCTGCCATAAGGATAAAGCCAGGTTTGGGGGGAGCTGCCCAGATTGCTGTGCCGTGCCCAACCCGCCCGCTTCCCACCTCCTCCCCGCAGGATGAGAACATCATGCGGTCCATGCAGCTCTTCGACAACGTCATTTAGCTCCCGGACCTGCCTCCAGCTGATCTCTCCTGCCACCGGGCCCAGAACCTGCTTCTCTCTCGACTTTTCCTTCGAGCCTCCCCTCCGCCAGCTGCACAGACACCCCCGCGGGAAGAGGCCTCCCTTCCCGGAGACGTGATCGGCACCAGGATCTTCCCTTCCCCCTGGGCCGGCTCCGCTTTCCTCGGGGGATCCCAAGCAGGTGCTCCCAGACGTTGGAGCGCAGGCATGGCTGGCACAGGGCGAGTGTTTGGCCCGGATGGACCTCTCCGCACCCGTTCCCAGCGGGGAAGCCGCAGCGTCGGGCTGCGATAGAGGCTTCCCCTGTGCGCAGCACCCCGTGCATCCATGGCTCCCCCACCCTTGGCCCTCCCCAGCCCCGGGAGCCCCCAGCGCTGGCTCCAGCCCAAATCCTCCAGCGACACTCTAGAAACCAATAAAGTCTTGCAATGGGCGCCAGCACCTCGGCTTCCTCCCCTGCCCCAGCCGTGCCCTGCCGCGGGGAGCATCTGGTGCGTCAGCCATGAGCCGCCGGCCGCCCTCCTTGCCCAGCCCCTGGGCCAGTGGGTGGGCAGAGGGRCCATGCCTGGAGAAGGCAGCTGCAYGGGCACTCGGGGTTCATCGCTGCAAGAGCTGTGGGGAGCAGCCCCTGATCCCRGGGGGCTCTCAGTTAGACCTAAGAGGCTCATCCTGACTTGGGGAGAGGAGAGACTAAAGGGACCCCAAGGTGCCTTCTTATGGCACTGGTCCCCCAGGATGGAGGATGCTGGGCTGGGAGGGGGAGCTGCAACCTCAACCCCTGTCCCTCGAGTTTGGGATGCTGGCACACGGGGGACCTCGGGGACCCACTTTGAGTCTCCAATGGAGAGACACTCTTCCCAAACCTCCCTGAGGACACAGCAGCCAGGGCATGGAGACACGTGGAGGAGGGAGGTGTGCTGGGCTCTGGTGGCCACCCTGGCCCTTGGGCCTCACAGCCATGCACCTGGCATCATTTGCTGCTGACCTTCCCCTGCTCCCATGCCCTGGCCTGTCCCAGCCCACCCGCTGCCCAGGGGCTGGGAAGCGAGCAATGGGGCAGAGGGGTGTCCCCACAGGCATAGCCCTGTGCTGGGGGCACAGCTGAGCTGGCAGCTCCTCGGGGAGAAAGTCGAGGCTGGGGCCGGCCAGGAGTCATTGCTGTGCCGCTGGCGGGCTGGAGGGTCACCGTGAGGCAGGGTGGGCTCAGCCCCTTCTCCTGGTGTGGCCATGCCCTGAGGTGACATCCTGCTGGGGGACCTCGGGGACGGAGCCAGCATCCTGGGGCTCCCCACATCTTTATCACAAACAGCTCCTTGGAGCTGGGTGTGTGCAGGCAGCCCTGTCCTGCCCGCATAGCCCTCCAAGTCCTAGCTGGGGAAGTGATGCCCATGGGCTAATGACCCCATACCAACCCCAGAAGCCCTTCTGTACAATCCCACAGGCATTGGGAATGTACCCAGCCTCAGCAGCCTCGGCTCTGCTGCTCCAGCCTCTGCATCCTTAGCAGCCGAGGACGGTCGGGACTGGCCCGAGCTGCAGTGCCTGGGATCAAYGGGGAAGGCGTAAGCAAGGCTGGTACCCGTGCTGGGCCGGGCCCCAGACCCAGGCTGAGCCCCTGGTGTCGGAGCCGTTAGAAACCCCCTCCTGGGGCCCTGAGCCAAAGCTACGGGGCTGCTCCCCAGCRGGACTGTCCCTGGCAGACGTGATGAGTTTTTTAGGTTCATTCAACACATTGTTCATCTCACAGTCCTGTTCCTGGGTTTGCTGTGGGGCTGAGCTCCCACCTGCAGTCTCCCAAGAGTGGGAGGGCAGGTATCCTGATCCTTACCCCTCCCGTCTCCTTCTCCCCCGTCCTCCCTCCACCCAGGCTCACTGGGGTACCCACTGTCCCCTGCCACGCGGAGCAGATGCTGCCTCCTCCCTCACACTGCAGGTCGCATGGCGTGACCCCCAGCCCCAGGGCATGGTGACCCACAACCCGCTTGGCATCTCCAGTCTGTATATTTTGTATTATAACAATAATATGGGTTAAAAAAAAAAAAAAAAGACAATAAAATCTAACCACAATCGCTATGCACACCACTGTTACACCTTTGCCTCTGTCAGCCATCCGGGGGGGCAGGGGAGATAGGGGCTTAGGGTCTCTGCAGAGGGTTGGCAGCCTTTTTGGGGTGCTGCAGCTGTAGGATGCTCTGCATGGGTGCTCTGGGAGGTTGCATGGGGGGACAGGGTGTGCGCTGGGCTCGCCAGGGTCCCGGAACAGCCTGGCCTTGCCATCGATGGCCCCGTAAATACAGTCTTTCCCTTGCTAAGAGGCTGTAGATGTTAGGCTAATGGGTCTTACACCAAGCATGTCAGGTCTCAGGAGTGGGGCTGTCAGGTGTGTTATCAGCTTGTCATGAGACCTGCTGGGTGAACCGGTGTCCTTTGTTAGGATGGGGTATTTAAGGCTGGGTTAASAGGAAGATGCTCAGCTACCACGTTGAAGAGGTGCATGTGGACTGGAAAGGGGTTTTTCTTAGGGACATGAACTGATGAGCAATCACTGGTCCCTGGAAAAATGCAGCCTTGAGAACTGGGAAAAATGGTTTGACGCAAAACAAAGAGAAAAAAATAAGCAGGTAAATAAGAACACAGAAGAACAACAGGATAATGGACTTGATATGGGACAGTGACATCCTCCAGCATTATGCATTCTGTGGTCCAGGAACTGAAAGCTCAATGCAAAGAGCTGCCTGGAGACCCAAACATCTTAAAAGGATGGGCTCTGGCTATGGGGAGAATTGCCATCATGGGACTAGGAAAGCTGCAAGTCTGCTTTTTCCAAAGCCTCTGACTCCCCAGGAACCTTTTTGACCTGGTGGTGATCGCCCAGGTCCATGTACAGCAGTATGGATGGGCCTGAGTGCTTTTTTCCTCTCTAACCCACCCTCCCCAGTATATCCTACCCCCTGTGAGCTCTGCTTGGCTGGTTGCTGTTTTTGGCGATGCCATCTGCGGGCTTGACGTGCCCTCTCACGGCACAGGGATGCTGTGAGCCACCAATGGGGTCCCTCTCCCCAGGGGTAGGGGGGAAAAGGGTGCTGTGGGGCTCACTCAGCTCTCAAATGCCACCGTAGCCTTTCCATGCTAAAGGGGAATAGGTTTGGGCAGGGATGGTTGCTGGTAGCTGTGGGGCAAGGGGGTGGCTAGTAGCCAAGAAATAATCTCTGCAGGCCCTCGGGGAAGGGGCTGAGAGCAGGGAGGACTGGATCAGTCCCTCCAGGGGTGTCATCAGCTTGTTATGAGAAGCTGCTATGTGAGGCAGGGCTTGGGTCCAGGTGTCCCTTGTTAGGGTGTGCCATTTAAGGGTGGGTAACAGCAAAGTTGTCGGGTCTATGCTGAGAACACAGTTAGGAGCTGACGGGTCCTTGGGAAAAGGGCAGCCTTGTGTTGTTTCAAGCCATCTTTTTCCCAGCTTTCGGAGGAGAAAAGAATAGTAGCTATGTGGGAAAACAGCTGAGCAACTGTATGAAACAGCTGATGCATCCTGGGGCAGTGATTCACTCCAGCATCCTGAATACTGCCTAGAAACACATTTTGTAAAAGGATGAGATCCCAACACTGGGGGAGTTGTCACCACAGGACTATTTTGGGATTATCAAAGCTGTGAGTGCAAGCCTGCTTCAGGGTCCCTTCTGACCTAGCAGCCAACTATCCAGCTCTGCGTACTGTGTGTTTTCCACCCAAATTCTGTGCATTTCTCCTCTCTAACCCTTCCATAAAGTCTTGTTGTGTATTAATAAATTTAGCTAGCTACTATTTAGGAGTAGCAGTACAATTGCTATTTTTTGCTCTTTGAAAGCTTTAAATTGGATGTGATGGTAACTAGAGATGCTCCTTGGCCAAGGTTTCTGCTGCAGCTTCCTGAGCATGGGTACAAGTGGAGCCAGAAACACAGCTGTCTTGGGTTTCTCATCATGCCAAAATATCATTGGTGGAAATAAGCTCGAAGAGCAAGAAACAGACTTCAAAAATGCAACGGAGGGTTTTGGGAAAGCTGAGTGAGCTGGGTAGGGGTGAACAGTGTCCAAATCAGCAGGGGATGTTTTTAATCAGTTTTCATTCATTTTGTTCAGTTTTGGCTGAAATGTGATATGGTTGCTGTGATGTCTACAAGCTTTCTCCAGCCCTTCCTCACAAGCTGGGGTTTCCAACAGCTTTTTGCTTACTGGTTTCTTGTTGGCTGGTACCTGCTGTGGCCTCCCCAGTGCCGGTGGGCTGGATTACCTCACGGGCCTTTCTGTATAGCTTCATGGGAGGCTGTCTTCTCAGCCCTGTGGCCTCTGACTCATGCTCTGGGCGCCTGTTGCTCCCAGCCCCACATGCTCCCATGTGGCTGGAGCTTCTCCCTGGAGAGATCCCATCTGACCTCAGGCCCTTTCCCTGATTTACTGAGATGACCTCAGCTTTGTAGCCCGTCCTTCAGCATACTCGTAGCCTCTTCCAGGTGCGGAAACATCTGCAAGTGTAACATCAGCCGGGCTGTGCCAGGAGGGAGGGAGAGGCTCTAGGGGCTTTTCCCCCTGCACCCGATCCGCGGCCCCTTTCCGTCCTGCGGCAGAGACCCTGCAGATCGGTCTCCCATCCGCGCCGGAGCTCCGTCAGGCCCTGCTTAGCTTGCGGGTCCCTGGCGGCGCCGCGAGAAGTAGGTCACGACTCAAGGGATCCCGCGCTGCCGCTGCGCGAACGGCGGCGCTACGGTCCTGCGCATGCGCGCCCCCGCGGCTTCCGCGCGTTGTCCCGCGAAGTGCATGCGCAGAGCCGAAGTAAACACTTCATTTCCCACCCATCCACCCTCCCCCTCCCGGCGCCGCTTCCCTACACAAAGCCCACAGCGCATGCGCCGTCCCCCACCCCGCACCTGCGTGTTGTCTCACTGCCGCCGCTCCCCTTCCCCGGGGCCTCTCGCGCATGCGCTGCGAGCGCACACCGGCTCTCCGCGCAGGCGCTCTGGGCAGCGGCCGCCTCGCCCCTCCCCCCGCCGGCCTCCCGCGCAGGCGCAGTGCGCGCCCTTCCCCGTTCCGCGCAGGCGCCCTGAGCGAGCTCCCCTCCGCCCGCCCGCCTGTTCCCTGAGGTAACTCCCTCAGTCCGTTGTTCCCGCTCGAGCGGCGCGGTCCCGGCAGCGCGGCGGGGGAGGCTGTTAGGCCGTGGCGGCCCGCGTCGTTCCTCCCCGTGGAGGTAGCAGCTTCCCCCCGGCCCCCGCCGCCGTCCCTCTGCGCGTCTCCGAGCGGGGCGGCTGCGGGCAGAGCGGTGCGGACCGGTTGGGGCCGGTTCCCCGCGCAGGCGCAGGGCCCCGTAAACAGGAAGCAGCGGCGGCCCGGAGCGGCGGAGACAAAGGGCTTGTGGAGAGGGGAAAGGAGGGACTCAGGTTGGCTCGGCTCGGCCCGGCCCAGCGAGCGGGGGTCCTGGCGGCGGGCGGCAGGATGGTGCAGAAGGAGGGGCAGACGGCGCTGGAGGAGCCCCAAGGCAGCCCCAACCCCGCCGGAGTGCCCGGCGCTCCCTTAGAGCCACCGGGCGCCGCCGCGGGGCCGGTCCCGGGGGGCGAGGAAACCGACACCGAGACGGAGACCGCGTTGGGCTCCCGCCGCTTCCTCTGCGGCGTCGTCGAAGGTAAGAGCTCTCGGGGAGGGGTGTCCGATATCCCTGGGAGACTGCGGGCGTGGAGGGACGGGCCGGTGTTCCGGGGGGCGCGGGACACGACGGTGTCCCCGGGAGACTGGGGGTATTTGGGGGGGTCGGTATCCGCGGGAGACTATGGGGGGAGACTGGGTGGGGTATTTGGGGGGGTCGGTATCCGCGGGAGACTATGGGGGGAGACTGGTCCCAGCTGGCGCTGCTGTTCCCCGTCTCCTTCCCCGTCCTAGAGCGACGCCCGGAGGAGCCCGCTCTGTGAGCAGGGTGGTGCGCGGTTCTTGGCCGGGGCTCCCTCCGCTAGAGAGGGCTGGGGGTGGGGAGGAGCCGCAGCTCCCGGGCGGGGCTGCTGCCCCTGGGGCTTGTGCTGGAAGCTGTTCGCTAGCAGGGAGCGCCCTTTGATGGCAGCTGTTCGGCGGGGTGAGGGCAGGCCTGGCACCCCTGGCGGGCCGATGATTCCTAATGGAGGCTGAGGCAGTGCTGTGGCTCCCTTGCTAGTACGTGTCTAAAGGGGAAGGTAGGAGAGAGAGAGAGAAGAGCTACTGTGTGGTTATCACAGCTGTGCATGCTCTTCCCGTGCGCCAGAGGCTCAGATTCAGTTTCCTGGGTAGGGAATAGGTGATTCCATAGACATCTGTTCTGGAATTAATATTAAATGTTTCCTGTTTTCTAAAGTGTTGCAGCTTACCATTTTAATTGCGCTATAGAACAGTCCTCTTCTGTCTTTTGGCATAGTTGCAGCATTAGAAGGTTTAAATTGTTGCAGAAGCTGCAGAATAAAGGGACTCTCTTTGCATTTCTCAATAACTACAGAATTTATCTGCATTTCTGACAGGTCAGTTAAGTTAGATGGTTGAAAGCCAGCAAGAAAAATGGTTTATTCCCAACATAATAATTGGTTTGGAATTGTTCTAAATTCCTGTAGACTGCTAGTATTTCTGTACCTATAATGAATCTCCAGTAGGAGAACAAAATGATTACCAGATGGAATGGAGAGGGAAACAGGCAGTTTATCAAAGTCAGTATCTGCATTGCTTGCAGAATGCCTTTTGTTCATATCTTAAAAAGAAAAGACCATTTGGCTTCTGCAAATATCACTGTGTGAAGTGCAGTAGGCCCTGTTAATGCCTTTATTTTTTAGCACTTACTAGGGCTTAAATACAGTCAGCATGGAGAGAGATGTCTTTACTTTGTTAATAGACTTAATTCTGTGAAGGTAGATACTAAATTGAAGGCTTTGGAGACAGATAACAGTGCACAGAAATACAGATTGTAACAGCATGTTTTCTCATGTTCCTGACGATACACCTTGACCATGGATCACCTGTTCATCCAGGTTTATATCGGAACCACTGGGTATACCATATTCTTTTTTTTTGTCATCTTAGTTACATTGTTGATCATCTCTGCATATATTTTGGTGCAGGTGTTCTTGACTGTACTGTGCATAGAACAAAGCAAGAAAATGGCCTCTGCCCAATGGAGCAGTCTAATGCTAGTCAGGAGTTACCACTCTAACGTTAATGTGTGTACAGGAAAAAAGGAATAGGGGAGTGTTTAACAAACAAACAAAAAAACCCAAACAAAAAACCCACCACCAACAACAGAAAAACAAACTGTTGTGGTGAATGAGGTAAACGGTAGTGGGTGAAAACATCTGTTTCTTTAGTGACTCAAGAGAATTATAGGGGTAAGAGAAAAACAGGGATTAACTTCAGAAGTGTAGATAAATACTTAAAGATAGTGCAGTGGTTAACACAGACTAGAGGTGTGGTGAGATTAAAGCAATGAGATGGAGAGTTTGGATCTTTTATAGAAAAGGGAGGGGGGAGAATTGGCCAAATACTGTGTGAAAGTACTGGGTGTGCACTCTAAGAATGTGAAGAGCTTATGACAGATGTCAAATTCACTGTTTTGGGGCAGAATAAGATCTAAGAGAGTACTGGATGCAAAGCTTTGGTGCGCTGCCTCCAGGATATCCTGGCTTTTAGTGATGGAGAGTGTGGTAACTGGGGTGAGGTATTTAGCATGATCTGTTGTCTTTGTATTAACCAGACACACAGTCTTGAGGGAGTAATACAAAACCAGGTTCATTTTTAGTTGGACAGAAAGATCCAATAATTGTCGTCAGCTGGTGACATTAGTAATCTAAGAAATGTGGTGACAGATGGAAAAGTATCGCTTCGGATTAGCATGTTCTCTTCAGCCTTATTTAATTGGTTTTTGTTATCTGTGGGTTTTTTTCTGTTTTTTTTTTTTTGCCCCAGTGTGGGATTGTGTGTAAGGACTTTCTAGCAGCAGGATTTCTAAGACGTGCCTATGTTTCTGCCTTTTCTTTACCTTGTCACATAATAAGTATAAAGATCCCAGTAGGCATTGGGTTTTTTTCTGTTTTTTTTTTTTTTTTTGTTGTTTTCGTTTTTTTAATAGTAGGCCTCTGCTCTGCTTTAGGCTAGTAGGTTTGAAGCAGTAGTATCATAGGTAAAGCAAAAGTGTTCTGAACGAGTTATGAGACATAACGTGGTATTCATTAGGTATCACAGGAATTAATTCCTTTTGTGGGTTCTTGAGCTTCCTTAGGGCAGCATCAGTCAGAATTAGGTAATTCTAGTGAAAATGAGAAATTTCTTCAGGGTGAAATAAATTGGGAGGCTTTTGTGCCTTGCAGCTGCTCTCTGGTTTGTTCCTCTGTTGAACTGTCCTCTGTCACTTTGCAGTTTGTGAGGAGTAGTAGTTACCCAGCTTTGCCACTTCGTGGTGCCAGTTAGTCTAAGATCACTCTTTGAGAGACTAATTCTTAAAACTTGAGCCTGCTTTAAGCTTCTTAAAAGAGCATTGTTCACTTTACAGGTAACTGAAATACTTGTTAATATATAGAAAATGCTTCAGTTGCATCAGCTTTGAGTTTTGAAAGGTCGTAGGAGGGTTTTTTTTGACCTCTGTGAGACCAAATATTTACAGATTTACAACTGTGAATGGGTCTGGAAATGAAAATATTGTCTACCTTTTGAACTGGTGTTCTGTGGGGACTTGTGAGCTTTGTGTATTAGGAGCATCATTCATCGCTGAGTGGCCGTGCTGTTTGAAAATAAGAGCTTATTAAATTTCAGTGTTATTTTAGTCTCTGGTCTTTGCACAGACTGCCAAGCTGAAGCTTTGTTTTGAAGTGCCCACTTGTGGTTGAACTGTTTGCACATAGGTCTRAGTGAATTTACTTGACTAAGAGTGCATTGAGAGTGCTTTTTAAAGTATTAGTTAAAGTTTCTAGAACGGAAGGATTAGATTTAAACCCAGAAGCAGTTACAATTTCCATGGAATTCCATGACTTTGAATATACACTATACTAAAATCACTTGTGTGGATGCTTTTATATGATTATTCAAAGACATAGTCTTAGCTTGTAACAATGTGGGAATTGCAAAGTAAGATATCAGCTTGCAAGTTAATTTTGACAAGGAGCCCATTAAACTGAATAAAAGGAATGAAATCCTAAGCATTTTGTTGACTCACTTGCACATTTTTTTTTCATTGCACATCATCTACCTCAGTATGTATTTATATACTCTGTCTGTTTAGCATTCTAATCTGTACCACTGGTTAAGCATTTTTGAGCTGGTAAATATTTTCAAGTGTCTTCAGTGTTCACATTACAATCAAATCTGTTTTGTAGGTGTCTGGAGTGATAGTTTAATTAGGTTATGACTGTTCAGTCTGCTCTTCTAATAATGCTGACTTGACTTGTCAAGGGCATATGCCCAGGAATATAGTTTGGATTCTGAAAATTAATTGCTTCAGTGGCCAAAATGATAAGACCTTAGATCATAAGAAATTAAATAAGTTATAATTGCAGTTTAAATTTAGATCAGTTTAGGTTATTACACTTTCCTAATGCTAACTAGATTTTTTATTTTTTTTTTTTCTCCTTTCTGGCTTGGGAAGCTTTTTGATGAATATAGCAGAAGAGGAAGAAGATGGTGGATTGTAATATAATGTTTCACGGAGCAGGCATAATCTAACATCTAACTGGATAACTTTAATCTTCTTTCCCGTAGGATTTTATGGAAGACCTTGGGTTATGGAGCAGAGGAAAGAACTTTTTAGAAGGCAAGTCATGCTTTCTCTTACTGCAACACATTCCGTCGCACTATAATCATAATCTTCCACTTAAGCCGGAAAAGAATTATTGTTCTAATCTAGAGCAGCTTTTTCCCTAATATCAATATTCTTAGGGGCTGATATTTACCTTTCCGTCTTGCCTAAACTGAGTTTGTCCAATATCCGTTGTGCGTAAAGTTATTGCGACTTAATAGTATAACACCATGTTCAATGAATAAAGAAATAAATTAGATCAAGTAAAATGTAGAATACCTGAATTTGTAGACTATTCTCCCAATGAAGGCTTTTTTCCTGTGTTCATAGACTTCAGAAGTGGGGACTAAATACATACCTGTATGCTCCAAAGGATGACTACAAGCACAGGATGTTCTGGCGAGAAATGTACTCTGTGGAGGAAGCGGGTAATTGCCTTCATTTCCCCTCTGTGTTTTCTATAAATAGACTTTTGAATGAGTTGGTCATTACTACATATGCTTTTGTGTGTTTAATCACAGTAGCCATTTCCAAAGGTGAGTGGAGACCTGTTCTTAATACCCTGCAGATGTATTTAGTGGAGCTTTGGTGCAAGTATGGATTTACTTCTTTTAACTGTAACTCTACAGATGATTTCTAAAACTGCTTTTAAGGCTTTGTCTTATGAGATTTATTTTTTCCAGGAAAAGGTTGCTCAGAATTATTCCTCTGGCTCTTGAACATCTGTGCTGTATTTTGAAGTGGAAATTATTTGCTTCAGAAAAGGAAAAAGATTGATGAGCCAATAGCATGCCCTTTTGTGTGATTCATTAAGTGCTTGTCTCAATAAAAAGAGTACCAATCAGAAAAGCAGCTTCTGACTAATCAGTCATAACATAAAAGACCTGTTTAAGCTGGTGTGAGGCTTTTTATCCACCTCTGGTGTTTATGGGATCTACAGTGTTTTATTAGCCTGTGGGGATTATCATTTTCCTTGGGTGAGGGGAAAAATGATACTCACTTGAAATTAAATAATCTTTCTTGGAGGCCACTTTGAATCACTGCAGAAATGTAATCTAAAGGACACTGCAAGATAATTGCCAATAACAACAAAGATTATTAAATAGTCTAAAAATAATTCCCTTTATTCGTTGTATGGAAGATTAAACTTGAAGTTTGTTTCTTAAAGCAACTACTTCTGCACAGTGATGTTAAAAAAGCCCTTTTTCATGTGCCCTGAGCTTCAGTCATATGAATAGTATGCGAATCAGTATCATGCAGGGTTATACTACTACATTGAATTATCTCTTAGTATGTGTGACAAAAGCAGAAAAAGTGAGTAATAATTTTAGAACTGTTGGTGTGCTTACTATGAAAATAGAGTACATCCACGTTTGTCTCACAACATTGAGACAAAGAGAATGTTTAAAATCTTTTTAAAAATTTAACGTGGAAAATAACAATACAAGTACAGTTGTTATACTCCTTCTGGCATAATTTCTGAGAACTCTTCCAAATAATTCAGTGCTCTTTGCTGTGTTAGTTCTAAGAAATTCCAGCAAATTATTGKTTTTTTTTTTATTATTATGGTAGCAGAGGCATCTGCATTTTATAATTTACTTATAATGATCTGAGAATTTTTTTTTAACTGTTGAATCCTTTTCAAATATTTGAATTTGATTTCCAGAGCAGCTAATGACTCTAATATCAGCTGCACGAGAACATGAAATAGAGTTCATCTATGCAATCTCGCCTGGACTTGACATCACTTTCTCCAATCCTAAAGAGGTATCCACATTGAAACGCAAGCTGGACCAGGTAAGTGTGACACAAACTTACCACAGTTGCAGTGCTGCTTAATTTGAAAACTTCAATACCCTGCTCACTCTTGCAGCTTTTCACTAACTCCTTTAACGCTTTCAGCACTAGTGTTAGTTTGGATGCCTCTGAACAATTCCAATAGATGTGTTCAAGTTGCCTGGCAGAAGTGGCCAGTGATCATCTAGATTTAAAAAAAAAAAGTAGTCTCATCTTGTATTGGATTCTGAAGGCTATTCTTGGGAGCTTGTCTTCAGAGTATTTTAGGGCCTTGAAGCCAAGATGCATTTCTAAAGCAAGAACTCTTATCCGCAATAAACGCTTTTGGAGGCAGACCTGACATACACATCTTCTTTGTTCTCATAATTGACTTTTCTCTTTTGTCCAAAAGCTATTACAGAGTTAGCTTTTTTCCAGCTGTCTGTCCAGTGAGATCAGCTTTGGATTGTTAAAACGRGAACAGATTGCAGGTCTTCAGAGGTCTAATCTTTGAGAAAAGCAGAGCAGTGAGTCAAAAGATAGGCATTGATTGTGTCTTGCCTCCCCTACCTTCTTTCCCCCATTGTTGTAGCTTTTCCTTTCAAAAATTCTACAGTTCGATTTTAAAAAAGAAATACAAATAATTTAAAAAATTAAACCTTTTGCTCTTGTCTCTTGTATTAGGTTTCCCAGTTTGGCTGCAGATCTTTTGCACTGCTGTTTGATGATATCGATCACAACATGTGTGCAGCAGACAAAGAAGTTTTCAGTTCCTTTGCTCATGCTCAAGTCTCAATCACAAATGAAATTTATCAATATCTAGGAGAACCAGACACATTCCTTTTCTGTCCTACAGGTAAAATGAGATGTATCATTTAGTTCAACCTTAAAGGAGGGGGCCTGTTATCTTACTGGTTGAAACGCTGGTTTAATATTTAATCACTGCTTTAAGAAGTATTTTGGGGTTGTTTGAAGAAATTGACTTATAAAGAAAGGTTCAAGTAATTCAAATATACGGAGAGGTTTTGCCAAATCTACACATCTCTGAAAGGCTTAATGCCAAACAAAGAAGGCAGCTTCATAGAATGGTTCAAGAAGTTTGAACTGAAAATCAGGTTAAAGAAAGAATTCTATTTGACTTGTACCAAAATCTTTTTGCTTCTTGATCTGACTAGCTGTTAGTTTCTTAGAATTTTCTTAAAGAAGAGGTATAGCACAGTCCATGCTCATTTCTGTCATTGGTACCTGTTTTTAATAAGATTACCCACTTCTACTAGTCACTGAGTTGCTTTATTTATTTATTTATTAAAAAAATAAGATGACTTGCACTCAGGTTCAGTCATTGCTTTTTTTAAATTGCAAGCTTCCTCTAATACCTGTAAGAATATTGTAAGAGAGAGAGAATCACAGTGTTCAGTGGTGTGGATTGTTGCAAGGAAAATTCAATTCAGTAGCAATGTTATCGTCATTGTTAATTTGTTTATCCCCTTACACTGTAGTAGTTTGATTCTGTTTCAGACCTCGTCTTTAACTTCAGAGACACGTGTGTTCTGGTGTTAATATTTTTAGGTATTTGCAGTTCACCATCAGTCTTAGGGTTTCTAGTTCTCTTGCATATTGTCTGCTGTAACCTGCCCTTTTTATGGACTTCACTAGTTTTTTCTTAATTTTGACATTTGAGCAATTTTAAATAAATCCTCTACCTTTCCTTTCTGATCTTCATGCTAAGTATCATTCATAATGTCCTTTTTATTTATACTTTAGATTTTTGTGCCTTTCTTGATTAATTTCATAGATGTTTCTCTTCTCAAATGGTAGTATTCTCTCAATGTGTTCATGGGACAGTTGGGTATGTTGTCACGGGTGCATCCTTCTACTACAGTGACATTCTCTTTTCCTGTACAGAGTACTGTGGAACTTTTTGTTATCCAAATGTTGCCCAGTCGCCGTATTTACGGACTGTAGGAGAAAAGCTGCTCCCTGGCATCGAGGTGTTATGGACAGGTAAAAATTGTTTGGTTTGTGTTTATTTGGTGTTTTGGTGTTGTGTTGGTTTTGGATTTTTTGTTTGTTTGGTTTTGGTTGGTTTTTTTTTCTTTTATTTCACTGTTGGTGTTAAAAATGGCTTCTCGTAAGTATTTAGTAAAATAAACTGTCCAACTACTTGGGGTTGAATATTCAAGTATATGCAAAGCCCTCTGATTATCCTTTTTCCCTCTTAGGTCCGAAAGTTGTATCTAAAGACATTCCAGTAGAGTCCATCGAAGAAGTTTCGAAGATCATCAGGAGAGCACCAGTTATCTGGGATAACATTCATGCTAATGATTATGATCAAAAGAGGCTTTTTCTTGGGCCTTACAAAGGTCGGTCAACTGAGCTCATCCCTCGACTAAAGGGAGTTCTGACCAATCCAAACTGTGAATTTGAAGCCAATTATGTTGCTATTCACACGCTTGCAACCTGGTACAAGTCTAACATGAATGGAGTGAGAAAAGATGTGGTGATGAGTAAGTATGCATAACTGTGCTGGGATCTATACTTAACCATATAAGTCATACTGATTTTTTTTTTAAATTTTTTTTTTTTAATGATTCTAGCCTTTCCTTACCAACTTTTTCTTTTTAAGATCACCTAGCATTTTCTGTCCCATAAGTAAATGGCAGTTGCTTGAAAGATAATGAGCATCTAGATTGTTTTATTGACTTCCCGGGAAGTATCTGTAGCACATGCTATCAGAGAATTTCTTAGCCTTGAAAGGTATCTGTGGTTGTATGAAAAGCACTCCCAGCAAGCAATTTTGATGCCCAAATTGACATAAGTGTCAATGGATTTGATTTCATTGGAATAGAAGAAGTTCAGATCAAAAGAGAAACTCTGAATGCCAGAATATCTGGTTTCTGCATACTGGTTCTGTGTTGACGTTGATGGTGACCATAGTTTTCCATTTTGTCTAATTAGGATGTAATGCTTTGTCCTTCTTTGACATAAGGCTGTTGGAGAGTTCTTGAATGCGTTGTCTAACATAATTTTTTTTTTTTTTTATTTTAAGTGAAACTTGCATAATAACTTTTCAAAACTTGTCTCTGTAGCTGATACTGAAGACAGTACAGTTTCTATCCAGATTAAATTGGAAAATGAGGGGAGCGATGAAGATATTGAAACAGATGTTCTCTACAGCCCACAAATGGCCCTGAAGCTGGCCTTAACGGAATGGTTGCAGGAATTTGGGGTACCTCAGCAGTACAGCAGTGAGTCTGATTTGGTATTGTTCTGGGGTTGGTAGAAAAATGGGGTTAAATGTTCAGTACTTGCATTTAGATTAAATCTGTTTTACAGATCCTGACAATTTGTATACTTTTCAGTTGGAAGTATTTTCTGCCTTACTAATTGGGGAAACCTTAATAAAGAAAGAAGAATGCTTGGCATTCTGCAGCGTGCCTGTAGTGCCCCAACTGATCAGCAGAAGCAACCTTGATGTGTGATCCTCTGGCACTTACGATACAAGACAGGAAAGAGTCTGGATCTTGTTAGTCCCAATTGTTACTAGACTTCCATGGGACCTGAGAGAATAGGAAGAATAGGGTTTTTTTTAACTGGGTGTTAGATTATTGTAAACATTAGTTCTGCCCCAGAAGAGTCTGTGTTCTTTCAGTTGTTTTAAGATGGCTTCTGAGTTTCTGTGTACAGAAACCAGCTGGGTTCCTTACAACATTGTACACCTTTCTTGTAGCAATGGGAGCTTGGGATCTGAGATAAAATCTATTTTTCTCAAATGTGAGTTTGAGGTGGTCAGAGTGCCCTTCTTTGATAGCTGATGGTGGAATGGAAGAACCTCTTCTGCACCAGTGCAGAGTTGGGAGGAGTTATCCTTTTGAACTGCAGTAGAGTTTCGCCTCTTTCTCAAACTCAGCTGCAGCAAAAACATTGGGTGAGGAGTAGTAGTTGAGGTGTCATCTTCCTCCATTTTCACAGAATAGTTTAGGTTGGAAGGGACCTCTTGAGATCTCCTAGTCTAACCACCTTGCTCAAGCAGGATGAGTTTAGAGCAGGTTGCCAAGACTGCGTCCAGTCAGGTTTTGAATATCTCCATTTTCCCTAGGTTAAAGACATTTTTGCAATTGAAATATTTAAGCATCAGTCCTTTTATTTTGAAGCGTGTTCTATATCCAAGTAAAGCTTTAACAAGTCAGTTGATGCAGAGGGAAAAAAGTTAACTTTGAGAGCTTTTTATTCTGATGGCAGAGTCGGAAATGGTGCTGGCAGCACATAAATATTAACTAATTTTCCTAACTTTTTCCCTATCCTATCTTTGCATACCAGTTATGTGGAGGGGTAAATTGCAAAAACCAGTCAGTAGTTAGAATTACAATGACAGAAGTGAACAGGCAAAGTACCAAAAGGAAGCTGCACTGATCGGATTCTGTGGCACCAGAATCATTCATGATTTGCAGAAGTTGCTGATTTGAATGTTAGTTGGCAAATATTAAAAACTCTAAACTTGTTTCTTCTTATTCTCAGGTAGGCAAGTGGCCCACAGTGGTGCTAAAACTACTGTAGGGGATGTAGGGCCTCTGGTGGCACCATCCTCTTTAAATGCAGCAACTGTGGTTACCACGGTTTACCAGGAGCCCATCATGAGTCAGGGGACAGCGCTGAGCAGCGAGTCACCGGCCTTGGTAAAGGAGGAAGAGAAGAAGCAATCTGATGAGGAACCAATGGACATGGTGGTAGAAAAACAAGATGATGCAGACAAGAATGCTAATCAGATACTGACAGATATTGCTGAAGCCAAGATGGCGGAGGAGTTGAAGCCAATGGATACTGATAAGGAGAGCATAGCTGAATCAAAGTCCCCAGAGATGTCTATGCAGGAAGACTCTGGTAGTGACATTGCCCCTATGCAGACTGATGAGCAAATTAACAAAGAACAGTTTGTACCTGGGCCAAATGAAAAGCCTCTCTACACAGTAGAACCAGTGACTTTAGAGGACCTGCAGCTTCTTGCTGACTTGTTTTACCTTCCTTATGAACATGGGCCCAAAGGTGCACAGATGCTGAGAGAATTCCAGTGGCTCAGAGCAAATAGCAGTGTTGTCAGTGTTAATTGCAAAGGAAAGGATGCTGAAAAAGTAAGTGTGAATCTTGTTTCTCTCCTTTTAAATCAAAATCCTGAGCAATGTTATCTGTTGTTTGTAATAGAGACTGGTGTTCCGCTTCCTAGAACCTGAAGGGTAGTGTATAACTAACCACAGGTCACAGTAACTTTCATTCCCCCAGTGGAATCTACTGCTTTAAGTCCTGTATGCCACATAGCTATGAAGGCAGTCTGGTGTCAGCATTTGACCAGCGACCCCCATACTGGCCTCACTTCTAACAGCCATAGAGAATACCCATAAGTCATGTGTGGTGTGGTAGTCCATGCTGGTAAAATGAAGTAATGAATTCTATAGTCTTCTTCCATATTTAGAGTACCTCTCCTCCATAGAAGGCTGTGTTTGATCTTGTGGATTTTTTGCCTCCGTTTGTAGATAGAAGAATGGCGTAACCGAGCAGCCAAGTTTGAAGAGATGTGCAGCTTGGTGATGGGGATGTTCACTCGCCTCTCCAATTGTGCCAACAGGACAATCCTTTATGACATGTACTCCTACGTCTGGGATATCAAGAGTATTATGTCAATGGTGAAATCTTTTGTGCAGTGGTTAGGTAGGTGCATTGGGAGCCATTATAATCCCAGAWWRTKTTTTTTTTTTTTTTTTTTTT
>JASVER010000083.1:569912-602186 GCA_030449065.1 Oceanodroma leucorhoa | reverse complement strand
GCCCACGGGGAAAACAAAGCATTAGGCAAATGTGTTTTCTTGGACATGGGGTCTGGTTTGACCCTGTTTTAAAGGTTTCCCTGTCTCACTATTTGAAGCAATGCTTGCTGTGAATTTACTTTGGTATTGTAAGTGAAGTCTGCTGGATGCTTAAGATTGGAGACCTTGATTTTCTTCTTGGGCTAATGAAACTTGAATCTCAGCTGACACGTAAGTGTTGACTTTAACTTACTCTTGACTGAATGCACACTGGACTATGCCATGTAACTCCTTGGATACCCTGGTGTATGATTGGAAATGACACTACGAAATGTGACCACATCAGCCATCTGCTGCTTGCTCTGTCTTGATAACATCATTGCTGTCTTCAACAGAACAATTGCAGAAGTGACCTTTCAATGGGCCTGGCCAAGAGGAAGCTGATCCTCCCAGCCCTGTGCGCATGCGAGCTTTAGTGTAAGGCTATTCTGGTGCAAAATAATTTCCTTTAAACACTTTCCAAATTGTTGATTTTTTTTTTTTTTAATTTTATTTTTTGGTAATGGTGGAAACTGTGGAGCTCTCTAGACAGATTTAGTCTGAGACTTAAACAGATCTTGAAACAATTTTTTCTTTTTTTTTTTTTTTTCTTTTAATGTGTGGCTTTTTGGTTTTTTTTGTTTGTGTGGTTTTTTTTTCTTTTTTGTTGGTGTTTTTTTTTTTTTTTTTCCCCTTCCCCTGAAAGATTTTTGGGGCATCCTAAGTTGGCAGATAGCACCAGCATGGCCTGGGTAATTCTAGTGACCTCATTTCACTTTCAGGTTTCAATCCAACTCTAAGGAATATGCTGTGGACTTGCTTGACATACACAGCAGGCAGCAAAGCTGATGGTTTCATGTCACACTTTTTGTAGCTGTCACAAACCTCACAGTGGTTAACCATTACACAACCTTGGTCTAGTCCTAGTGTTTGGATTGTCTTTAGATGATACTCTTAAACACTGGCAGGTTTAAGCAGGGACAGGGAAGACCTGTTAAGTTATCAAGTCAGTCTGAACAACTTCCTGTGTTTTGTGCTTATTAAATATCTGATCCCTATATGTATGGTTGATAAAGAAGAAGAGCTTTTAAGACTGCCTTCTGCAAAGTACAGAGGAAAACTAGCTCGGGAGGAAAACTTGGCAGCATTGTAGTATCTTAATATCTCTGCCTAATGCTGTTCAAAAGCTTTAGTTTGTGCATTTTTAAGACCAGTGTGACACAACTCCCCCAACTTTACTATTCTTGCTATATGTTGACCTTTAGCTAGAAAGAATGCTCTCTTTTTGATAACCTGATCTGTTAAAAACTCCAGGCCAAAGCTCTATAAAGAGAACTCTGATTCTTGTAATCTCTAAACATTGAGGGCCCGACTTAAGACTGCATTTCGGAATTATCATACTATCTGCTGACTTCAGCTGAAATTGTCTTCAGTTTTCAACGTCCCTGTAAAGTTGGATTCAAGTCTTTAAATGCATCAGATATTTGGAGTAGTTCACATTAGAAGACAACTCTGTAAATACTAGTTCTGTTAACCTCGGCACTGTTCTGTTCCAGTTCTCAAACTGGTATTAGATAGTTGAAAAATTAATTTTAAGAGTTTTTGACAGTTTAATACTCTTATGCTAACAGTGCTTCTGTGAGAGGGGATGCTTTTGTCTTCAGCTTGCATTTTACCACTAGAGTAAATACATATAGAGCAAAGGTCTTTTATAAAATACATGATTATATAGAGCTAAGTACATCACAAATCCAAACAAATTAGTTTTCACAACGGTGTGCTCAATGGTCCACTGAATGTTCAGTTTCTTCACCTCTCCTCCCAAGTCCAGCTAGCATTCAGTCCCTTAAATTAGTGTGGCTGTACAGTACTATGGATTACTAATGACTTCTATTGTCTTCTTCCCCATTGTGTACAGATGGGAGAATCCTCAGCACAAGTTTCTACTGCTATTGGATGGACAGCGCCAGATGTTCACAGCGCGTCGTCATTAATTAATTAAAATGGAAAGGTTTTGTCTGTGAGGCAGCTCAGATAGATTAGATGTACAATAGGCGTGAACTGAAGTCACATTTGCGCAGCGACTAAGGCATTAACTATGTTTTTCATTTATACAGCTCTTCATTCACGCAGCTCTTTACTGTAATAATTGGAAGTGCTAGTTAAGTTGTAGTCTCAAAGGACAGACAGATGCTGTCTTCCAAGTTATTGACTAAACCTCCTTGTGAAGGATATCTTTTTGTGAGAATTCTAAAACGTGGGAGTAAACCAAATTCAAATTCTGATGCTTGGATCGTTTCTGAAATTTACCGTACTTTAGGGTAGCTTGTATTTAACATATATTCCTAAACTCTCATAAATGTCAAACTTGGCACACTTTGGGACTCTCTGACTAGCACAACATACTTGTCTGTACTGATCTGAGA
This sequence comes from Oceanodroma leucorhoa, assembly GCA_030449065.1. Taxonomy (NCBI): domain Eukaryota; kingdom Metazoa; phylum Chordata; class Aves; order Procellariiformes; genus Oceanodroma; species Oceanodroma leucorhoa. Next base: position 599,742 of record JASVER010000083.1, on the reverse strand, counting down.
CTGTTACTTGAACAGGAGGTAGATTGCTGTCCACAAAAGGAAAAGAGTATTTGCGCTGCTCATCTTGTCAGAAAACTAGGCGGGTGATTGAGATCTCCGCTCCAGATACCATGCTTTTTTTTTTTTTTTTTTTGTCTCCAAAGTTGTCATTCATGTTATGTTAGTTGTTGAAGGCTGTGGTGCCTTGCTGGCAGAACAGTGTTAAAAGTCAAACACCTAACAGAAGTTTCTTTTCTAAAGCAAGCGTAAACTAAAGCCGAGTACTTCAATGGGCCTGCTGTGGCTGATCAGCAGGGACCCTAGTGCATCTGATATGCTTGGGGAGGAAAAAATCAAGATGCTAAAAACCAAAGCTAGTATTATTTGTGGCCAACAGGGTGTACTAGTTAAATTGTGAGTTAATTCCAGTTAACACTACTTAGCTTTTTAACGTGCCAGCAGCATTGTGAAGGTACGGCCTGGATTATGTAAATCTGCATAGTCTCTTGCAAGAATACTGTTTCATACAACTGTCCTGGCTGCCTGAACTGTTCCAAACTGTTTGCATATATATATTGCCAGTCCTAATTTTCTGACAAGATTAGAAACAATGATTACTAAAATGTGACTTCAGAAAGGTCCATTTTCTTTTCAAGGGGCTGTGATAATGGCATTTGTTTGATCTAAAACTTACAATAATAGCTATTGAGCCATGTAGCTTCCAAGATGTCATCTCTTCATAGACGAAATGGGTGTTTCTGCCACAAATATAAAAAAAAGAAATGTACAAAGTGTCTGGGAAACTTACGTAATTGTACATGGCGCCATTCTTGAGCCTTCTGGTCTGGAATGAGGTGTGTTAGCTGAATCACCTCACCTGCTCTTAGACTAGTCTGTTATAAGTAATCAAAAACTTGTGAGTACTGCAATTAGTGCACAAACACAAAATCTTTATAAATCGTACATTATTACAGCCTCCCCCCAAGCCCTGGATTATAGCTCAGTTAGAGAGCTTTTTCCACAAGTGTGTGTTAGCTTTTTGGACATGTTAGACACCCAGGAAATCCCCCTTCTCGTAACATTCTCCGCTTGGATCTGATCTCAACAGGGTGTCGTAGTCAATCTTCAGCACAGTTCTTAAGTGGAGACCAAGAACCCTGGGCCTTTAGAGGTGGTCTAGCAGGAGAGTTCCAGGTATCAATATGACTTCACAACTGAATGACATTTTCTTTGTTTTATGAGAAACCTTTTGTTGCACATCAGAGGTCTGGAAGGATTGGTCTGCCGAAGGCTTTCTGGTCCAAAGCCCATTAGCCTTACAGCTTGGTTTAAAATAATTTTCCTCCCCTTTCTACAGTAATTTCTCAAGGAGATGCTGCCTGTCCCACGCGCATGCGAAGCGCAGCGGCTTTAGTTGTACATTTCACATTGTTTCTTTGCAGGTCGCACAGCATTTTTATCTGCGCCCGCAATTGCACAATGCGCGCATGCTTGTCTGCCAATGGGAATTCCATGAGCAAAAGAGATAGTCATCCAAATTTGGTTCCTCTCTAAATAAAGCTGTAAAGCACTTTGTTGCAAAGATTTCAATTGGCAAATATTCTTAAACCGCTGTTTATACCATGTTCAAATTTGTTCATGGATTTTTCAGGCGCTATACTTTTCCCCCCTCACAGGTGCTCTGCGCGCAGCAAATTGAATCAGCGCATTGCTTTTGGGATAAAGCGTCTCCTCTGGCCAGTTAACCCTCTTCAGACCAAACCTTTCCTCCTGACATTCTATGTTCTTATACAGAGACAGTGTAGATATGATTGGTAAAATGTATTTTAAAGCAGATAAGATTAACAGACTCTTAATGTGCTGTTTCAATTGCATATTTTAAAACACCAATTGGATATTTTCTATTCAAATAAGGTCTTTGCATTTGTAAAGCATACCAACCCCACCTTCTTCTGGGGTGCCTGCAAGTAGCAAATGTTAATTTGGGAGTCTGCAGTGCACACCCAAGAGTGATGGGTTTTGTTGTTCATACAGTCATATTAAATATTTTGTTTTCACAGCGTTTGCTGCCTATTGATGGGGCAAATGACCTCTTTTTTCAACCACCTCCATTAACACCCACTTCCAAAGTGTACACCATACGACCCTACTTTCCTAAAGATGAGGTAACTGCTTTTGACGCTTGTCACTGTTGTTGTTAGGGATGTGTTTCCTTTTGTGGCAACATCCCCTAATGAAACAGATGTCCCATATATCTTGCACAAGGCACAAGCGCAGTCGCACAGGAAAACTGAGGTTGAGTGACTTGTCTGTGGTTCAGCAACGTGCTGTGCAACAGTACAGGTATACCCACATCTTGATTCCCAGTCTCCCACCCCACCAGCTTTTTAAATCTGTGAGTGCCTTCCCTATTTCTGAAAGTCAGGTTAAAGTTGCTCACGGCTGGTGGAGGAATTCTTGCAGTGGGGACAATGTGCAATGGATTAACCTTAGGGGCAGGTGTGTATACCTGTTCACTCAGCAATTATTGTGGTAACTGCTGGTATTCTCAGAGCTATATAGGCAGAACATTGATATTACATCTCAAAATGTAGTTGCAAAATGTGATGATATTTCAGCCAATCTTATCATTTTAGAGTTGTGAGCTTTTTGGTCTGATTTTGAAAGAATTGTTGTCAAATCTGCTTTGGAGTGTTTGATCCTTTGAAACCAGGAATTTTGTATTCATCGTTATTGATTAGAGCTTTTTTTCCCATTTTTTCCCACTGAACAGATCTGTAGTGTAGTTCCATTCCTATTAGCTTAGCAAGAAGAATACTTGAAACTGCAGTTTCAACAGTTAGTTAACACTTTATGGATGCAGTTTAAGCAATGTAAGGATTAATGTAGCTTGAACTTTTGCATTTGTAGCTACATTGAGATGAAACATGTTTCCTTTGAAACTTAAGTTTCTAGGTTGAGTTTGTAGCAGCTCAAATGAATCCTGACTTTGAAGCAAGTCAGATAGACAGGGCTAGCACATGAAGACGTGTGCTTTACCTGCTACTTTTAGGCTAGCTCTGTCCTGTGCTGTTTTCACGAGCAGTAAAGCATCCTTTTCCATACCTTAGTGCAGGACTGTACCTAAGCTGGTTTGCTCCTTCGTAGGCAATGGACTTGATATTTCTAAGCCACCCAAACAATTGGTGATGCAGCTAAACATGCAGTCATAAAGAATATTTCTTCTGAGGAGAAGTTCCCTTTTTATGAAAGGAGGCCGGAGACATGTCAAATGCAAAGCCTTTTTGTTGAGAAGTCTAATGTTTCTTATTTAAAGTGTGACTGATACAAGTTTACTCTTTTAAAAGGCTTTCAGCTGAATCTCTCTACATGCAGAAAGTCAGGGTGTGTCTGTCCTTCACAGTGGTTAAATGGTTGCACTTGAACATTGGAGATTTGGAAAGGGACTTTGTAGCAAGGGTATTGATTCGCACTGAGTGGTAACTAACCCTCAGGATTGATCTGGTGCTGTTAAAACCTGCAGGAGGTTGACTTCCAGCCTTTCCTTCCCAGCCAGTCAACTTGCCCATCAAAAACATTGTGGTTAACTTTAAGAGTTACTTTTGGGGAGGGGGGGAAGATAGATCCTTTCTCATAGATAGGTACTCTTGTTCTGTGTAAATTAAATGCCTGTCAGTACTAGTTTGCAGTGGAGCTGTTAATGAAATCTCTGTAAAACAAAGTTGTTAGCTTTTGAATGCGACTGATGACTTGAAATCATCTCTTCTCTCCTTTTAGGCGTCTGTATATAAGATCTGCAGAGAAATGTATGCTGATGGAGCTGATCAACCCTTCCATAGTTTACCAGATCTAATTGGAGACAAGTATGTATTAGGAATGAATGACCTACAGAGGTGGTTCTGAAGGATGAAGTCCTGACACTGTATTTAATTTGAAGTTTTAAAAGTGTGTGTGAAAAGAATGTAAAGAACATTTGATTAAAAAAAAAAAAAATCTGCCCTCTGCAGGTCTCAGGAAATTGGGGTTTTGGTTTCTTAAATGTACCATTGACAATTACGTCTCCGTTTACGCTCTGGTCACCTGTTGTGAACTGTTAGGAAAAAAAGGCTTAGCTGAAACCTGTGCATCATAGTATCCTATTATTTCAGATTTTGTGAAAGTATATCTTGAGAGTGTCCATAATCTGTAGTTACCCTCTGGTATTTTTTTTCTAACCTAGTGTAGTTCTTCAGGTAAGTGAGATTTTTTTGAGGACCAATCTCCCAGCCAACTGCCTTGAGTTTTTTCTGAAATACATGTTGTAGATTGCCTGTACCAACTTTCAAAAAGAGTAAGCAATGACAAGTGAGATGGAGTTAAAAACAAAAGGCATTAAATGTGAGCTGTAAAATGAGCTACTTTGAGTTTTGTTGTTTTTTTTTTTTTTTTTTTTATGTCTCAAGTGTTTAATTTAGAGAGAACTTTGTAAAGAGGCTGCTCTATGAGTTACAGGAAGGTAGTTAAGAAAGGATGTGTAACTGGTGTCAAAAAATACCTGAAAGAGAAGATGGAAGAACAAGGAGGTAATGGCAGCAGAGAAACTGAGGGCAAAAGGTGAAGGAAGTTTGTGTCTCTGGTGAGTCAGAAGAGCAGTGCGTATGGAATTAAAATATGGGATCCTGAGGTGCAGATGTTGTTCATAGCTGAGATCACTCTGTTAATGCTTTGTAGGAACTAATTCCATGACTGGAGGACTCTCTGTCGCTGCTTTGGCTGATCCTAGAGTCTCCTCCAGAGTACCTGAAGAGCATACTTGTTCAAAGTGACCTTCTTTTGACTGAATTTGGACACTTCTTTCTGCAGGTTAGTAGGAGGTCTGCTCACCCTCAGCCTGGATTACTGCTTCGTCTTAGAAGATGAGGATGGCATATGTGGCTATGCTTTGGGAACGGTTGATGTGACTCCTTTCATTAAAAAATGCAAAATGTCTTGGATCCCTTTCATGCAAGAAAAATATACTAAACCAAATAGTGACAAGGAGCTGTCTGAGGCAGAGGTTGGTATAACCCATGAGATCAGAACCGTATGCTGAACTCTTTCTTTCCAAAGCAGGTCTTTGTTTTTCTTTTGCATTTTGAGCTTCTATGTAATTCAATTTTCGTACCTTTCTGAAGTCTTTGATGAGCACAGTATCTGACATCTTAGAAGGTGACAGTAAAATTATTCACTGCCAGACAGATACAGCTGTGTGTTGTAATACACCCATGAGGTGTACTTTAGTAGTAATCTATGCAGTAAATGTAAGCCACCTTAATCTAGAGAAAATTATATTTTGAAAATAAATGATTGCTTCTGCTCTGTTCTCCTGCAAAATGAGATAATAGTTTCCCCATGCTGCAGGTAAGGCTAACCCCTGATAGTCACATCAGTTTAAGTGTGGAAAACAAATTAGAGCACTTGGTTTTAATGTTAAAATCTATGAGCTATTTGTGCAGTGTGACAGCTGTAAATGGTGCAAAATGACATCTCACCTTTAGCAAGTGCCAAAAATCAGTATCTTGAATTGGTTTTGGAAGAAATTAGAAAAACAGTGTCACTGAACTGTCAGAAATAGTGAAAAATACTAGCTGATGCATTCTTGTCAAGGAAAGAAATGTGTTTAATGCTAAGAGGTGCCGATCTGCACCTGCATGTGGAATGAAGTGTGGACAAACCTGTAGTAGAGGCAGGCCCAGAAACACCACTTCTTAGCCTTTTTCTTCCCCTCTCAAGAGGGAAAGAATACTTTCCAGAAAGTATTCTCCAACAAGTTGTCTGAATACAAAGGCTGGTGTCAGACTGGTGGGCCTCCTAAGGGAATCCCCAGCTGGTAAGGGCAGGGCAAAAATGGCATATGTGGCAGTGTGCCCTTGCTTTATTTGACTAGGACTTAGACGAAATCTTAAAGGAGGTCATGGCTCTGAGAGCACAGGCCTTCCCACAAGCAAAGCAAAGCTTCCTGGAAATTGAGTGAAATGCTTGTCACCCTATTATGAAAATGGCCACTACTTATGGGCATGTTTGATGGGGGAAAAGTGAAGTATGTTTAAAAAAAAACAACCAAACAAACAAAAACCCCCACACTAGCCTTGCAGCAAATATCAGTGTTCTGGGGTAGGTGTGACTAGAAGGTATCTTAATAGCTCCACTATATTACTATTGAAGTGGAGCTAATTCTGCAGTCCATAGGTTTTATGACTTGATTCTTCTACATTTGCACAGTGCTGTGCTTTCAACTGTATATGTAAATTCAGATTTTGAAGCAAAGCTAATGCTCCTGTACCYGAGCCCTCTTGTAACACTTCTGTGGTTGGAAGAAACACTTACCACCTTTGCCTTGGTGCTTGAAGCCAGCGTGGCTAGCTTTGAACGCTTTTTGTGGGATTGTGCCTGTTAAAGCTGTGATAAAGAAAAGCCCAGAGGAGCAGGTGTGGTTCTGAACCTGAAGTAGCTCAACAAGTTTGAAGTAGTAACTTTGAACGGAGACTCTCCCTACAAGAGTTTTGGAGGTGGCAGTTTATAGATTTGAGGGGATTGCATTTGAAATTGATGGAGAAAAAAAAAAATATGGGGGTTGCTAATGTTATGGTTCCTTGTGTGTTGAAGTCCTAGTTTGGGTTGTTAGGATAGTTAATACAAGAAATGAAGTTAGGTGGCTTGTTTACCTGAGCCAGTGCTCCCTAAAGGATTTAAAATTCTCTAACCAGCAGGCGGAATGACTTGAGTGTATTTCAGATTTGGCTTTGTCTATTTCTGCATTACCTCACTTGATTTTTCCATTCCCATGAGTTGCATGAAGTTAAGGTCTGATGTCACATTCCCAAAGACCTTCCTGGGTGATTGCAATAGGCTTTAGTGATCAACAACGTCCTTTAGTGATCAACAGGGCTTATTTTCAAGCTAGAGGCAAATTTGCCTTTGTTGGGGCAAGTAGTCTAAGATAATTGTATGGACATGAGAGATGTTTCCAGGCTGCTGTGAACCAAAGAATACATGTGGAAGGTTAGGACACTTAGAGCTAAAACTGTCCATGTAAAATCCAAAGAAAAGGAATACCCATGCACACGCTGTTAGTTATGGGTTGGCTTATGGTTTTTCTCACTTGAAGTGTGGGTAAGTGAGAGGCCATGCAAGGAGCCTTGCATTCCTTCTGTGACAGTCTGAGAAGCTTCTGTAGCCTGCCTTTTTATCTGGAGTACAGAGAGCAGTTCAGCAGGTAAGGAACAAAGTGGCCATCAGAGGTGTGGTTGAAAAGCATGCTGATTTGGAGGTATACTCCAAAGGTGAGCAAAGCAGCCTCCCTTAATAAAGATGAATGAAAATGAAAAGCTGGATAGTGATTAAATGTCTGCTTCGCATATTCTTTTCAGAAAATAATGCTAAGCTTCCATGAAGAGCAAGAAGTATTGCCAGAATCATTTCTTGCCAACTTCCCATCATTGATAAAGATTGATATCCACAAAAAAGTGACAGATCCAAGTGTGGCCAAAAGTATGATGGCCTGYCTGCTTTCTTCTCTAAAGGCTAATGGTAAGTTTCTTGCACTCAAAATTCCTTATTTCCCAATTGCGTGTTGGTTCTAGGATGCAAGGCAAACTTGGGATGGTTATATTAACATTACCTCATTTGCACATCAGCCTAAGGTATTTGATTCCTGCCATAGTTGGCACTCTAGATTTAGGTAAATAATAATAAAAGCTTTTGGATAGCTAACTTCTCCTGTCTTCGGTAAAAGGTAGCTTTTCACTTTAGCCATTATCCGGCAGATTATAAACTAGGAAGACCTGAGGGAGCAATTTGGCAATGAGAGCACACATTTTTAAATCTTGAACAACGCACAAACGTTTATATTTCCCCTACTGGCATTGGTAATGATGCTTTTTCTTATGTGCGGCAGTGTGCACTGGTGGGTTATTACCAAAACCTTCAATATGGGGAAGTACTTGGCTGTCTGCCTTACTGCGCACCTGAGGTTCACGGTTCCTTTGTGTGATTTGGTGCCCTCTTCTAGTGCTATTTTCTGAGCCAACATCAGAGTTTTAGGATGCTTTTATGGGAAATAAAAGGTGTGCAGAGGGTTTGTTCAGACTAACAAGACGTCTGCAACGTGCAATCCCTTTAGGGCATGGTCAGCTATGTTGCCGTAAATCTGGTCTCTTTTGGGCGCTGCGCTCCATATGGAATTGGATCAGTGGTTTCACTGGGTTTAAATGTTAAAATAGRTGGGAACTCTAGTAATACTTGATGTCTGTGCTTTTTACAATAACTCTTCTCCTACAGTGGTTTGTTTCTCTCTTCTTCAGGCTCCCGTGGGGCTTTTTGTGAAGTGAGACCAGATGATAAAAGAATCCTGGAATTTTACAGCAAGCTGGGTTGCTTTGAAATTGCTAAAATGGAAGGATTTCCAAAGGATGTTGTTATCCTTGGAAGAAGCCTGTGAAGTGCTTGACAGCGAACTGTTCCAGTACTGTAGTCCCTTAACAGCTGGGCAGGTAGTGGTGGGGATCTTCATATGGTCTAGCTGCACAAAGCCAGCAATAAGCCAGCTTGGTAGAAGGGGCTATGCGAAAATCACCCATCACACATTCAGACTGTAATTTGTTGGAAGAGGATAATGCTGCTGAAAACACTGTTTTAACAAAGAGAAACCTTGTCCTCTCCTGGTCCTGTGTGAAGTGCCAAGGAATCTTGCATGGGCTATAGCTTCTCAGAGGAATCCCTCTCAATCAGTGCTGTGATTGACGACAGTTCTCTGCATTCGCGTGTCAACAGAAAAGTGGTCTCTGGCAGAAGTATCTATAAAGATGCAGGTTTCTTCTCTGTCGTAGAGCAGGATGTGCAACTGGAAGTTGCAGAAATGGGAGGGATTGCTTGTGTCAATCAGCAAATTTAAAGATAAGTAGCTACAGTTCTATTTTTGACTATCTTTATGCTTGTTGATAAAGCAATGACCCKTTGTCACTTCTAATGACCATTGGTTCAAGCTTTGTGCTTTGTTAGGGACAAATGTGCAGTGGTCTGTGGCAGAAGTCACTTAATGACAAACTTGTAAATTTCAGTGTATATAAACTTAGCTGTATGCTGACTAACTTTTTGTTTACCAGTTTTTGTAACTTTTTCTTTTGAAAAGTGAAATGGTATAGGTCCAAGATGGCACTTTTGAATAACCTAAAACCACAATGGAGAATGAATCTGTCCTCAGCACTGACCTTTCTTATTGTGCCTCGTATCCAGGGCTAGAAACTGACCATCTTGGGTAACGGGAGCAGATCCCAAATGATCCTTCCTTCAGACAGCAGTTTGTCACTGCTTGAGGGTTATCATCATTCTCCTGGGACTGAAACAGCGATTCACAGGGTGGTCTGCTGAACCCRTTAATTTTGGTAACATTCACACGGGATTGTGGATGAAAGACGGTGAGAGGGAGAGAGCTGGCCCACAGCTGGGATTTGTCCTTGGAACAGTCACCGTGTTTCAAAGCCTGTTCGTACTAGTTTGATTAAATCAGGGTCTTCAAGTCCTGCATATTTGTATCAAATAACTTTTCTATAAGAAATGCCACAATAAGCACATTTTTACACATTATTTAAATGGTTACCTACTTTTAAATGTTCCAAGAGTTTAATGTTTTTACCCAGGACTGACATGTTTGGCTATGGGATGGAATCAGCGTGGTATGAGATCTGGTAGTGAGGTAGTTGCATCATTTATGAAATTGGTATTTCACAAAAGTCCCAGTGTCCCAGATACGTAATTGGCCAATGGTATACGCCTTGCAGTACCTTGCTTCTTTCACCTGCTGCCATCAGCTGTCTTTGTCTTCCTTTTTAATTTTCCTGGGTTTTTTTCAGCGGTGCGCAAAGGAAGTTCAGTTCCTTTTACAAGCCTCCAGCTACATAGAAGAAGTTAGGCGACCTGTAATGAATGGCATTAAGACTGCAGTAACATTGTCTGCGACCTGTAAGGAAATGCTGTGTTTGGCCTTCTGGTGCAGTCACATGCAGGATAGTTTTTTTTTCCTTTGCAGAATGTGAACAATTTTTTCATGCGGTAGCGAAGTATTTAAGTTGAAACAAGTTCATTTCATTTTTAGTGAGAGGTACGGGGTTGTGCTATGGGATTTCATGTAAGTCAGAGCTGAATGCCACTAGTTTTTATAAAGCTTTGAGTGCATGTTGAGTAGCTGATACCTTGGTTTATCAGGTGGGAGAGTTTTGTTTCTTCATGGATACCAGAGTCAACTTATTTTATCCGGATGCGTAACATTACAGCATAGGATGCTTGTGGCCTTATTTCTTGGCTTTAAGGAGTTGCCACATTTTCTCTTCCTATGACTTTGTTATTATTATAGAAGTTAATTGTATAAGCCTATGGAATGTCAGGCCAATACCATCATTCTAGGATTGTAAAGTGATACGTTGACATATCTTTCATGGTTATGAATTTTCATTAAGGTTGGAATGCCACTTTCATTAATCTGTTTTTAGATCAACAGTATCTGTAGCAGAAAAAAACGACCTGTAAAACTGTATTTGAAGACCATGCGAGAAATAGAATAAAAATTGAGAAGTGAATGTAAATAAGAAATGTGTATTTTGTGTATGAGGTTCCAGAACCAGAAGTGGTTCAGCAGTGTATGTTACATCACGCCGTATGTGTTGGACGCTCTCGGGATCAGCTGGCAGAGAAACTTGTCTCTGGTTTTGGTGGTGGCAATGTGTTGCATGGTAGATGCTTACCCATGCTGATGTTTTTCATGGGTGGGTATTCAGTGACCCTTCAGAAGTACTCGCCCCAAAGATTTTTGGGGTGGCAGTGCCTTTTCTTCTTGGCCCTTCTGTGAGTAGCACCAGTTGAACTTTACCCGTTTTGTAAAAAACAGTTCTTTGAAAGGTGGTCTCCAGTGTCTGGCAAAGCCAGCATGAGCTGTGTGGCAGCAGTGCTTGTTCACCCTTTCTTACTTTTTGGGGTGTTTTGGGGTTTTGGTTTTTTTTTTTTGTTGGTTGGTTGGGTTTTTTTGTTTTCTTGCCGGCTGCTGGGTTTAGATGTTGCTGAAACCTGGAAGAGCCTGCCAGCAGGAACAAGGTGAGACACAAAGTACCTCGAGGGACGTCACACAGTGTGTAAGGGGAAACATGGTATCTCCACAGTCTGGCCTTAGTTGTACATCCACAAAATCTAATTTGCGAAGCTGAACACCTGAGATCACTAAAGCAAGTAGCTTCCTGCTTAGGACAGCCAAGCAGTAGGGATAGGCCAGAGGTATTAAAAGCAGCTTTTTTCCTAAGGTCAGTTCACAAGAGTTCATCCACCTGCTGTAGAAGTACACTGGTATATATTGTGGAGAACGTGATGACACGCAAACTAAGCAGGGAAATGGGCAGTTAAAAACTTTTCTCCTAACCCAGTAAACGTGTGCTGTGTTAAAATGATAGTTTTTCTTCACAAAATCATAATGTGTTGCATATAGGCATCTTGGTTTTCTTGAAGCCTGTTTCACGAAGCTATGGCAGAAATGGCAATATGACTTGCCTATGTCAAACATCTCAGCCTGGGAGGCAGGTTTGGCCTCTGATGTTGTGCCAGGACCTTTTCCTTTAAGGGAGCATGAAGCAGAAATGGGCTCTCTTGCCTCCCTCGCTCCAGGGTGGTGGCCCCAGACGGGTCCCGCAGGAAACGCGCTGCTGCCAGCCAGATGGCTGCGGAGAGCAGCTACTGCAGAAGCAAATGGGTGCGCTTGTATAACCATTGCTGAGTGAGCGCTTGCCTTTTTCTGGGACCAGGATCGGCTTTTCAGACCTATTCAGTCATGTTTTTCTTGAACCGACTCCAGCTGGAGCAGAGCAAATGGCCAGCTGGTGGAGGTCTCCTCTGTGGTGGGAGCAGAGCCAGCTTCTCACCGAGAATGYGGTGTGAGCTCATCGTTAGTGGGGTTTGTTTTAATTCAGCTGCTCCCCACTCCACCCCTGCAGCATGGACCGGGCTGCTTCCCTTTCTGCTTTGAAAGGCCAGCCCAGCCCTCTGCTCCCTGCGAGAGATTTTTTTTGAAGCAGGATCTTGCCTTCTGCGCTCAGAGGCTCCTGCACCACAGTCCCCGGTGTCAGATCATGCTGCTCTCTTCCTCGCCCACGCTTAAAGGGATAGAGATGAGCAGGTCCCTGCCGTTGTGCCCCTGCCTCGGTCCCTGTTACTCCCCCACCCCTCTGATACCCCTCTTCATGCCCTTGGCCTTCTGCCTCTCTGGGCTCTATGGGTGCCCTGTATCTTCTCCCTGGTGCCTGGGAAGGTGGGTGCCCTGGAGCCAGGATGGTGCCCATGAGTAAGGGCCATTTTTCCGCTGTGGCACTTCCACCGCTGGCAGTGGGGTCAGCGAAGGCATTGTCCTGCTGAACTGGCTTTGGCTGAAGGCCCAGGATGGACAGGAGACCCCCCCCCAGTTAAAGGATGCGGTGGTGTCTTTCATCTCCTGGGTGGCTTTTGGGCTATTCACCATCCTCACAATGTAAGACCCTTTCCCCTTCCACTGTTCCCCCTCCTGCCTACCCCCCCCAGCCCACCCTGAAACATATTCTGACGGAAGAGGCCAGTTACCAGGAAAAGTCATTAGGATCCCGCTGGGGTAATAACCCTTCTCCTTTTATTGCAAGGAAATAAAATACTATAAATACGGCATTTCGCCAGGTACTCCCCCCGCACAGCTGCCCTTCCAGCAAGGACCCCTCGTCCTTGTTGGTGCCAGCGGGGTCTCCTCACGCAGGATGCGGGACGGTGCTGCAGGGCCCTTCGGTCACCCACAGGCGGGGGCGGGGCGGGGCGGCTCGGCCCGCCCCGCCCCGCTCCCAGCGCCGCGCTGCCGCCTCATGGAGCCGCACGGGCCCGGCTGCCCCGGCAGCGTCCTCTTCGGTGAGCGGGCCGGGGGCCGCGGGCGGGCGAGGGGAGTGGGGACACGTGGGGGGTAATAGATGGGGTGGGGAGGTGAGACACGTGTGGGGGGGTAACAGGCCGGGGGCAGGAGAGACACGGGGGAGGGGGTAAGAGATAGATGGGGGTAAGGAGAGACACGGGGGGGGAGTAATAGGGAGGTGGGGGGCAAGAGAGACAAGAGAGAGTTTGGGGAGTAACGGGGACGGCGTGGAGGCAGGAAAGACACGTGCGTGGAGAACAGACCTGGGGGGGAACACGTGGGAGGGCAATAGGGACGCGGGGTGGGGCAAAATAGAGACCTGGGGACAGCAGACACGGGGCGGGGGCGGGGGCAAGAGAGACACGTGGGTCTGGAGAGACACGTGGAGGGCATTACTGAGCCCTGGGGGGCATTACTGAGCCCTGGGGGGCACTAGACGTGCCGGGGGGGGGACACCGGCGAGAGACACGTCTGTGGCCGGGGCATGGGCTGAGGGCCACCAGCGAGGCCCTGGAGTTTGGGGAGCGGGGGCCGGAGCAGAGGGACACGTGGATGGCCGGGCTTGGGAGGGAGCGGGCACGTGGTGGGGGTCCTGGGGCGGTTTGGGGGGAGCCGCGAGGGGTCTTGGGGTTCTTGTGGGTGCAGGGCACCGGGAGGGGCGGGGGGTAATGGGGAGGGGGGTGGCAGTCCCGTTCCTGCGCCAGCGCAGGCGGCACCCCCGGCTCTCGCCGGCCTCTCCCGCTCCCCCGGTTAATCCCCCGCGATCCACGTCAGCGTTTCGTGGTGCCCTTGGCGGGGCGGCCGAGCCGTGTCCCTCCTCTCTGGGAGGGGTTTCGGCTGGGGCTGTTAAACCCCCGCAACACGTGGCCCTGCGCTGCTCCTAAACGTGTGTGCAAGCAGGCGTGTGCACGCGTGTCCGGGGCTGCTCCCGGCCCACAGCATGGCAAACACCGCGGCTTGTATCGAAAAGGGAAGTGGAGCAACCGCCCCCGAGGCCTTTTATGCACCTGGATTTTGGTCCTTGACCTGGTGAGCTGAATACATAAGCACGGTTAGGAAGAGGTCCTGCCCTGGGCTGTGTTTGCCGAGACTAATTCCGCTCTCTCCGTTGCAAATGCCGGGTCTGGCGTGCAGGGCTCAGGTCTGTGTTTTTCCGATCTGCCTCATATTGGTGAATCACCCTGCAATAACCAAACACACCCAGGGCACTCTGCTTTTCCTTCCTCCCCAGGGTCGGCTGAGTCCTGATCCTAAGAGCCAAGGACATAGTTTTGTATCTCCCTTGKTTTTTTAGCTGCTTGGAGAAGTATGTAATAAAATCTGTCTTGAGACTTGTCTTGAGGGACTCCAGCTCCCTGCGGCCTGGCCCAGCATCCTCCCCTCGAGTTGTTCCTCATCACTCAGGTCTCATGCTCTGTGTCTTTGCCTCCAGACTCTCGCCAGAGCAAATGTTTTGCTGATGCTGGGGAGAGCAGAGCTGCCTTCCTGTGTGCTCCCTCTCCTGTTGTCCAGAGCAGTGTGCCCTGGCTGTGTGGCTCTCTGGGGGGCATGAACCTTGCCCTGGCTGTGCTCGGGGGCCTTGGGTGCCCCCGGGCACTGCTTCACTGCAGCCTGCTTTGGGGACACCAGGTTTTGTCCCTGTAYGGTGCTAAGCCAGATGCATAGTTCTTGGGGACACTTTATCCTGGAGCCCAGGGTGCCCTGGCCTGAGGCTGCTCCTGAGCATGAGAAAGTGTTTGAGGGATGCTGTGTGCGTGCCTGGCCGGGGCTCGCCCTGGGAACCCTTTGCCTGTGGCGCTTGGGGCCATGTAACTGCTGCTGTAGCTTTTCTGATCTCCTCTTTCCAGGCTGTGAGCTGACTGCCAGTACCAAATCCTACACGTTTCAGGTAGATGAGGAAGATGACTCTGACCACATTTTGGCCCTGTCTGTGGTAAGAGAAATGAGAATTAACTGTGCTTGTCCTCTCCCATGGTGGCCCACAGCCTCACCGCTCCCTTCCCTGGCCAGGCTGGACCAGGGGACTCCCTTGGCTGAGGTCTTGGCACTGGCTGCTTTCAGGGCAAGGCAATGGGACTGTCACGTTTATGGAGATGCTTGAGCAAAGCCAGTGGTGTTAGCAGAGGAATACTCCAGACATGGGGTGAAGGAAAGTATTTTTTCCTTATATT
Organism: Oceanodroma leucorhoa; assembly: GCA_030449065.1. Classification (NCBI taxonomy): domain Eukaryota; kingdom Metazoa; phylum Chordata; class Aves; order Procellariiformes; genus Oceanodroma; species Oceanodroma leucorhoa. The sequence continues at coordinate 584,670 of JASVER010000083.1, read as the reverse complement.
TGACCATGCTGGAGCCTCCCGCTAGAACACGGTCCCGCTCACCAGCTGGGTCTCTGGTTTGTTGCTCTCCAAGTCCAGGTAGATGGCAGGGCTTCACTCCTGGCTCTCCCTGGGGGTCGCTTTCTGTCCTGGGAGCACAGGACCTGCCAGCATGGGTCAGATCAGCAGAACATGCAGCCCAGGTGCCAGCTCTTGAGGTGGTTGCAGGAACAGCTGTCCCAGCTGGGAAAGGCACAGAGCTCCTCCGGAGGTGGTCAGGGGGCAATTGCTGCAGGGGGGGCTCCATGCTCTCCCTGTTTTGTGGAGCAGCATCCTCACACCTTGCATGGCAGCTGGGCTTGTAGCATTGCTGTGGGTCACTTGTCCCATGGAGAGCGCTGGCTGTCCCTGCTGTGTCCCCTGGTAAAGCAGTAGTTCATGATCTCTGCTCCCACCCAGGTGTGCCTCATGGATGGTGCCAAGGATGAGTGCAACGTGGTGGAGGTTGTCGGGCGAAACCACGAGAACCAGGAGATCGCTGTGCCCGTGGCGAATCTGAAGTTGTCATGCCAGCCCTTGGTAAGAGGTTGTTTTGAAGACTCAGGTGGGGATGGCTACAGGGAACTGGACATCTCTGGATGTTTGTGGACCTTTCCCCTAGGATCCTGACCATGAGCTGGTCTGCAGCTTGTGGGGAAATGCCCTGGGTAGCCTTGGCCTGGCTGCAGGTACCCCCAGAAAGTCATGTTTAACTGAGCCAGGTGCCATGCTGGGGACTGCAGGACATTCTGCTTTTTGCCTCTGCCACTAACTCAGCTCCATCTCTATCTCTTCGCAGCTGAGTCTGGACAACTTCAAGCTGCAGCCTCCGGTGACCTTCCGCCTGGCAGCGGGCTCTGGCCCGGTACACCTCGCTGGCTGGCACCGGATCRGTAAGGACTCAGGGGTGGGGAAAGGCTTGGGAGGAGTGAGGGGTATGGAGGGGCTACCTCCAGCGAGAACGCTGGCCCGGGAGCCCCTGGGAGACGCCCTTGGTGCTGCCCAGCACGTGTGCTTGGTGCCTCCTTTGTGCTGGTTCCTCAGGGGCTGTCTCCATGCAGGGATTTCTTCCCTGCCATAAAGCCTTGCAAGGGAAAAGGGGTCTGGATGACCCATGCTGTCCCCTTTTCCCATGGCTGGCTGTTGCCATTCCCCTCTGAGATGTCCCTCCAGCTGGGATACAGCTTATTGCCCACAAGCTGCTGTTAAAACTGCTCCAGTGCTTCTTGGGCTGCTCTGCTTTCGGGGTGTCTTGGGGGCCAGTTGTATTTGCAAAGACATACATTGGTGAGTAACAGAGTTATTTGTGTGTCCCAGTGCACAGGGAAGATGCTTCCTTTGAGGACGACGATGACTTGTCTGAGGAAGAGGAGGAGCTTGCTCCTATCATGCCAGCCAAGAAGTAGAGGAGGAAGCAGTAACTTATCTCTGGGCAAGGTGAGGGGCCGGGCAGCCTCGGACGAAGGGTCCGGGTGGCTGTGACGCCGTGTGGCAAGTGTGGGTGGAAGCTGCCTTGCTGCAGGAGGCTGCTGGTATCAGTCTGGTTCTTCCTCCAGGTACTCGCTGGGACTTCTCTCCCTGGATGGCTTTTACCTCGGACACCTCTTGCCAGGACCTCAATGTTTGCTGCTTTGTTTGTTTGGGTTTTTTTTTTTTTTTTCCTGTTGTAACTTTTTGGGGAGCAGGGGCTGCTCCCAGCACTGGGGTGTCTCCTTTCCCACAGCCCTGCGAGGCTGATCCCAAAACTGGATGGATGCTGCTGGTATATCGCTTCTCCCCCATCCCTGTGCTGGGAGTCGGGGATGGAGGAGGTGATCCTTGCCCTGTGCCTTTTTCCTGTCCTGGACCTCTGCTCTGTGCACCCCCTCTCCCTAGCTCTGAAACACCCAGTCCTGGCCCCTTCCCCAGCAGATGGACGTAAAGCCAGTGGTGAGACAGGTAGTTCACTGATTCTAGTGAGTTTACTTTTCTTTACTCACAATTTCATGGGTTTTATACACTTGGAAGTGTGAAACCGGGGCCCAGGCTGCGTCCTCAACTGCAGTTATGGTGGGGTGGGAGCTCACAGCCTATTTGTGATTTGGGGCGAGGTTCTGGGTCAATCTGCTTTGTAAAGAACTGTTTTTACACTCTAAATAAAGGTCTCTCAGGTGTCAGGTCTGGAGGGGAGTCACTGCTGGCTCTCGGGTTCCTTCCATGTACACTGCAGTGGGAGATGCTCCTCCGTGTCCAGTCCCTGACACTTGCTTCCCTTGGCGATGCTGCGGAGCTCCCAGGAGGGGCCTGGGGGGGCCTTGTGCCCTGTCAGGCAGCTCAGCATTGCATCCAGGCTACTGAGGGAAGGGGCAGAGTCGCAGGTGGCTGTAGGGGGAAGGGACCCAGCTCCACGTGTACTCCCAAAGGTAACCCAGCTGTTAGCAACACCCTGGGTTGGGCCACATCAACCCTGGGGCTGGGCACTGTCACAGCAAGGTCCTCACATGTGTCCTGCTCTCAGCCCACCAGCATCCCGTGGAGGGGTGAAACACCAGCACCTGCAGGGTGTGGGGCAGGTTTGAGCTCTGACCTTTGCTGGGGAGTCGTGTCTCCCCCTTGTCTGGGTACCTGGAGAGGGTTTGATCGTTTCTGTGCCTTAGTCAGGTGGCACTTCTCACTCCTGAGGGCTGGTCCTGTCCTTAAGTGCTTTTCTGGCAGTTTCCCTGCATCCGATCTTGCATCCCTGGCCCATGGGTCAATGCCTGTCCCAGCCCTCCTTGTCTGTGACACTGTCTGTTGTCCCTGAGAAGCACCATGTACTGTCCTGCCCGGCTGGCCCTGTGGTGCCCTGGGACAGTGAGTTTCTTGGTTGCATGGACTCCAGTAGGAAATCCTCCAGGGCAGATCCCCAGCTCAGGCTCCATCCTAGGTTGTTCGTGGGGTTGTTTCTCTTTTGGGGCCTGTGCATCTCCCCTCTGCATCCCACATCCCCGCCATTTCTTTCTGGCTCCAAACAGCCCTTGACCACCGTGGAGGGAGGCTTTAATGCCCCTTGCAGCAAAGGGGAAAGGACTGCAAAGGACCCTCTGCATCTCAACCCCATAGCATGGGGCTAGGACCCTGGGGACCGTGCCCGCCCGGGAGGCACCAGAGGACAGAAAGTCGGCCTGGGGGCCRTGCACCCCCTTGGCTGGTGCGTGGCACCCCGCAGCAGCGCGGGGGAGGATGCCGGGGGGCTGGGAGAGGCAGCGGCGTTACCCCGGTACCTGCCGGGGGACCCGAGACGTGGTGCCGGTGGCGGGGCCCGGGAGGCGGCGGGGGCTGGCGGGGCCCGGCGCGGGGACCACTAGGTGGCAGACGGGCAGCGCGGCGGCCCTGCGGCCCCGCTCCCGCCCGGCCCGGCCAGCGGCACCGGCGGCCAGCCAGCTCCTGGCCTCTCTCCTCGCCCGGCCCTGCCCGGCCCGCTGGGGGCTTGCACCAAGGCATGGCTCTCTGGGTCTGGGCAGCCCCGGGGATGCAAAGGGCATCCAGCACTCTGCTCCTGCTTCGGGTCCCTGGGTGGAGCGGCGTGCTTGGGTCTGACCCTACGGGGAGGATGGGTGCTGGATGGGCAAGGTCGTGTCCCTGGGGAAGTAGCGTTCCTCCTGCCATCCCAGGGCAATAGGGTGCCCGGGGCGGGTGGTCTGTGCCTGTGCCCACAAGCACTGTGAGATTGCCCTGCAAACTTCATTGCCCTGGGGAGGTTTGTGGGAAGAGGGGCGATTCAGCAGCCTTGCTGAATGAAGAGCTGCAGAAGAATCCTCCCCGAGGGCTCGATGTGTGTTTGAGAGATGCTGGCAGGGCACGGCGCTCTGGTGCCCTGTGCTGATGGTGCGGGAGAGGAGTTTGGGGTGGTGAACAGAGCTGTGGCTGTGCCGGTGCCAGGGCTGGCACATGCAGGACCTCATAGATCTCCTTGGCTGTGTGTGCTTGGAAGGGGTCAGGGCTAATTTATCTGCCAGGCCTTGGTCCTGCTTGCTCTCCACAGAGGAGCAGCTTGGCTCAGGGGAGATAAGAGCCAGTAGATCATTTTTAACAAGGTGCTCCTGGAAGGGCGGGTGGGGGAGGCAGCTGGCTTGGAGCCTGGTGGGGGGCAGTGAGGGGAGGGAGTGGGCACAGCTCGGCCCTGGCAGGGTGGTACGTCTGCTTCACATGGGGTGGGAGAGGCAGTGCTGGCTGATGAGAAGGACCATTTGGCCTCTTAAAGGGTAGAAGGAGACGGTTTTAGGGTGCTCGTTTCCTTAGGGGTGTCTAGGTAGCTGGGACAAGGGGCTGTGGCAGGAGGAACAGTCCTGCCAGGGGGCAAAGGTGGCACTGTGGAGGATATGGTGCTGGTGGCAGAAGGCTTGAGGCGACCAAGCTTGTCCACCCCACCGCAGGACCAGCCATCCTAAAGCCTTGTCACAACTGCTGCCTGGTCCCCAGCACTGCTGCAGGCCGATACCACAGGAGAGGGAACACCCCAATCCCAGAGGGGGCAATGGAGGGGCTGGGGGGTGTTGGCACTGCCAGGCCTCTTTCTAAGTGACTTGGGGAGGTTTGCTGTCCCCTCCCCAGCAATGTCACAGCCTTGATGTGCTCACCTTGGGGAGAGGGAGATAAATGCTGAGATGGCAGGAGGCTCGGAGGGGGGGTGCGCTCACACACAGTGCTTAATGGGGAAGGATGGGATTACAGGGGTCACGCTAGGTGAGCAGCTTCCTTCGCAGCGCTGATGGTATCAAAGCAGGTGCCCCCGGCTGCAAATACCTTGCGCAAACAAACAGGGCTGTCTAAGAGCAGGTGAGCTCGGGCACAGCCAGGCTGGGGGGTGCTCAGGGGTGGCGGGGGGCAGGAGGCTCTCTGTGCATGGGGAGTGAAGCATGGGGCTCCCAATGTGAGGGCTGCCTTGTTTTGCATAGGGTGGGGGAAAAATGAAGTTGTTGTGTGCCTATGCACATATGTGGGCTCCCCATGCTGGAGATGCATGTAAGGGTGCAGAGCCCGTCACTGTCCCACGGGGTGGTGGAGGTGCCGGGACCCAGGGAGCCAAATGATGCCCCAACCCAGGTGATGGCTCTGGGGTTGCTCTGGGAGGTGGTTGGCTCTGAGCATCCCTCCTCTCTGCTGCATTTTGGGGCTCTGAACGCTGACATTGCTGGGGGTGGATCCCCCCCACTCTGGCAGCACTGGGGAACCCTGACCCTGGCTGAGCCATGCAGCAGAGAAACGTGGCTATAGCACGGCTCAGTGTGGAAGTCACCATGCATCAGCACCATGGCCATGCACCCACGCTGCCGCGCTCCCCATGGCCCTCCCGAATTGGCCTGCTGTGCTCGGTGAGGGGTTCAGGCTACTCACTGCAGGGTCTGGCCCAGGTGCAGCCCCACTGGGCTGGGGCTTGGCTGCTCGCCTCCAGCCGGGTGACTGGGCTGGACCGGCAGCTCCCAGGGGATGCTCTGGTTTCAGAGGTCAGGTTTGAGTTGCTTTTTCGGGGATGGAGGAGTGGGATGAGGAGGTGGTCTGCTGAGCGTGGCCAGGCAGAGGCTTTCCTTGTGATGCCTCAGATGGTCCTGCCCTGACAGTTTTCTTGCTGGGTTTCAACTCGCCATGGCTGAGAACTCGGCCCCAGGGCGGCTGAGAGGTGCAGCTGTAATCGTGCTGTAGGTGGGGCTGGTCCCCTGCTCCATGAGCTCTGTTGCTGGTTCCCACACTGAACTGGGGTAATACTGCTTTTCTCTGAGGCTTGGCTGCCTGGGCTACGGAGGGAGCCAATGGGACTCCCCTGGAGATGCAGCATCCCCTGTTATCCCAGGGTGCAGCGGCTCTGCAAGCTGGGGCAGAAAGCCGTGGAGTGCGTGGCACCTCGGTGGCAGCAGGAGCCAGGAAAAGGGCCAGCAGAGCCACGCTGGTGGTGGGTGTGATGAGTGTCTGGTTCTTTGCAGTGTTAGTTGTGCAATCCCTGTTCTGTCCTGCTGGGCAGTGGGCACAGGTACCTCTGCTATTGCCTCAGGGATCTGTTGGCACCCTAACGTGCAGGTCTGGCCCTGGCAGAGCTGAGCCGGGGCCATGTTGCAACCAAGAGAGGAAGCAGCAGGATCTGGAAGGGCCAGGCTGCCAGTAATTCCCATCCTCTTCCCATCAACACACTTTGCAAAGGGAAATGCTGCTGGTGTGCTGTGGGAACAGCCCTGTCTGCTGGAGAAGCCGAAACATGGGTCTGGGGTCATCTTCTGTTCGCTGGTGCTTGGTCACGTGCTGGGTCCTCCCCAGCATGCCTTGAGCTGGCTGGGAGCCTGGACATGTGGGTGTTCACCCCACCGACTGCTCTGCAGGAGGAGAAGAGGCTGCTGCAGCTCTTGGCTCCACAGTCGGTGCCAGCGGCTGATTCACCATGGCTGCTCCCAGCTGCACACCCTGGCACAGGAGGTTGCTTACGGCCAGGCTCTGCTCCAGGCATTCGCAGGATGCGGTAACTGCTCAGCATGCCTGTTTGCAGCGGGGATGCATGTCCCCAGCTCCACAGCGCTGCCCAGAATACAAGAGGGGGTTGTTTCCAAGAAGGTGCTGCTGTSACAGCAGTGGTTTTATGGTCTGCAGTGGGGGCACAGCAAAAGGCACTGGGGGAGCACGGAGTGATGCTGGAGCAGGGGTTGTGCCACGAGCTGGGTTTAAACTCACAAACACATAAAGCAGGTGCTAAAAGTGAATGTGGTTGGGCTGTGGTAGAGAGCACCATGCAAGACAGCCAGGGCGAGGCTCCATCACAGCCGTCCCGCGCCGTCCCCTCCCGCATCCCCAGCACAGCCCACCTCACGTCAGGGCGGTGTTAGCAGCTCCGCTCTCGACAGCCGCAGCCGAGATACCCAGAGGTCACAGGTGTCCTGGCTTTCGACCCCTCCGAGGCGCGAATCTAATCACTGTGGGCTGGGCTGGGCTGTCCCTGACACTGGCAGGACCGTCCYCGCTGGCCCCGCTTCCCTGCCAGGGCTGGTGGTAGCTGGAGGGACGGGATCTGCCCAGAGTGGCTGGGCTGTGCCCCAAGGGGATTTAGGATCTGCTGGAGGGATCGTCCCAGGGAGGCACCTTGATGCAGGGTGTGCAGGGACCTTGCGGTCCCCTGTTTCCAGCCCCAGTGGTGGCAGAGCCCTCGGCTGGATGGGCAGGATTTGGCCTCCACGGTGTCATTGCTGGTGATGCCTTTGCAGAGGGGCATCCTATACCCCCTCCATGCCTCCAGCCCCTGCTCCCCCAGCGGGCTATCAGCAAGGTGGAGACCCCCAGGCTGCAGCACACAAGGTTCTGGGGGCTGGATAAGAGGGTTGCTGCTGATGGGCAGAGCAGAGGATGAAGAGAGCACGGGGACAGGGATCTTGTCTGTGGAGTGTCTGCCCTGCTAGACCTCCTGGTGCTCAGCTCACAGGGGAAGGCAGCATGATCTAGTGGTGGGGCTGGGCCCTTGGGAGATGCGATTTTGGCTCCTGGGGAAAAAGTGGGAGCAGAGCCATTGGAGAGCTCTCAAACCCTATCTGAACTCCCTGGACGCTTGCTCCTGTGCCTGGGCTGGCTCCCTGCAGCCCTGACCCATCCCTGCACACCCTGGAGATGGTGTCTGCACCGTGATGGTTGCTTGGGCATCTCGTGTATGCCATGGCTACGCTCCAGGATGGTGTGAAGTTCCCTACCACAGCTGGTGCCTGGGAGAAACCAGTTAGACTGTCTCCAGGCCCTGGCTGTAGTTTTGCCTGGGACCACATGCTCCCTGCCTTCCCAAAACACAGAGGTGTGCAGAGTGGCACAGAGAGCAGACATGGCCCTGGGCAGGCGAGGGGCACGGTTCCTGTGCCAGCCCCAGTGCCAGTGTGGGGTGGGGGCTGTAGGGCTGACGGGACCTGGAGGGCTGGGCTTGGATAAGGGCTAGCAGGGGTTTTTGGGGCAGGTCTGTGGGGCTGGCCAGCAAACTGAGGGGCTGCGGCCAACTCGGGGAGCAGCAGGTGCCATGGGGATCGTGCCCACCTCGCCACTTCTTTGGGGTTCGCTCTCGCTGGCCCTGCCGCCTCCCTCCACCCCCCCGGCTCTCACCGGGCTGTGTGGGGTGCCCCGGGGGCTGGCTCCCCAGGGCCRGGGTCAGGACGAACCATGGCTCTGCTGGGTTGGGATGTCAAAGGGGCCATAACCCTGGTGTTTTGCAAACTCCTGGGGTCAGCAGTTCAGCTGCCACTGACACAGGGGCCCAAAGACACACACTGGCATTTTGGGTGGATGCTGTAAGCAAACAAATGAAGGTAGAGTTACAGCTGACGGACCAGCCCCCGCCAGCCACCGCTGTTAGTTTTAGGCTTAACCCCCCCCCACGGGCTGGGCGCAGGCAACCTCTTCCTAAGAGAACCCAAATCAAAGCCAAATTGCCTGGCCCGGCTGGCTGGGAGCCGAGGCTGAAGCTGGGCAGCAAAGGGCCAGCGATTTCCTTCTTCCTATCTCAGCTCCTCATGGCCCTGAAGGAGCCTCTGGGTCCATGCCACGGAGAGGACAGTGACCCCTGGCACTGAGTGATGGCTTCCACCTTCCTGGGTGGCCAGTGGAACCCCCTCCCACCCAGCTTGGCTTTGACCCCCCTTCCCAGCCCTGCCTGATGGTGTGTGGCTGGAGACCCCGAGGAGGGTGCTACTGCTTGAGCTGGGGCTATGATGCTGGGGCAGTTGTGCCAGCCGGGAACACCTTGGGACCAGGTCCTGGAGGTGCTTTTTGGTCTGTGCAATGGGGTCAGGAATGAAGTGGAGCTGCTTAAATGACATGAGCATGCACATCCTCATCCACATGTCCATGTGTGTCACCCCTTCCCCATGCACATGTGTCATGGCCATTCCTGGTCAGGCTGCTCATTTACTGACCCCTCTCAGAGGCAGGGCAGATTCACACAAGAATGCCCAATCTTGGGTTTAAATCACCCCGGGCTGGGGATGCCACCTTCTCCCTGAGCTGCTCCCACGTGAACTGCCCTTGCTGGGAGCCTTCAGTCTTTGTTTCTGGCTTGCCTAGCTCAAGGCCAGCTGTGGGACTCTGTGTGGACCTCTTCCCAAGCTGGGTGGCCACAGAGCAAGGCGGATGTGGCCTGGGGGTGCGTCTCCCCATCACTGCCCTCCACAAGGCTCCTGGCCTTGCTCAGCACTGCCAGATCTTTACCCATGTGCCTGGCTCACTTCTGAACCCCTGCCATGTGCTGGGTGTGGATGCCAGAGCCAAAAGCAGTGCTGGTCTTGGCAGATCCAATTGTAGCCATGAGACAGGTGCTTAACACCAACTGAAAATCCCTCCATGCATCCATGGACTGCTCTGGATGAACTCCTGTTCTGCCCGGGGACCAGAAGCGAAGCTGTCACTTGCTCAACCACCCAAGGCTGCCCCAGCCACGCTGATGTGGGTGGTGAGCTCTTCTCCAAATCACCCAGCCTGGACAGAAAGCAGAGCCCAGCTTTGACTCCTCTGATCCGCAGGAGCATTGCTGCCTGGGAGTCAGCACGTGGCCACCGGAGGATGATGGAGCCAGTGATGACACCAGCACTTCCAAGAGCACAGCCTGAAATTATGGAAGCAAAGGCCATGTTTCCATAAAGCTGCTGGRCAGGAGGGACAGGAGGTGATGAAACCGCCTCCAAAGGGCAGAGGAGTGAGCCCAGTTCCCTGAAATGAAGCCGTGAGAGCAGACTGCCAAAGAGGGACCTAACGGGGCTACATCACCCAGGTTGGTCCTGCACAGGGGTTGGTGCAGCTCCAGGGGGCTGCGACCAGAATGCAGGGYTAGTCTGGCCTGGTGTTCCCACTGCCCTCATGCCTCAACCCTGCTGCTAGTAATTGAATAGAGAGGAGAATTAATTGTGAGYGGGCTGTGTCTCCCCTCCTCGCTCCTCGTTTGCCCCAGGGCTGCCTTGGCACTGTGGGTAGCGAAGACAAGGTCATTCCCATGTAACACATCCCCGTGGGGTTCAGCCAAGTTCCTTCCCTTTGGGGGGGAGGGCAGGTTAATGGTGAGCGGTGGGATCGCCCCGGGCTGCTCAGTGCTGCTCAGCCATGGAGGAGCTGCTGTTGCCTCCGAAACGCCCCATTAATGCTGCGGTCCCTTTGTGAAGGATCAGCGGGCAGGGCTGGGGGCGCTGGGCTGCGGGGCTGGGGCTGGGAAAGATGGGAGTGGAGTGGGCTAGCATCCCTCTGGCTCTGCTGGGAAGCCCCCACGTGTTTATTCTGGGGTGGCAAAATTCTGGTTTATGGCCAAGCATCCTCCAGGCACAGCTGTAAAATGTTACAGGACCCTGCTTTTCATGCATTTTGGCTCTCCATCATATGGTGTTGGAGGGGAGGGAGATGCTTGGGTGCAGGGCAGTGCTACCTGCGCTCCGGTGTCCTCATCTTTGTGTGCCCCAGCCTTTGGCTAACCCTCAGCCCCATACCAGCCACCCCACTGCCTACACTGTCTGTCCCCTTTCAAAGGCAACTGCTCCGCAGACTCTCTGAGCCCTCTATGCCTGCAGAGAGGAGGTCTCTTTCGCCCTCCGGCCGCCTCAGTGTTGCAGTGTGCCGTTGCAGGTGCTGCTCTCCTCCATCAGTTGGGATTAGCGCTGTGGTCCTGTCTATGTCCCTGGCCTGGCAGGAGGAGGGAACTGTGCCTGTTGGCCCTTCTCTGCAAGTGACAGCAATGTCCTAGTTGCTTCCCCGCCTGGTAGTTTCCCCTGGTAAAGAGATATTCAAGCCAAACCTCCTGCAGGTGTTTTGCTGGCTACCCCTCGTCCCAAATTCTCTCCTCTTGTGATGTGAACTCCCAGTTTGCTCGGAGCCCTTGTCTCCACTCACCCCAGTGTGGACTGGTTGCCCCTAAAACCATGGTTGGTGTTGCTTTTCTTGGCTCTGCCTTTCTGCAATAAGTGATGCTAGTGGGCAGGTTTTAGGGCGATGCTCAGGGAGGAGCTGGTAACAGCTACAACTTGCTGGCTTTGACCTCTTGTAGGGAGGGGGGGCTTGGTCTGCTGTCCCTCGCCCTGCAGGAGGAGAGGGGGGTCTGTGGACCACTTCTGACTTGCACTGGGCCAGACGGAGATGATGCCCCAGAAGAAGCAGGCTGGGACCTGGCTGTCCTGCAGATGTGCGAAGGGATATCCTGGGAGAGAGCAGGGTCGGTGCTGGGGTGGCCCTGTGGGGGGGGGTGCAGTGCTGAGGGTCACAGGGGGAATAGGGAGAGACCCCCACAGCACCCCCTGTGCTCTCTCCAGTCTCTGCAGTACAACGGCACAGGCAGCCCCCTTCCAGGGGGTCTCACAGTCCCTTGCCTGCTGCCCCCTCCGTCTCAAATCCTCTCCTGTTCTACTCACTGCTAGACTGCAGTCTTGGCTGCTCCAGGAGCTGCCCCCACAGTTCCTGGCTCCCAGGAGGCTCTACATGAGGTGCAAAGGGGAGCTGGAGGTGGGGAAGGTTTGAGAGCAAGCCTGGACCCAGCCAGGCTGGGACAGTCATCTCCGTGTCCTGGTTCCTCTCTCGGCTCCTGCTTCTTGGTGTTGCAGCCCTGCGGCTGTGCCTGGGCACCCTCAGCTTTATGGGAAAATGGGTGAGGGGGCTGCAGCTCACATCTCTGGTGTTCAATGCTTCATCTGCAGTGTTTAACATCTCTGAAGAACATAACGTACACGAGCTATTCTCTAAGGGAAACACACTCCTGCGCCTAAACATGATCCCAGTTCTGCACATCAGGGCAATGGAGCAGTGGGGCACCAGGATGGGACCTGATGGGACCATGCTGGTAGCCTCGTCCAGGGATCACAGCCTGACGGCTGCCTGGAGTGCTGGGGACACAGCAGGTCCCCAAGTCTTTCTGTTGGGAGGGGATTTCTTCCACCAGCTCCATAGCAGCTTGGCCTGAGGCCCAGCTGGTCTCAGGATGACCAGGCTGGAGTTTCTCTGCTCTGCAGGAGAGCCAGACAAGCCATTAGCCTCAGTGCCTGGGGATGGAGGGGACCCTCACCCCATGGACCRGGGGGCTTAGTTCAGATGGCCTGCAAAGGAGCTGACAGGCAGGCTGATTTCCCTTGTGCTGCCTTGCACAGGAGAGAGGCTTTCCAAAAAGGTTTGATTTTTACTTAAAAAAACAAAAGGTGGGGGGGCTGTCATTCTTGATGCAAACATGGGTGACCCTGTGGTGGGCTGGGAAACACTGAGGGAAGGAGGCAAATGCCTCTGTGCAGGCATCCGATTTCCCAGCAAGGAGCAGATTGTGGCCATGAGCCAAGGCAGTAGCAGAGGTGGGATGAGCCCAGCAGCCGTGATGCTGCCTGTCCCCGGCTGCCATCACCAACCTGCTCATGTCTCCCCCCCTGCCCAAAGGTGGGGTAGCATGGGGGCTGTGGAGGCTTTGGCTGTGGGCCTGAGGATGGCTGGCAGGAGCATCGTCTGTCATCCCCTGTCAGGCGAAGTGTGGCCACCCCTGGGTGATCCCGCACTGACTTGATTTTACAGCCATGACTGGCACTTGAGCCTGTTTGCTGAGGGCAGGGGGCACAGGGGGCTGTCAGCTCGCGGCTGCCTCTGACCCCATACAGGACACCATAAATCGCCTGGTTCAAGGCAGCCAGGACTGTTCTGGACACGGTGCTGTTGAACATGGTATGCAGGATAACGCACGGCCTGAACCTGCGCCTGCTGGAGGTAAAGCAGGGGTGGCCACTGGTGAGCAAGAGGAGCATCTGGGAAAGAGACAGTGCCTAAATCCCTTTAATTTTTTATGTATAAAAAAGCAAGGATTGTCTGAATTTAGAGCATTGAGAATATCTAGTGCTGCCTGCTCCAGTTTTGCCTAGTTTTCCTTAGGCAAGCCAGAGAGGTGGATATGGGGAGCCTCCTTGCCTGTGCCGTGGCACATCAGCTGTTCACACAGCTCCACACGGAGAATTTTTCCTCTGTGCTCGTGTGCTGGGCCGACGAGCTGAATGCATGAGTGTGTGCTGCCTGTGGAAATCCGCTCCTGCTTCAGACGAGCACCTTCAGTACCCATCCTAGCCGTTCCTGTGGTGCTTCTAAAGTCTTCCAGTTAACTGCAGGGTTGGCCCAAGACTTCTTTCTACATGTAGGAAAACCCCTCAGAAACATCCTTCTGGCCTTTTGCACCAAGAAAAAGGGAAGGAAAATGCACAAGGGGCTGATTTCGTGGGAAATTTTGTCCAGAACAAGGCAGTTGCCTGCCCCGTGCTGTCCTAGGTCTGACCATACTGATGCAGGGGTTGCTTTTCTCTGTGAGCCCAGCAGGCCCAGCCCAGGGATGGGGCAGTGCCCAGGCACCCCTGCCTGCCTGCAGCACCCCCCGGCAGTGACGATGCAGGGCATGACCAGGCGACACCCCTGGGAGATCCATCCCCGGAGGTGATGGTAGGCAGCGTTTTGGGGTGAAACGCTGAGTGTGTGCTGGGGAGAGGTGCAGGGGCATGTGTGTCCGGGGTTGCTGGGTGCCTGAGCAACGGGCAAGCTGCATGTCAGCACGTGTGTGAGAGTGAGGACTGTCCTGTGACTGCAGCTGGCATGTGCTTATGTGAGTGAGGTGGGGGGGTATATTTTTGGGGTGGGAGCAAGCAGAGGAGCGTGTGTGTCTGTGCTGGGGGGTGCGCAGTGTGTGCGTACAGGGTTGCGTGTGTGTAGGGGGGCTGTGCGTGTGAGGGGTGTGAGTGAGAAGGAGGGGGCTGCACGGGAAAGGCTGTACGTGTGTGCAAGCTGTGCGTGCATGAAAGGGTCTGCGCGGAGGGCTTGCATGGGTGTGCGTGTGAGGACTGCGTGTATGCATGTGTGTGTGCAGGGGGGCTGTACAGGCGTGTGCAGGGCTGTGTGCGTGTGCGGCGGTGCAGCCCGCCGCTCTGTCACTCAGAGGCCGGCTGACAGGAGCTGCCTCTCCAGCGGCGGCAGATAGCGCTGATTGCTGATTCGAGGAAACAAAATAGCAATTGTAATTATGGGCTCTGATAAGATAAAGGAGGGCGCGGGGAGCGCGGGGACCGGCAGCGGGGCACGGCCGGCAAATTAGCAGCTGTCACTCAGCGCCGAGCAGGCGGCGCCGGCCCCGGCCAGGTACCGGCCCCGGGGGCCGCCCGCCGCAGCCCCGCCGCAGCCCCCGCCCCGGTGCGCAACAGGTGGCGGGGCCGGGAGCGCCGGGGCTCGCCGGAACAATGCAGCCCTCGGCGGCCCTGCCCGGGCTGCGGGGCTGAGCCCCGTCCCGCCACCGCCGCCCGGCCCCATGGCCCCGCACCGCCGGCCCTGAGGGCGGCCGCTCGCCCCAGCAGGTAAGCGCCCGGCGGGGATGCTCGGGGGAGGGGGGTTGTCCCGCTGCCCGCTCCCCACCCCGGCTGCGGTGTTTGCTCAGCCTCGCTCCCTCTCGAAACTCCGGCCCCCTCCATCCCCCCGGTAATCCTTTTAATGTCTGGCACGTCCCGGGAGGGCTCGCCCGCCCGGTCCCAATCCACAACGCGCCCGCGGAGCGGCGAGCCCCCAGCGGGGGAACCGCGGCCCCGACGCCCCCTCCCTCCCTCCCAGCCCTTAAGTCCCGTTTTACAGATGGGGAAACTGAGGCACGGGGCGGGGAGGGCGTCCCGCCAGCGGTTGGCCGCGGAGCCCGGCCCTTGGTGCCAACCCCAAGCCCGGCGACACCTGGCCCGCCGCCCCCTCCGCTTCGGCAGGTACCGCCGGCCTGGGGAGCGGAGCGGGGCCGGCGGTCCGTCCGGGC
>JASVER010000083.1:507264-569645 GCA_030449065.1 Oceanodroma leucorhoa | reverse complement strand
GGGGCGAGGACGCGCCGGCAGGGCGAGAGGAGGCGAGGAGCCGAGGCAGCGCCGCGCCGCGCCCCCCCGGGCGCTCCCCGCCGCCGCCGGGCCCCGGGCTCCCGGCCCCGCACCGGCGCCGCGATGGACCCCTGCTCCTCGCTCTTCAGCTACGTGTGAGTACCGGCAGCCCCGGCCCTCCCGCCCCGGCCCGCAGCCCCCCGGTTCACACCTCTCTCCTGCTTTCTCTCTCCCCCCTCCCAGGTTAATGCACTTGTTCGTCCTCTGCCTGCAAGCCCAGGTAAGTGCCCGCTTGGCCGCCCGGCTTTGTTCGCCCCTCGGGGATGGGGGGTGCCCCGCAGCCGCCGCCGAGCGCCCCGGGCTCGGGAGGGAGGGAGGAGGAACGGTTTAAAACCCAGGAGACAAAAGTCGCCCGGCTGTAAAAAGCCGAGATCGCGGGGGGAGACCCCGGGCTGCAAAATAAGGTGCGGAGGACTCGGGCTGCGAGTACCCGGGGTTTCAAGGAATTGCGCGGGGTTATTTTTAAGTAGCTTTAGGTCCCGTCCCCCCCCACCTCTAAATGCCACTGTGGATACCCCTATTCCTCTTGTCTGTTTTTTTTTTTCCTACACCGCTTCATCCAAAAAGTAAGGCGGAATTAAAAAGGGGAAAAGAAACGGCACCAAAACCTTACTAAAAAACGCAGGTTTTGATTCAGCTTAAAATTGTCAGACTTTAGCATCGCTGGTTTGTATCGCCAGAGACAGAAGTGTCATGAATAGATTAAACAGCCCGGGAAGAGCTTGTGCAACACCCGCATACCAGCAGGCACGCGTCGCTGGGAGCGGTGTGCCTTCAAACCGGGGTGAAGCCCCCCTTCCCCCGAGATCACAGGTGCAGAAGCTTTGTTTAAAATGCCCTTTAAGCCACTTTTTTTTTATTTTCCTGGAAGCTTGGAAAAAAAAAAAATCGAGTTTCCAGCCGAAAAGCGAAGGGAATGAAGCGCTGGGAGTGTGCAGTTGTATAAAAACATAGCTGTAATATTTTGGAGTATGAGATGGAGACCAAACAGCAGCATGGCTAATGACCTCTCCTCCACATGGTACCCTCATCAGAGCTGGGGAGAGAATCCTGCTGCATTATCCAAACCCCGTCTATAGGAAACACACATGCACAGGCAGAAGCGAAGGGAGAGAGATGACATTGTCAAGGGGAGATATCTCTATAAAGCCAGCTTTGGGAGAGCAGCGGCTTTTGCTTTTATTGGGTTTTTCTGTTGTTGTTTAAGACAGGAGGAAATCTTCCCATTTGACGTGGGGGTGGCAGGGGGTAGTCCCAGCCTTCTGATGTTGAAAGGAGCTATCTCCTAACATTTGCTCAGAATACATCTTTATAAATGTCAGGGAGCAGCGAAACTTTCCAGACTTAAAAGAGAGATTTGAGACGAAGAGGGAAAAAGACTTCTGTGCAAGCTCGCGAGCTGGGGCTGAGGGGGGAGCAGGTTTGGCTGCTCATGAAAATCATTTAAAGCCCAGGAGCAGTGGCACTGGGTCTGGAGGGGACGGGCTCAGCTGCGGCTCCGGGGCTAACGGGTTTGGTGTGCCGGGGCTGGGGACAACCCCGCTGCCGGCACCAAACAGCTGGCTGTGGATGAGGGATGTGTTTGCATGGGTAGTGCATCTGTATCCTTGGGGTTTTATGCCACTAAATACCCAGGCTGGGGCATGGTTTTCTTATAATTCTTATACCTCATAGCTCTGTCTTCTCTGGGGACTTTGTATTTAAAGAGCTCAATAAGTGGGGTGTTTGGGAGCAAATAAAGAGCCTGGGACCTGAGGAAAGGCAGCTGTTGAAACCGATGGGGCAATGGCTGGGGTACATGCCCAGGACAGCCGGAGCGGTAGTATGCTCCTGCAGAGGCAAGAGAGTTGTGGGATAAATGTGTCAGTCCGTCGGGGGCAACCCAGAACTATCCTTCATGGCCCCCCCGACCCCATCCAGCGCCCAGACTTGATGCCCATCTCGCGTACTCCAGCGCCAGCCGGGACCCGCCGAGTCCCAGGGAGGCCTCTGGGGTCACTGAGCCCTGTCATGCTCCCGAGTCACCTGCACCTCTCCGCTTAGGGCATGTCTGGAGCAGGCGCAGCTCTGTAAAGACCACTGGTTGCTGCGTCGTGGAGCTTAATGCTCCTTCTTCCGGGGAGGCTTTGCTGGCGCAGGAGGTACCACCGCGGTCCCGGCTCTGTGCCTCCCCGTAACGCCCGGCTGGAGGCCGGTGATCTCGGCTCAGCCCATTCGCCCCTCTGAGGAGTAGAGATTATAATGGTGTGTCGTATATTTTTTAATTTCCTAAAGGTAACTGTTCAGTCCCCACCTAATTTTACACAGCATGTGAGGGAGCAGAGCCTGGTGACAGATCAGCTCAGCCGGCGGCTCGTCCGTACCTACCAGCTGTACAGCCGGACCAGCGGGAAACATGTGCAGATCTTGGACAACAAGAAAATCAATGCGATGGCAGAGGATGGGGATGTGCACGGTAAGGACGTGTGATGGGGGCGGGCGGAGGGGGGGAGCCGGGGAGGTGTTCACAGCCCAGTGCGGCGATTGATGATTTCCGTCCTGTTTGTAGCCAGAAATCATTAAAATCGTTCGGCTTGCGGGGGCTTGTAAAGGGAGAACATAGGGGTCAGCGATCAGCGGCTGTGTGATTCAAGGTGTGGGCAGGTTCCCCATGCCGAGGGAGGGGATCAGTGCTTGCAGGATGGGCTCTGCTCCTTTCTTTTTCATTCTTGGTTTGCACCTGACTTGGAGGGCTCTGGGCTGCGCCGTGCTGAGCAGCATCAGTCATTTCAGCCCAGCTCTTTGCAGGGCTGGGTGTTTCTGAGACTTCCTTTTGGAAAAGAAATAGAAAGTTGAAAAATAAAAGAGGGGGGAGGGRAAAGGGGTAACGGCTGCTTTAGAAACTTTCCCTAAACTGGAACTGTCCAAAGTGGCATTTTCCTGAGGTACCCCCTGTCCCCCCCTTCTCAAAGTAAATCCTGAGTGGAGGGTCAGCGAGGCAGTTGGCAACGGGCAAAGATGCTGCGGCGTCTCCCGAGACAAAGCCGGGGGGACTCTGCGAGTGCGAGAGCCTGCGCTACGCCGCGGCCCCTCTGCCGTTGCCCTGGCCCTGGCACCCCCTCCCCAAAACCTCCACCTCCCCCAGGGCAGGGGGACCGATCCCTCCACTGGAGACACCCGAGGCCCAAATACTTTGATCGCGTGCGCTAATGACACGTTGGGACGGTCAAACGCCGCGCGGGGTCAGCGGGGCCAGCGAGCCCCGGCACCGCCGCGGGGCCGGCTGCGGGAGGCCTGATCCTGCACCCGGATCAGGGAAGTGCCTGTATTCGTGTGTGTTGTACGTAGGAATCACAACTGGGTTTTTTTCGGTATTAGCTGCAATTTCCCTTTCTTGCTTGGGGAGATTAGTAGAAACACTTTTCTTCCTTCCCCTTCTGGTTTTTCTTTTTCTTTTTTCCTTTTGCTTTGGCTGAAAATTTCACCCTGGACATCAGCAAACGCAGCACAGATTCCATCTATACGGTATTCCATACATCCAGCACTAATCTTCCAAATGAATTATTCCCACCCTAGAGTAGCTCTGGCTTGAAAGGGTATTAGCTAATTTCCCAAGCAAAAAATCCCGTCTTGTTTTAGTACTATAATACCTGGATTTTAAAAGGCAGTTAGTGCATATTTAAATAACGACCAGGTTTAAATAAGGCCAGAAGGAGGGGACTGATGGTGGCTTGAAAAACTCTATTAAAATGTAATAAAAAAAGGTTAAGCATTTGAAGAGCTAAGGAGGAAAATGAAGACTGATCTAAACCAGAAAGAGAAGAAGCAGTTTTTCAGATGTAAAGTTTTAAAAGAGTTGCAAGTCTGTAAATGTTAAAATAGAGGTTCAGGATTGTTCTATATGAATCTCTAGGGAGGCCCCCATGTCTGGAAGAACTATTAAAACGCTTCTTACTTTCACCTTTTTTAACATTTCCTGAATACTTTCTCCTCTTCGCAGTCCAGTTGGGGGATCAAGTGTGTCTCGCTGCATTTTTTCAGCATTTACGTAGCCACTTTCCCTTCAAAGTTTGAGCATGAAACATAATTTTACTGGGATAAATCTGTCACTTAAGTGAAAGAATAGAGTTGAAAACGTCAAGCTCCCCCCCTCAAAAAAGGAAGAAAAAGGACTCCCCCAAAATGTTATTTAGAAATTCACTTTTAAAGAAAAGAACCCCCCTCCCCGAGCCCTTCCTTCTGCTTTTTTTTCTCTCATTTTTGGGGGTGGGCGTGTAAAAGGGGTTGATTTATATTTGCAGATGACCCCTTTCCCCACGCTGACGTTTTTACAGCCGACTTAACATCGAGTCCAGCATTTTCAGTTATCTGTCTTAATTGTCAATATTTGATTGACTTTTTTTAATTCTAAGGGAAGGCGGGCGGCCGGTGCAGCCCAGCTCATCCCTCCCGGGCCGTGCCTGCCACCGAGCAAACTGCCGGCAGCTGCAGCCTGGACTAAACCCCGCGAGCGGCCGGGGACGCCGGCGCAGCTCCCTGCCGACATGCTGGCTGCGTCTGCGCCCGGGGTTTTCCGCTGGTCGGGGCTAGGGTTTGTGGGGTTCACAGGTCGCCTGCATGGGTCTAGGGGTGCAGGTCCCCCGGGACAGGTTGTCCTCGTCCTCCGCTGCTGGCGGGGCCGGAGCGGCGCGCTGGCTGGGCTCGTGCGGGGCGGCAAACCCAGCCGGCGGCTGTAAATCACGGCTGCCCTTTGGAGGAAAAAAAAAAAAAAAAAAGGCCGAAAGGGAAGCAATGTGCATCTTTAAAGTGGGGTTTTGTGCTCGCTGGGGCCGAGGCCTCCCCCGCTCCCTCCCTCCCTCCTCCGTCCCTCCCTCCCCGCTCTTTCTATCTCTCAGAGAGAAAAATCAATTCTCCTCAAACCTTTTACTGCCTCCGAGATCAATTCCCCCCCCCTTTCCCCAATACAAATAAATAGGGGGTCACTCTCTCAGAGCTTTGTTTGCAGAGCACCACAGCTCCCATGGCTAGTTTTGGGGATGCGGAGTGTGTGCCACCTCCGGGTGTTGGTGCCAGGGTGGCACAGCCTGGAGTTCAGTATTTCCAAATTTCTCGGCTCTCAGTCCAGTCTGGGCCCGGCTGGGGGTGAGGGCTGCGGACACGGGGCAATTTAGGGACGAGAGATGCTGCAGGGTGACGCTGGCAGGAGGGAGTGTGGGGAGGGGGTGCCTGCATGCGCATCGAGCCTGGCTTGCCTGGCAGCACCAAATGAGTTGGCCCCAGCAAATTTTGGGATGCCCTTTCCRTTGCTCAGCACAGCTGCTGCCAGCACTGCCCGCTCGCTGTCCCCACCCTCAGYGCCATTGACCTCAGTGGTGCCCGTGATGCAAGGGATGCAGGATCAGGGCATCGCAGAGACAGAGAGGCAGCAGCTTGTTCCTAGCCCAGAGTGTGATGTAGGCTCACTTTCCTTGTGCRTGTGCCCACAGCTGCCTCCTGCCATTCAAAGCATCCTCCTGCAAAGCCACCCGCTCCAGAGCCACATCGCTGCCCTTGCTGGGGCTCACCGGTGGCTGAGCACCCTGGAATAAAGATGTGCAAGCCAGGGTGGACCGCAGTCCTGAGGAACCAAGCAGCCCTTGTGCAGAGATYGGAGAGGAGAAATAAGGCATCAGTGGGCTTGTTCCCATAACAAGGCTATAGAYTTGGAAGCTTTGCAGGCTGCACTCTTAATTACATTGCCAAATTGCGCTTATGGCACTAGGGGCTGATGCTGGGCAAGAGGTGATGGTGGTGAGATGGGACAGTCCCAGCTGGCTTTTCAGTGCCGTGGGGAAATCTTTGGTGCTTGGCACAGCACAGCCCTTTTGAGGTGCAAACAGGTAACCACCATCCCTGTCAGGGCTTGCCTTGGGGAGGGGAGCTGGCTCTGGGGACAGCAGCTGCAGGGCCGGGGAGAAGGATGTCCTATCCCCATCCTCCCCCTTCCCTGGGGATGGATGGGCTTCGGGGCTCGGGTTCCCAGGGCGAAGGCAGGGAAGGAAGGTGACAGGTCTATTTATAGGCGTCCCATCGACCCAGCGATTTGCATAGCTCCTTCGGAAGTCGATCGATGCCTCCATTAAAAAACTGAGACCAAATCAATATGCCCTCTCGACTCGTGCAAAGGTGAAAGGCATTAAAAGGATGGCCATACCCTTCACGCCTCTCCTGCCAGCTGCAAAGTCACTGCTCCTCCTGCAGCCCTGGCCCAGCAGAGAGAGACAGAGCGGTGTCCCCTGGGCTGGGGACAGCTGGCAGCACGCCGTGCATTTCCAGAGGGTGCCTGCCTGCTTCTTGCCTGCAGGCTCACCCAGACCTGCCTCGGTTTACAGGGCAGCTGGCTTGTTCTCCACCGGCCGGTGTGTACCCTGCTCACTGCCCTGCCTCCCTTCTGGGACACCTCTCTGGCACCCGAATCGCTGAGCCCCGTGGAGCCAGGCAAGGCAGAGCTACTCGCCCTCCAGCATGGCTCAGGGTAGCAAAGGGATGTGACCAAGGTCATACAGGGACACAGTGGCAGGGTAGAGGGGCTGAGGCTGGCTCTTAACCTCGTGCCCTGATTTTAGGGCTCTCTCTGGCCCAGTCACCAGAGAGCATGTGCCTGCAGTGCTCAGCGTCAGGACGCATCGCTGGGGTCTCTCTGTCCCTGTGCATGCCCCATCCCGGAGGCCCTCTGACCTCCCTCTCTCTTTCCTCCCACTKCTCTCCCCAGCCAAGCTCATCGTGGAGACGGACACCTTCGGGAGCCGCGTGCGCATCAAGGGGGCAGCCACAGGTTTCTACATCTGCATGAACAAGAAGGGGAAGCTGATCGGCAAGGTAGGGGTGCTGGGCTCAAGGGCATGGGCAAACCAGGGAAGTGCCATGGGCACCGCGTGAGGCTTACCAGGAGAGGAGCTCTTACCCAATTCGGAGCCCATCTGTGGGGATGGGGAGGCGAGAGGGGGGTCCTGAGGGTTTGGCCAGTGCACCCCTTTGGAGGGCAGGGGGATGAGCCATCCTGCAGCCTGGGCGGCAGGAGGGAAGGAGGGGGAGCAAGGGAGGTGGGCGGGTGCCGTGTGGGGCACATTCCTTGTATCTCCCCAAACAAATAGGAGGATTGCTGGGCTATTCTCCCCGATTACATGGTACAAGTGCCAGGAATGTTAAGATGCTCCGTGGGGCTGGCCCCAAGGCTGGGCCCCACCGCACGCCAGTTAGTCACGCTCCCTCCGAGCCTCGACGCTCCCTCCCCGGGGGCGGAGGGGGCTGGATGTGCAAAATCCTGCTGGGGCAGCGATTGTCTGGGAGGATTTTCCATGGCGGATCCTTCCCTGGGGCTGGCCGATGCTGGCCCGTAATGGGGAGGAGCACAGTCCCCAGCTGCCCCTGTGCTCCCTGCCAGCTGCATCCGTGGACATCATCCCCACGGACCCCGTGTCACCTCTTTGGCCCCTTGATGCCTCTCCTATATATTAAACACCCAAGGGGGAATAGGATGGGTGAGTGAATTGTCAGTGAGATGGAGAGTTTGCTTATGGTCACGCTGGCAGGGGAATCCAGCCCTGGCATGGGTGGGGGCAGGACGGGAGTTGGCAAAAATCTCCCTGTGGGTGGAGTAGAAGTGAAGGCTGGGACAAGCCATGTTGGGCTTGCAGCCTGGTGCTGGCATCACACTGGGATGCAAGCTGCAATGAGCAGTGTCTGCCTGTGCCACAACGCCTGCTCCCCCCAGCTTTTCTAATGAAAAGCAGGTTTTGGGCAATTCGGACCTGTAGGAGAAGAGGTGGGAAAAGTGAGCCCTTGGCTGCCCACAAGCATCGCAACCCTGCTGACACCCCAGCCGCTCCGGCTTGGGGCAGCGAGAAGAAGCCTCTGACCGAGCACCCATTGCTTAAATCCCCCCTCTGTCCCCTTCTCAGAGCAATGGCAAAGGCAAGGACTGCGTCTTCACAGAGATCGTCCTGGAGAATAACTACACGGCGCTGCAGAACGCCAAGTACGAGGGCTGGTACATGGCCTTCACCCGCAAGGGCCGCCCGCGCAAGGGCTCCAAGACCCGGCAGCACCAACGGGAGGTACATTTCATGAAGAGGCTTCCCAAGGGCCACCAGACCACTGAGCCCCACAGACGCTTTGAGTTCCTCAACTACCCCTTCAACCGGAGAAGTAAAAGGACTAGAAACTCCAACTCCAGGGTGGGCCCTTGACTTGCCTGCCTCGGCCCGCCCCGCCTGCACCTCTCCCGGAGGACTCTCCTCCGAGCTTGGTGGACTATATGTAGAGACTTTCCCATATGGGTATTAAACAAAAAAAAAAAAAACAGAAAAAGGGAGGGGGGAGGATAAAAAAAAAATACTTGCTCTAGTTGTTGATAACTTTGGGGGGTGTGTTTTGTTTTTAAAAAAAAAAAAAAAAGATAAAAAAAGAAGAGAGGCTCTATTTTTGTACTCCAACTTTAAAAGAAATGAAACGTTCAAAGACTGGTGAAGGGGGAAGAGCCCTTCACTTAGAAATGTCCTAGTCTGTTTTTGGGGTCGCGTTATATTTTGTAATTTTTTTTTTTTGTAGCTCTAGGGGGAAAGGAGGAAAAAAAATCACCATTTAAAACAAACAAACAAAAGAAAATGGAAATTCAAATCTAGGAGCGATATGCTACTTAAATGAACTGAATTAACGCTTACCGGAGAAGATGGAGCGGTGGGAAAAAAATTAAGGGGAAGGCATTTATTTCAGAGGTGGTTGGAGGCCTCCCGGGTGGGTTTTGCAGCCTGGGTGACRTGTGGGCACTGCCTGTGGGGGCTGGCTGCGACGCCCGGGGTGAGGACCACTGGATGCTTTCCTTCCTTGAATGCGCCTACTTCTTCAGCTGAGTGAGGGGTTGCTGGAAGCCGCTTGCATCCTTCTGAAAACGCTGCTGGCTTTCCAACTCCCAACTTATTTTTTTTGTCTCAGGAGGGGACGGGGTGATGAACACCCCAGAGAAAGTCCTGAACTGACTTGGTACCTCTTACCCACGAGAGCATCTTTGGCATTTGATTTGTTTTAAACTACTAAGGTGAGGCAGTGGGCAACGGCTGCCATGGAGCAGGCTGGTAACTGGTGGTTTTTTTTTTTTTTCATGTGGAGAATGTGAACTTCTCACCAAAAATTGATATTTTTTTCTGTTTATATTTTTTTATCAGATGGAAGTTTTCATCTGTAAAATTAAAAAAACCCCAAACGTTTACAAATTACTGTGAAACCATTTCGGGCTGGTTTTGTCATAATATTCAGTTTGTGGTTGGCATTTCTATTGTCAACCGTCTCTTCTAGATTTGCTCTTTGGTGAGAACTACCACCATCCTTTTCCTCCTAGGAAAGGAGAAGTTTTCTTTCAAAATTTCTGTGTTGACAGAAGCCCAGTTTTCTACTTAGGAAAAAAAAAACGTGAAGGAAACATTAAATCTCTTAAGTGAACATCCMCAGCCAGCCCTGCTCTGCACATGCTGCCCCAGGACTGCGACTCTCTCCAATGGGTTAAAGCAATTATTCTTCACGGGGAGGGCAAAAAAAGACACTGGATAGGAGCCAGAACCAGGGGTGACTTTTCATCCAATCTTTTTTGATTGTTTGTTTTTTCTGTTTCCTTGAGGATTTTTGTTTTGTTTTGGTTGTGTACAAATTGAATATGAAATGACTGAAATATTTATTTAATATGTGCATTAAAAATTTGTATTAGTCTCACTGAGCCTGATGCTTTCAAGGGAGGGGCTGGGACTGGAGAGGGAGGTTGGAGAGGGGCGAGGGAGGATGGCGAGGTGCAGGATGGGGCTGAGGCTGCTGCTTGGTGTGAGCCCCTTCCCGAGGGAGCAGATGTGGGAAGATGCCCTGAGATCTTGGACCCAGATGAGTCTTGTGGAAATCACGTTTTTTCTTGCAGCAAATTCCAGGTTTAATGGGCAGATGCTACCTCCTTGCCCTGTGGGGACAGGGCCATTGCAGGCTAGATAGGGGTGTAGTGCTGCGGAGCCTTGACCACCGGTTTTAAGCATGGGATGAGGCTTTCCAAGAGAGAAAGCCGCTATCTGCTCCTCTCTGGTCTAGACGAGCTTGGTGTCTGTGCAAAACAAGCTGTTGGGTCCCCTCCTTTGGTGGATACTCAGCCCTGCCGAGGTGCTGGGTCTTGCTCAGGGGCGCTGATGGTGGGCTTTGGATATGGCGTGGTCTCAGATATGGTAGGATGCAAGAATAAAATTGTTAAATGTGTTTTTGGTTTTGTTTTTTTCTTTTTTAATAATTGCAGAAATGGAGCAGCCTTGCAAGGTGAGAGTCTTGCCAGTGCCAGGCCCACCAGTGCTGCCATCCTCAGGGGGTGCCTGCGGCATCGCTTAGTGCTCAGGGTGTTGCTTGTCTGCAGAGTGCGAGGACGAGCCATCCCCTGGCTGGTGCCGCAGGCTGGGCTGAGATTTCAATATATATCATTAATTTCAAGGAGGGAAGCCTGAGGAGCAAGCACTCGGCCGTGCTCTATGTCTGAGCATCACTGCTGCATCACAGAGGCTGTGGGTGATGCTCCAGCCGTAGGGCAGCGCTGCTAAAGGCAGGCGGCGTTTGCCTGGCTGTCCCAGGAGCCACCCAAGCACTGCAGAACCCCAGAGCCGGCAGCGCTGGGGCAAGCCCATGTTGTGGTCCCCAGACTACAGGGACTAAAAGTGAATGGCTCCTGGCCTTTCCCCAGGCAGAGATGGTGTTTGATAGTCCTTAATGGGTGCTTTTCTTTCATTAATTTGTCTAATTGCTTTTCCTAATGGCTTTGTGAACCTGGGTGAATTGATGCTGGGTTGCTGCTCCAGGTAAGGGTAGCAGAAGGGTAGGACTGGCCCCATGTAGGTCAGCAGATGTCCCCTCCCTTGTTATCTGTCCCCCAGGGACAGTAATAGCAGGGAAGGGCATGGTGTGGGTGCTCAGCCTCCAGTAAGGCTGTTCCCCCATCCCTGCCATCCTGGGGTGAGTGCAGCCGAGGGCTGGAGCAGGGGGCACCCAGCACCCTGGGGGTTTGAGCTGGGGAAGGACACCCCTCTGTCCTTGCATGGATCTGTACCACACACCATCCCCTACTCTTGCCATCTGCTCTGCTGCAACCTGCCTTTGCAAAAGGCACCCGGGCCTGGCCCCTGGGAAGGGACCCCCTGCTTTCCCAGGTCGCTTAGTCGGTGGTTAATTAGCCCCTTTTCATTAAAGTGCTTTTGGGCGGCCATGCTGCCTAGGAGCACTGCAACTTGGGGCTTTGTTTATTGCTTGAATTTGTCCAGCTTCAGCTTCCAGCCAGCAAATGTTGTTTTGCCTTTGCTTGGAAGATTAAAGAGCCCACTACTAGTTAGTTAATGAATAAGTGAATTAATTAATGGTTCCTCATACCCTGTCTCTGCACAGATACCACTTAGTCCCTGGCATGGCTGGAGCAGCTCATACTCCTCTGGGTGACCTGGGCCCTGCAGGGTCCTGAGCGCGTGGTCGTCTAGGCCTGGTAGCTCCCACCACCCATGCAGGGAGATGGGGACAGTCCCTGGTGGCACCTGCTGTTCCTCCAGGGATGCAGAAACCCTGGCTGCTGGTTGAATGYGCAGGGTCCATCATCAGCCCAGGAATCTGGGGCTTTTCCCTCCTCCTTCATCATCATGTGTGGACCAAGCTTGAGAACCACAGCCACACAAAGGCCCTGGGGACTGCGGGACACTGAGCTGGGGCTGGACCCAGGACAGTGCTGGGGGTGGGAGACTTTGGAGGTGGGTGTTCGCTTCCATCAACTCATGCTGTTAGCATGGGAGTTTTGGGCAGAAACCCCTGCTCCGAGCTAGCAAAGTCCTTGTGACAGGGATGTGCCTGTCCCTAGCRCCACCACTCCCAGTGTCCCCCTGTGGTGCCCTCACTGCCACCGGCTGGCCGGAGGGAGGTGGCAGCTGAAGCAGGAGAGGAGCCGTACTGTCCTGGCTGTTGGCACAGGGATCACTGCCCCATCCTGAGCTCCAAGCAGTGGTACATACGTGTCCCTGCCTGTACAGGACTTCGCCGCACGATGCGTCTGGACACAGCGACAAGGCTGGAGCTGAGCGACATTTGGGAGAGTCTGCCTCATGAGACGAGACTGGGAAGCCTGGCTGGTCCAGCCAGCCAACGTGGGGTAAGAAGCAAACAGGGGGTGGATGCACCAGGGCAATGCCAGGCAGGGAGAAGAGCTGTTTTCATGTTAAATGTAGTTATGGCAGAGAAACAGTCGATGGGCAGGAATAAATCAAAGTGGTAAGAAAAGGGGTCTGTGCTGTCTGAGCAGGGGCTGCATCAGGGCTTGATTCACCAAGCCCCAAACATCTCAGCACATGCTGTCTCCACTCCCATCCCTTCTCTCACTTTACAAACACTGCTGGGCTTCATTGCAGGGCCGACCCGTGACAATTTTGCCACAAGGTCTGCTCGGGGAAGGGTGCCCACCGAGCAGGGTGGGCTGTGTGATGCTGTGGCAGGGTTGGGGTTCGCCCGGGCCCCCTTGGGCATGCCCCGGCTTGGGAAGAAGGACTGGGGTGTTTGTTTATTGCATCAGGCTCAGCTTTCAAACATCTCCCTGCCATCCCCCTCCCCCTCCTTTAATTAATTCTGGGTAAGAAGTCCTGGCTTTATTGTGCCACCGAGCTGAGGGCTCCCTGTGGGAAAAGTCACACCTTCTGAACAGCTTCTGATACCATGCAAATGAAGGACAAGTCCAGGAAACGCTTTCATCTCGGACCTGTCCAGCCCCCTGCCCATTAATTACACACATTTCATTTGTGTGAGAGCAATTCCTCTCGGGGAGGGGGTGGGGGATGGCCGCGGCTTGTGGATCATCTTGGCCCCGCTCTCTAAAGACCCCTCCTTGGAAGGGGGTTTATAGCCAGAAACAGGGATGCTCAGGGGCTCAGTGGGGGATCCCATATTTCTGCTCTCACACAGCTACTCCAAATCAAACTGGCTCATCGGCAGGCCGCATCAGGTCAGCGGGGAGGGTTCAGCACTGCCCCACGCCCTGCTTGGTGCCAGCAAGCCCCAGCTGTGGACCCAAATGCCGCAGGAGCATCCTGGAGGGAGGTGCGGGACAGAGCAGAAATGAGCTCAGTGCTCTCCCAAAGGAGTGACTCTCCAGGGCCAGGAGCTCATGAGATGGGTAACTTTGGGCAAGGTGACCACAAAATGAGTCCCACGTAGGGAAACGTCTTTCCACACTGCTACTGAAATGCATGTGGTGGGGACTGCGTCACGCTGTGATAGGGCGCAAAGCCTTCTTGGCCACATGTGGACCAGATCCAACTCTCCTGTTGAGCCYTGGTCTCTCTGTGCTCCTCTCCTTTCCACACAGCCCCTCTGACCATGGTGTCTCTGGCATGGCTGCAGCCAAAGGCACCTCCAGGCTGGCTCTTGTTTTCCTGGGGCTGATGGGTAGAGTCGGCTCTGGGTCCTGGAGAAAGCACAGAGCAAGGGGATGTGGAGTACAGTGGGTTTTCACAGCCCGTTTCCTGGCCATGATAATAACATTTAGCACTTCTGTAGCACCTGGGATGCTCCAAGCACCTACACATCTGCTCCTCATTACCACCCGGCTTCCCATTTGCAGCATCTCTGCCCCCTCCCCATGCACGCCTACAGCAGTAACAGCTTCCCCCTAGAAATGGAGCCACCCCTCAACTTTCCTCCTGGAAATCTCCTTCAGGGCAGGTCCCAGAGAGTTGCAGACACATTCTGCTTTGGGGTCRGAGGCTGCCCTCCAGGACTGGGGTAAGCAGTTTGGGGTGGCTGCTGTGGCTTTGCTGCAGAAGACCTTTGATGGCCAGGTTTGCTGTTTGCCTTCCTCCTGGAGTGAGGATGTGCAATCTGTGTCCTCTGGTGTTGACAACCCGTGGGCCTGGGGACACATGGCAGCTGTGGCTTTTGCACCAGAGGAGCTCTTGGGAGATGTTGGAGGGATATTTGGGACTCAGTTAATGGGAATGTGCAGCCTTTCTGGGTCAAAGTCAGCATGAAACTGGTGCCGGGCTCTAGCAAAGCTGCTCATCCACCCGCTGGTCCTGTGCCATGTCAGCCAAGAGGATGAGAGAGGGCTCATGTGTGGATGGGTYGAAGATTACAGCCATTACTCCAGATTACCTGATTAGTGGCCCAGGCTACTCTGTAATGAAACACACTTTAGAKGAGCTGTACTGGGAGCAGAGGGGATGCTCTTGGGCTAGGGGATGCTCTTGGGCTTCATATGACTTACAGCATCTGTCCTATGTTCATAGTAGCTGTAGCAGCAGAAAGTCCCTCCAGGCTATCAAATGTGATGACCAAGATATAATCTGTGGTTGCAAAGTCCTAACTCAGAGGCTAGGGAAGGCTTGGCTGTGTCAGGAAGAACCACTCCAGCCATGCCCAGGTATTGCCACTTTGCTAAGATCGGGCTGTTGGTTGTTGTGAATTATGGGATGCTGAGGGCTGCCAGAGCCTCCCCAGTTTGGTGGATGCCTGATCTGTGCCCCTGTTCCCATTCAAGTCCTCTGTTCAGCCATGGATTAACCCTTTTCAGCCATGATCATGGCACTGTGAAGGGTCATYGCTTCCTGGGCTGGCCTCTCATGCCAATATGGCCAATAGGCTTTTTAAATTTTTTTTTCCTCTTAAAGAATTTATAGCAGAAGGAGAAGGAAATACTCAGCCTCGCTCTTGCTGTGATTATTTTGCCAACTCTTTCTGCTGTAGTAGCACATCTTGGTGGCTGGAGTCTCCTCTTTTATGAGCTGCCCACAGAGTAAACAGCAGCCCTTGTCCCAAAGACAYGCTGTTTTGTATGGTTGGCTGTAGCAGGTGGCATAAGCTGGCAAGACAGACCTAACCACAGGTCTAGTTGTTACCCCAGCAAAAGAGAATCCTGGGAAGGGATCTGAAGGAGGGCTAGAAGGTGTCCTTGTGGAAGTTCATAGCAAACATGAGAAAAACTCCAATCGCAACATCCAAAAAACCAAAAAAAGCTGCTTGAGTAGCAGAAGTGCAGGATGATGAGACCCAGGCTGTACATTGATAGGAAAATTTTGGCTGCTGAGATGTGAAATGGGACCTTGTGTGCTGGCTGTACTTGTGTGCTSAGGACCCAGGATGTGGCTGCGCTCCCCATCGCCCCGTGAGAAGCAGATGCCCAGCTGGGAGCCGGCCCTTTGGTAACGGCCTGCGAATTTCCCTCGGCTCCGTTAATTGCCACCTGGCTGCTAGTTACAGCTCCGAGTCAATTGCTGGGAGTGTTGGGCCCTGCAAAACAACCCCTTGAAATCAGTTGTTAGCCCAATTAACAACCAGTTTGGCTTCGGTTCAGGCTGTTAACCATCAAACAGCTAACYGCTGGTAATGATTGATTTCTCAGCAGTTGGGGCTGCAGTGGAGGAGCCAACCTGTTTCACAAAATGCCATTAAAGCCAAGACTTTGTGAACGCATCTGGTTCAGACAAACATTTGAGCTGTCCCACACCAGTAGAGCAGGCAAGGTGATGGCCAGGATTTCTATTTTGATTAAAGTGTGGGTCATTAGGGTGTGTTAGGATGAACTGACAGCAAGTGGGCCAGTGCTGCCACAGCACCATGCTCCAGGTAGGCAGCCACTGCTGTTTGTAAGGCAACCACTCATACCCATGGAGCATCACAGTGTTCAAAGCCCCCATGGATGGGAACCGTTCAGTGTCCAGCCCTCTTCCACAGTTCCTGTTCCAGCCAACGAACCTGCAAAGATTAGTTTGTCCTGTTTAGGTGTTCGTGCATTTCCCCAAATCACCTGGGCCATTCCCATCTGCACAACCAACTGGGAGCTTGTACTGGGAGAGTGGTTCCCATCAGCATATGCAAGTCTGGGGATGCTTCCAGAGCAGCCTGGGAAGCAGTCCTGTGTCTGCCGGTGGGCAATGCAGACTCATCTGCAGATGGAGTATCTCTGTGAAAGCCATAAAATACTCTTTGAGTCCCAGGTAAGGCTGACAGCCTGGGGTTCAGACAGTGTTTTGTTTAAGATTACTGGTCAGGTTTTCATTCATTTCCCTCTGCTGTTTCAGGCCCTGGTTCTTCGCTGTGCATTGGTGGGTTGGTTCAAACACATTGTTGGTGCTACATCAAGGCTTTTTTCCCTGGGATGTTTTCCCCCTGATCAAAGTGGTCAATTCAAGCTGTAGCATGTACGGGGAGGAGGGAGACAGCCACCTGTTAGGGAAAGACTTTGAAAATGCAGAGGACGYGCTGCAGAGGTTGACCTTGTGAAATGTACACTCCAATGGCACCGGGTAGCAAAGCAGCGCAGGGTGAGGAGTGTGCAATGCCACGGTCCTCCTGCATCTGAGGGCAGTCGGGGACCTGTGGTCCTGCCAGTGCCTTGGTACTGCAGCCTKAGCTCTGTTTCTGAAGCTGGGTCCTGGTGACTTTCAGCAGGACACGGGCACCCAAGACCTGTGTAGGTGTTTCAAAGATCTTCCCGCAAGGTTCCCCCACGTGCGGACATGGTTCCCCATAGTGCCATGCTTTTGCCATCCTTTCACGGGAGGTATGGCCATCCCAGATTCCCARGCAGTACGTACGGCACATGTTTTCTGTAATTAGATGTATTAGATATTCCTTGTGCAAGCAGGACAAAGCTGCTTATTTTATCATATACCTACTAAAAGTAGCCCTGCTCTCTCCCATGCTGGGATTACCTTGCCACCCTTACTGAGGAGGCTGGGGAGGCCGGGTTGTGGCTAGGACTGCCCCTGTGCTGGGCAGTGCATGTGCAGCAAGATCCTGCACCCCGGGGGTCGGTCAGGATTTCTYCCTCCGGTCCGTACAAGGAGAATCTGATTCTCACAAAGGGAAAAATGACAAATTTGCGGTAAGCAGGCGACCTGACAACTCAGCTTTCCAGCTCCTTGGGTCTGTGAGCAAACATTTTATTTGCAGCTTGTGTGTTTAACTGGGTTGAATACAGCAATCCTGGTCTGTGCATCTTTCAAGTGTCTTGCTCCCCCTCAGCTGTTGCTAAATGCATCCTTCCAGGAGGTGGTGACGGCTGCCTCTCACCTGCTGGAGCCGGGTGAGTGCTGGCTGCTCAGACTTTTTCTGTATAACAGAGAAGGTCAGTTATAAACAGAAACGGTTGGTTTTGTTGGGGGTTTTTTTTAGACATCAAAAATGCTCCATCATCATCAGGCTGGCTTAGCTTTCAGCAGCCAGCGCAAATGGAGCCAAACCCTCAGCAGAGAATTCAGCAAGAGAAGCAGCATAGACTTTCCAGGGCTATTTCACCAAAGTCTCCCATCCTCATTCCTCCTTTTACCTTGTGCCACAGCAGCTGATGCTGTTCTGGGCTCTGCGCAGACACAGGATGAGCCCTGAGGAGCTCCCAGCTGGAGCTAAAAGCAAGTGGCATAGCCCCATTTTAGAGAAGAAGTGGGGGGAATCAGTGCACAGAAAGATTAAGATCTGAAAGAAATCCTGGCAGAGCCGTGAATCAGCTGAATCAATCTGCAAGAGGCCAAGAAAAGGTATGGAAGTGGCTCAGTGGGGGAAGCAATGTATATATGTAATAAYCTGAGCTCTAAATGAAGTACAAAACCACAAAACTGATCTTTTTCTAAACCWCACGTCCGATTCCCTAGCTTTGACTGAAGGTTGGACTCTGTCCCGTATCCTGACTGGAAGGAACCTGCTTTTGTACATAAGCAGAATTCAAGGTCGTGGGGATTACTCCGAATGTTCGTTCCAGTCTTCTGCAATACTCAGATGAGAGGATCCTGCCCAGTGCCTTTTGAGTGAAAGCCATAGTCCTTGTTTAAGGAAAAGGAAGGAAGGATATCCCACAACAACTCCATATTTCAGTATTATTTGGTATTTTTGGTTTAAAATTGCCTAACTTCAGCTCACARCACTTGATCTTGCACTCTTTTCTTCCAGCTTACAGTGCCATCCAACCTGACCAAACTTCTGCAGGCACTGCAAGCAGGCTTTCCAGGTCTCTCCAAGCTCTTGTAGGGATTTTTTAAAGCTGATTCCCATCTGTCAATATCTCTTGTGAAGTGCAGCCAAGTGTTTTGGCCGCAGCATCTGGCGGTGAAGTCCATTGTTGGCTTGCTTGTGTCCAGGATCTTGGGAGGAGAAATGATGCAGTGACCACCCACTGGAGTGATGTCTCTCTGCTCGGGGTTGGTGTTTTCCAAGAGGTTCTTGCAGGGACTGGCAGAGCTATTGAAGCCAACTGTGGAGCTGTAACCCTCATTCGGTTGAGACCACTGTAACTCCAGTCTGTTGTGAAGAAGAGAGGCATGGATGGTCCCTGCAGGAGGTGCAGCTAAGACATGGTTACAGACTCCTGTCCCTTCTTTCCTGCTGCAAAGGCTACAGCACATCTCTAAAGCAAAGGTAGCATTTATTTTATAATGAATCCGAAAATCCCAAGTCTCATGCTTGCCCAGGAGGGTTCCATCTCTGGTCATTCAAATATTCAGTTGGTGAAGTCTGAGCTATTTTTGCTCTCAGTTGTGATGGGTAAAGCCACAGTCGTTCCTCTGACTTCACTAGAATCACTCTGGATTAGTTCAGATGTGAGTAGAGGTTGGTTTGACCCAATTATCCTCAATGCCCATATCTGCAATTCTCCTACACTAAGCCAGCCCAGTGACAGCAGTGAGTATGGAGGTTTTCACATACTCAAAGGTTTTGGCAGAATCTGTGTTTCAAGAGCTGTCCTCACACGCTGTCCCAGAGCACTTGCTGAGGTGTGACCTAAAGATGAAGGGGGCACAACTGGGCAGGGAGAGGAAAGATGGTGTGGAAACCACAAATTCCCAAGGCATGGCTGTGACTTATGACAGTATGTGCAGCACCTGGTGCACTGACCTAATCCCACCACTATCATGAGCTGGTTAATCACAAGAAAAGCTCTTTCTTACTAATCACTGCTGGCTGGTAAAGGGGCATCCCCAGCCTCTTAAGGACTGGGGGGACCAGGAGGGGGGAGCAATGATTGCTGACACACGCTGAGCCCTCGCAGCCTCTGTTGCAGGGCCCGGAGAAGTGTCCGCACTTCACTCCCTCTCAGAACGATCATTGTGAGGAGCTGAGGGTTTCACCACCTCCCCCTGGAGAGCCGTGGGTTCACCATGCACTTGACACCAGCGCAGGGGGATGACTTGCACTTGATGACTGTCTCCACCG
The DNA here is from genome assembly GCA_030449065.1 of Oceanodroma leucorhoa. Lineage (NCBI taxonomy): Eukaryota > Metazoa > Chordata > Aves > Procellariiformes > Oceanodroma > Oceanodroma leucorhoa. The sequence goes on along the minus strand of JASVER010000083.1, from coordinate 550,382 downwards.
CAGCAGCTGCCTGTCCTCCACCAACGCTCCCCTCCGACCACCTCGCAAGAAGAAGATGTACCGTTCCCGGCGCAAGGCTGAACACCAGGGCGGTGTGGTGTGATATGGAGGTGGCCTCCTCATGGGCCGTGCTGCCAGCTGGTGCAGTGGGATATGGCAGCCCCCAGGACATCATGGTTCCAGGCACTCCAGTCCTCAGCCAGGGCTCCCCAAATCAAGTCTGGGGCTCCCTGGGGAGTATCAGTGAGGATGAGAAACTTCCCTACAGGGAAGAGAAAACCACAGCTGAGATTTTGGCCCTGATGGCGAGGCTCTGTGAGCTGGGATTTTGGACAAACCCCCAGCGCTGTGATGTGGGATTACCTTACATGTGGTGAGGATGTGGCATTTCTTTTGTATTTGCTGCCTATGGTGTGGAAGTCTCTCCTGGTGATGTGAGCAAAGGGACAAACAACGGAGGGGACAAGGTGGGCAGAGGTGTGGGTAGGTCCCAGCTGGAAAGGCAGAAGAAGGCAGAGGAGCCCTCTCTGTTGTGCAGCCGGGCTCACCAGCAGAGAGGGGAGGGGCTGTGGGTCCCACCCCTGTGCTCCCTAAAGTACATTCCCTGGGAATGAATGTCCATGGGGAGGAGAGGGAAGCTAGAGGCAAACAGTCAGTGAAACACATGGGCTTTTAGTCCTCCTGTCACCTCAAGGGCACCCAGAGGTGACAAATGTGCAGCCTCTGCTATTGAGACCAAGTGAACCCCTAATGGGCTGCTTCAGGGGACCCTCACTTAGTGAAATGCCAGCGAGGCAAAACCCCAGTGACATGGGCAGCTRTTTCATGGCTAGTTTGCTGGGTAGCACCCACTGCTGGCTGCTCCTCCACTACCTGCTCCACCCCGGAGCTGGGCACACCCCGCGGCACGGTGAGCTGGGCTGACCTGGGCGTACCCTGCCCTGACGCGTGGTCCAGAGGAGCTCGACTGACTTCTCTGGGGAGATCAGACTCTGCTCCGCTGCCTGGGCAGCATCACAGGTACTGTGCACCGAAAGCATCCGTACTTATGGGTCTGCCCTTCCCGGTTGCCGTCTGTGCAGGAAAGCTCTGAGTGTGCTGACTTATTCCCAAGTGAGCTCCCTTGATGGGTTTTATGCACGGGATAACAGCCATTGCTGTTATCTGAAGCAGGTTTGGAGCTGCTATTTGAAGCAGGCCACCTGGTAAGGGGCCACTATACAAAAAGCCACAAGAAGCCCAAAGAGCAGTCAGCCAGGCATAAGGTAGGGCGGGTGCCAGTGGGGCATGAAGAGCTTGGGATGGGGAAGAGGAGAGTCGTCAACATAGTATGGAGCCCTCAACCCCTGTGTTGCTGTGTTGCTTCCTTCCTGTGTTGCTGCTTGCTCTCATTTAAAGCTCTAGCTGGTCCCTATGGGGGTAGGAACTCTGAAGTTGTTTGCTGCTATATTGTTTCAAGGACACACGTTGTGGGGAAGCAAATCTTTCCCCATCAAAGCAGTGAATCTATACCTCTGCCCATAGCCTACACAGAGAAGGCTCAGCCCTAGACAAGACTGGAGACAGCAGGGTGAATGTCAGGATGCTGCAGGCAAGTACTGTGGGCTTAGCTGCAAGCTGGATGCCCAAATCACTGGCGAGAGCTGTCACTGCTGTCATGGAAGGCAACAGGTCTCCTTGAGTTATTTGGCCTGTATTGAGCTGCTAGGGAAATGTCTGACCTTCCTTGAAACTAGAGCATCCAGAGCAGCCTGCTTACCCTCAGCAGTGATCTCTGGGCAGGAAGCACAGATGTGAGTGATGAAGGCAGCAGCTTTGCTGAGGAAATGCATTTAATTCGATCTACACTGCAGTTTTTGTTGGAATAAATGTTGATGCAATAACATTCTGCACAGTAACTAGGGGTGGATTAAAGGTCATAGAGATAATGTAGCATGCTGAGTTCATAGGCAGCAGATGGGAAGAGTCCAGACCCACTGGGAAAGTCTCCCTGAAGTGTCTTCCCTGYGACTTTGTCCGTTCTACTCAAGGACTGGGTTTGGTTCTCTTTCCTAGCAGGTTTCACTCTTGCCTGGACCTTTTTCCTGAGATTTAACCCACATTCCCCTTTTCTTGATTTATCCTAGCAGCCCTAGTTAACGCAGTTCTTTGCCATRCTAACTGATTTTGCTCAGGGATGTGGCACCTCTGCACGCTGGGAGTGCTTGGCTAACAGGTCTGCACCTGAATCTTTCCCCCATGCTTTAAATCATGGGTGGCAGCTTAGCATGGTGCGGGTGGAGCAGGGAATTGCCTTCTACTTGGGATGCAAAGATGGCTGTGGCGACACAGCCCCCCCAAGAAGCAGCTTTCCGTGCACACAACTGGGTCTTGCTGCAGAGCACGCTCCTGGGCGAGGGGAGGAGAGGGTTTCCCCCCCGAGTCTGCTGCAGCTTTTGTGGTCATCTGAGGATGATGCAAAAAGTCTCCTGTGGTGGAGAGCAGGTCTGTGGCAGAAACATTTTAAAGAACTGTTCTCAGAGGAGTTAAATCCAGCATTGTGGTGTGGGAATACGTGCGTCTCAATGGACAGAGGAGAGGGCCACAGATTTCAGCTCGTGACATRGAACAACTGGTTGGCCACCTGAGCTCCTCCTGCCCCGTGCGTAAAACGGAGATGGTGCCAAATCACTTCACAGGTCACTGGAAGTTTAATGCAAGTTTCCCAGAGGTTTTGGAGCATGCAGTGAAGGATGCTGCAGTGCAAAGCATTGCTGTTTGTTCCACCGTTATCACCCAGTGGGGAAAAATGCAGCGTTCATCATGACATCTACTGAAATGTCATGGGAAAAAAAGCCAAAAGCCCAGCAGTGAAGTAACCCTGTCCTGCAGACAGACCCCCCCAGTATTTTGTGTTCTGTCCCAGCAGAGGGAGCCCGAGTTTATTAACAGATCCGATCCCGGAGATAGCTGCTATCAAGGTGGTACCAAAGCCCGGGCAGGATGCTTGCCGGCGGASGAAGGCTGCAGAAGGTGGAGTGGGTCTAGCGGTGATGCTGAAAGCAGGGCTGTGTTTCCAACCAGGGAGGCAAGCTAATGGTTCTCCAGGAGGCCCTGCAAGTAACTCTACTCCTGGGACACTGAAACCATGTCAAGAGATAAATGGCCTGTAAGAGCCAGTGGACGTGCTTATTGCATGGGGGAAAAATTTTGCACTGAAAGATGAAGCAGACCTGTGCTAAGTTGGATGAGCTGAGTTTAATTTGCTTCAGAGACTTCCCCAAGGCACAGTCCACTGACTGTGTACCTGCATTTGTACTGGGCTGGCCAGTTTTAATCCTGTCATCTAGGCAGTTCTCCCAATAGGGTTCAAAACCATTGATCACTGCGGTGCCAAATCCATAGCTGTTTGCCATCTCATGCCTGAGTCTGATCCCGTTCTGGCTCTGGTAATGCTTTATAACCACTGCACGACCAGGACTGTGGGCCTGATCCACAGCTTCTTAAACCTGATCGGAGCTTTTGCATTGATTTCCCTGAGTTTTGGAGGCTCTGTGTTAGTGCACGGAGGGCTCCGTTCAAGGAAGCAGGAGCAGTTTTAGTGAACAGCCTTCTCGGAGCTCATGGGAATGCCCTAAGTTTTCTCTGCTGATAATTTGCTTCTCTTGAAGAGAAGCAAATTGAAGAAGAGATGAAATGTCTCTTGAAGAGAAGCAAATTGAAGAAGAGATGAAATGTCTCCTAGGGAGACAGATGAGTCTTGCTGTGTGTTCGTTCTTACAGCCAGTATTCGCACTGATGCCATGGAGGCACACATGGGTACAAGATTATTTGGGAGACGGAAGGTTGTGGGATTGGGACGCAGGAGGGTCACAGATCATTTTAGGCCAAATCCAAAGACCATTTAAATCAATGCAAAGCCCTTCGTTAGCCTGAGCGAGCACAGAGATACTTGTTTTTTAGAAGCTGAGTAACAAACTGGGATGTTTCAGGACACAGGGATGGAAAGGCAAATGGCTCGGGCTGCACTCTGTAGAAAGCAGCAGACGGATATTTTCGAAGGCAACTTTTGAAAGGAAGGTTAAATTTCTCCAAGATAAGAAGAGCTCCAGCRAGCTGGAATGCATCGCGACGCCCCTCCCCAGCTCATCCTATGATAACAGCTGTTGTGTTGGAAACCTAATGCTGATGAAAGAGTTAAAAGCTGGTTGATGGGCAATATCGGTGACACACCTCTGAATTGAGCATACTCCTGGAGTGAGACTGCGGACTGGTGTTACTCAATGAATAGAGGCCACTCCAAGGGAGTTTTTCCTTGAATAGAATGGGGTCAGGGAGCCGCTTTGGGGAACAATGGTTGCCACCGGCTAGCTGAATTTCTTACAATCACACACCATACCCCCTGATCAAATAGCTCCTTTGTCAGTCTGATATAAAAACATGTCATACAATGATGATCTGGAAGAATGACAAGAGCTGGCCTTTCAAAGAGATCAGAAGGGCTTGTTTCGCACAAAAAGAGCCCCCATCAGAGTCAAGACAGAAAAAAAATGGAGAATAAAAGGGGGTGAATGGAAACAAACAGCAATAACAACAACAACAGAAAAGAGGGCAAGTTGGAAACTTGGGTCTGGCTTGTTTCACAGCATCCCATGGCCGCAGCAGCGCAGCACGGCTGAGTTGAATCTCTTTCGGTATGGACGTGGATGTCAGATTGTGCTGCCATTGGGTTCCCATTGTCATTCTGCACTGGGACAGAAGAAATTGCTGATGGGAAAAGGTCACTTGGCCCAACGAATCATCTCCCCCCCCGAAAGTGTCTCAACACCATCTCTCTGCTTTCTCACTGTAGTTCTCTCCTCTGCCTTTCTATTACAATGTTTGTCTGCTGCCTTTATGCTCCCGTACAAAGTTCAGATTGCTCAGAAGGCTATTCTTGTCCATCTGTTCGTATGAGCGGGAAAATGTCTTTAGTCTCCCCCATTCCCTTGTTAACTTTCATATTTTTTGTTTCTTGGAGTGTATACACTGTTTTCAACCCTCTTCCCAGGATTTCAGGGACATAATTGAGAGTCTGGATGGAGAGAAAGAGTTTTTCCACAAATAATGTTTTAAGATGTGCAGGGAARTGGATCCCTCTTGGCTACTTCCAGGGGAACTGCATTCCTACGGTATCTATCGCAGGAGTCCCAAGAGATGGCATTTACACACAACCATGAGAATTATTTGCAAGCTAGAAAAGTTCAGCAGTCCTGGAAGTGGGCAGCTAGAGCTGCCAGGCAGTTTCAGCACCTACAAGTGTTTGAAAAAGCTTATATTCTGATTTTAATTTTGTACTATACAAAATAAGGAGTMAGAACAGTCAGAAGAAATCATAGTATGTAAGAGACTGAGCTCTTGGGAAACTGCTCCTGAAAATACACCCACAACAATAACAATACGCTGAAGCTTTGTGCCATATTTAAGTTTTCTTACTTTTTTTCTCTTTTTATCACAGCATTGTTTTTCTCAACAAAAAAAAAAAGAAAGAAAAAACTGTGCTAAAGCTTCTAGGTGACCGTTACATTTGTATGATAAAGCAAACTAATCTGGAGGTACCTTGCGGTAGAGATAACTAACTCTAACCACTTTCTTTTATGCTCTAAGACAAGTATCTAGTATCATCTAGGATTTCCTCATTGTACAGTATTTTATTTGCCATTTTCTGCAATTTTGTATAGAATCTGTTATACTGCATGTTACTCTGCATATATTTATTTATAGGAAAAATACTTGGTAAACTGTATTTTAAATACAGTTTACCTGTTTATTAAATACAGAGAATATTTATAAACACACACACAATACTGACATGTATAAACCAAATGAAATTGTTGCTGACCTGAACGGCTGAGCTCTTCAATTCCTTTACCTAAAAGTCTATATTGYACAAAATTAGGGTCATAATTAATCACCTCTTCTCCTGAAACATAGCTCTGAAAAGCTGTGCAGCTGGCTGAAAATAATTAGGCCACATTCTGAGTGCGACCAAAATAAAGATACTTAGAAGATACTGTTTACAAATCTCTGGTAGTTTAAGTTGCAAGGCAATTAACAGATATTACCCGTGTATGTGAGGTGGTAGAGGAAAAACAGCCCACGCTGTGTTGTGCTGATTGTGAAATAATTTGGAATCGTAGTATTAAAGCTCGTATCGCAGCGAAGTAGTGGAAAAGGCAGGTGAGTGGCAGCACATGTAGTGTTAACAGTCAGAAGCTAGACACTGAAAACAGTATTTAGGCACCTAAATAAAATRGCATTTCCAGTGGTGTTGAGCACCCAACAGCTCTGCTTGACTTTCACAGATACTCAGCAGGCAGTGGCAGACAGACAGACAGCCGACTTTGAGTTTGTCAATCTGGAAGGCAGGTTTCAGTGCAATGGCTTGTATTTAGGATTGCTCCAGCCTCTGGCTGGAAACTGCAGGTAGCACAGAAGGTGACAATTCGGTTCTTAAATGGGATGTACCCTCCCTGGACCGGGTGGTGGATGCCATGACCTGAACGGAATGCCTTSTTAGTGGTGAGTGGGTTTCTGCAGTGCTGGTTTCGATCCAGCTATTGTTAAAGCACATCAAGACCTCACCATTTTGTGGTCAACTGGGGCTACATGAGAAGCTCCTCTTGGCATGCCATTATCTTCTGGCTGGACTTTGCAAGTCCAGTTTGACTGGGAGAGTGTTGATGTTTTTTAGGGCAAGCTATACAATCCCCCTTGGGGCTCAGGCCTGCTGGCTGGTGGTGATAACCTGCAACTTCGCAACACCTTTATTTTTCTTGCTTAAACTGTTTTGCAGTGGTAGTGTTTGGCTTTCACTAGACATTTCTGTTTTGTGGTTAGTCTTGGTTGCTGGGGTTTTTTTATTATGGAAGTTCTGGATAGGCCAGGTGGGTAATTTTTGTGTTGTCCTTGGGTGCCCTGTTTCGATGTAAAGCAGCATAATTCTGTTAAATGCAGTGAAACTGTTGTTTACAGCAACCTCACATCTGGCCCTGAGACCCTGGACAATTCAGGGAAAGAAAAAAATATGTTAAGGGAACATTAACTGCRTAATTAACTATTCCAAAGATTGGAAGGCATAAAAGTCAGGTTGCACGCACATCTTAATTCTGTCCCTTTGTCAACAGGTGGTACGATCAAAATTTAAGTGACACTTCTGCGTTCTTCGGGCTGCTGGCTCTGCTGTGCTGAATCTCGCCTGTTCAAATTTCCAGTGAACCTTCTTGCATTCTCCTCTGGTTCTTACCCTGCAGTTATAACCTCGGTATTGGGAGCAAGCCTGGAAAATTTCAGAATGAAAACTGAAACCTTCCAAAAGGTAGGAGCAAATAAAAAACAGAGGATATTAATATAGCAACAGCTGGACTTCAGCTTGAATAATATATATTTTTTAGAGCACGTAGCAATTCAGATCAGATACAGGTATTTCTGCGCACTTCTGTTAAATCAGGCCTCTTGCCAATAACACAATGAGAGGCTGCTACACTATATTAAAATATTAATTAGCAAGCCCCTTTCTTTTGACGGGTCTACTAAAGATACTTCGAATGGATATGTGAGAATTGATCAAAGATTCTGCAGGTTGTTGCCACTGCTCACTGGGCATTTCAAACCAAAGAAGAACCTGACTCCCATGAAAAAGATACTGTGTTTTTACAAGCAATAAAAAACCACTGGTCACTTGATTGCTATGGCGATGGATATAACTAAACTGGGCTTTCTTAAGGCAGAGAGCACGATCTAAGAGAAACAAAAAAAGACATGGGAGAGGGAGGGAAAGAGCGAGCGAGCGAGAGCTGAATTGATTTCAGTCTGTTCAGGTCTAGCTGGAAAACACAATGCAGCGAAACGGTCCCTTAGTCGGCAAGCTTCTTTTCCTAGGTTTTTCCCATGGTTTGAAGTGGAGAGGGAGGGATGGTATTAGAAAAAGTGTGTGTGAGAGAGAGAGAGAGAAGGCTGTAGGAAAYGCAGAGAGATGAGAGACATCATTTGGAAGGGTGCAAAATAGTCCATTCCTTCTGGGGAGTGGAAAACTTTGATGTCCGTGTCTCTGGTTTTAAAGTGGCAGTGTCAGGTTCAGGCTGAAAGGCCCTGGTATTCGAATCTTTGTCTGTGCTTGCGCTCGGGACTTTGCCTGTGCACACACCTGCACATCCAAACACCTGCTAAGGCACCCACGCAGCAAAAGGGCCTTGCACTTCAGAGCGGGCGACAGAAAATAAGCAAGTAGATGGTTTCACTGATTCCTTGTACAGAGGTTCATGCTGAAAAAAAAGCACATTTGTTATGTTTGTGTGTATGGAAAGAGAGAAAAGCAACAGGAAAAAGTGCTGTGGGCTTTACCCCTTTTAAAAAGCCATTCTCTTCCTGGCATTACTAGGGCTCAGAGTGTGTTACAAGGCTCACAACATCTAAACAGACGAAGAAGCACAGTTACAGGTAAGGAGGATAATCTATGAGAAACATTGTGGTTTGTCAGCGATTACATACTACTAAATTCAGTTTCAAGAGTCACAAATGGTGTCTGTAAGTTGGAAGCCCTTTCTCCCCTGCAGGGTCACAGGCATCTTGCACAGCCTGGCTGTTTTGTCCTTTGACATGCATTTCAATATAATGCTACTAATAGTTCAGACACACTAACAATGATAAGTCCACTGCCAGCCTGCAGGAAAAGAGAAAGAGTAGGACCAAATTTATCACTTGTGGCACTCAAGTGGATTCTGGTAAGAGTTGATCCAGAGTGCAAGTGGYTCTTTCTCCTTTTCCTCCCTTCCAAGAGCAGAAAGATTTGCACTCATGGTGGASCTGCAAGCGCTCGTGCTCTGCTGGGTAGCAAGCTAATCTCACTGGAATCTGCACCCAAAAATTGCACCAGGCACTAACAGGCTGCAAAAGCAGAAAAGGTATTTGAGAATTATGCGGAGTTTCAGATCAAGCCAACAACAGATGTAAATGTTACTGTGATGGTCTTGGACTGTGAGGTCTCGGTTTCTAGCAAGAACAGAAGCGTATGTGCATGGGGTGGCTTGTGGGTCCTGATGGGAGACAGACAATGGATCAATTTATGTTCAGTTGACAGACCTCCTTTACTGGAGGGGGCGATTTTGACTTGAATCCCTGGAATGTCGGCATTTTCCTTCCCAATACTCATTTTCAGTTCAAATAGATAGAGTGAAAGGCCTATTTTCATGGCAGGTGGGCTAGAGRAGGGAGGTTTTAATGACTCTTTATTCTTGGATTTATAATCTGACACGCTGTACGCACATGTGTTTGTCACAAAACTGTGTGAGGTGCCCACCACCCGTCCACGCATTGTCCAGCAGATGTTAAAGCCATCAAGTGTGTTTGCTTCCAGTTCCAAAGGAAAACATTCTCTATTTTGGGATGTGGGATTTTTTTTTTAAACTGATCTAAACAAACAAACAAAAATAGTCTTGGAGAGGTAGGGCTTACGTGACCATAAGAAACTTGTGTAAATGACGATCTAAGGCCTGTTCCCTGACCCATAAACTGGGTTAGTAATTAGTTGTTCCTGCAGTTTGTTGTTCTCGTCACAAAACCTGAGGTTAGGCTGAGGACTATTTAAAAATCACGTGCATTAGCAATACGGGATATCTAAACATACAGTTACTGCAGTGACAGAGCACTAGTTGCTCCTTATAATAATACCCGAGAGCCTGCAGTCACAGCAGAGGTCATGCCATGAGGTACTGTAGCAGCATAGAAAGCACAGTGCTTTCCCCAAGGGGTTTACAGCTGAAGGCCTCAAACCTACAGATGAATCTGCTCGGTGGGACCTTGCACTCGCGTGGTGCTCTGTTGCAGGACTAGGACCTACAGTGTATGGACAGGGGGATACCTTACTCTATATTTTTTTAATACACGTGTGCTTCATTAATAAGAGAATGGAGGGTAAAATTTCCCTTATGGCTTGGCGTAAGCTGAACTGAATAGAAATAAAGGCTGTTTCTAGCACCAGCCGGATTCCTGTTGCTGCACTATAAATCTCTTAACTTCAGATCGATGAATTCTGTGTTTCAGTGATGAGATAAAACAGAATTAACCAGCAAGAAATAAAAAATGGCAGCCTCCTGACTGAGAAATCCTACTGTGCAAGAAAGGACTACTAGTGAAATGTCACCTGTGGCTGTAGGGGAAGAGAAAAGGAAGCCTAGAACTCTAGTAATTCTCCACATTTGTAATTGTTGCAGGTAATTAGGCTCTGTCTTGGTTGCCTGGTCAAGGCAGACCCAAAACTGCTTGTAGGATTAGGTTTGCTTACTTCCCTTGAGCAAATTATTACCTTGTAAGTGATATGACAGTGGAGCATCCTCCAAGAGCAAGGGAACTYTCTGTACCCATGGGCACACCATGAGTCAGGACACTGTCAGATGTGCTCATGGACAGGCTAGGAACTGCATGAAGTAGCCATGTAGGGGGAAGGCAGATGCAGGATAAAGCAGTTATAGTCACCACTACACCGAGGATACTCTTACACTGCTTTATAAACACTCCAAAAAGTTTTGGAACAACCTGTGGAATTAATGAAAACTGAGMTGAAAATCTCTAGAAACAACTTTGTAAGTCTTGATCTTGCTCTCAAAGAAGCCAGTGGGTATTTGAATGTTTAGTTCCTCAGGCTCTAAGTATGAAAGGAAAAAGCCCCTAAAATATCTTCATAGGTAGCCCCTATAAAAGAACAAGATTCAAAAGCATTCCTTCAGGAGATCAAGGACGGTCCAGCCTTTGAAGCCTGGAGGATTGGGAAATTTAAAGATCTTTGTGGCAATCATATTGTGCCATTAGAAATCTACCATTTGGAATTGTAAAGTGTTTAAAAGGAATGATTCCAAATTCCCCAGCTGTCTGGTGAGTGACAACTTGATGTGGCCTGGGGGGGAGGAAGAAGGCCATTGTTGAGAAAACAGTTAAAATGAACATTTTCTGAACAGATGCTTTAGATAATACTTTGATAAATGAGGTTAAAAACAAATAAAATATTCTGGGTGACTTCCAGAAAATAACAGATTAGTAAAACAAACAAACAAAACTCAAAATACAAAGACAAGAAATAGGTATGTGGCTGCTACTTAGCAAATAATAGAGGATTGTTCACAATAAAATGAATGAAATAGAGTCTGAACCAGCAAGATGAGACAGTTCTGCTGGCTATGGGAGGTGACACATTTTTTTTATTGCACTGCAGTTTTGCCAAGCAAGAGAGCTTCTGGAAGGCTCGGCTGTTCATTTTGATAGACTAAAATATTTGAGAATCCATTTTTATTTTTTCCCAAACCATTCAAGCAGCTCAGCTGCTGATCAAAATACAAAAGCATTGCATGTGCCCAGCAAGTGGATAATGAAAGCGATCCCTTCAGTTTAGTACCTTTGTCAGCAGAGTGTAGTGAGGAAAGCAAACAGCCAGCATCACTGATGACAAACTGATTTATGGAATTGKTTTTTTTTCATAATTTTCAGCATAATTATGACTAAAGGTCCCAATCCTGTGGCTGCTGAGAACCTTGTAGGGATGGCTGCTGGCTGGGTGCCCTTAGTACTCATTAAAAGCTCCTTATAGATGTGGTTTGGAAGCACACAGAATAGGGTCTGTTGGGATTATTTTTAAGAGAAGTTTTTTCCTCGGCCTTTAACAGGACCCATACCAAATAGCTTCTAATCCTGATTTCTTCTGGCAGACCTTTTATAGGTAAAATCAATATGTATAATTTGGGATAAAAAGGAGAAAATTTACCCCCAAATTCAGCATAACCTTTTAATTTTATCCTCTTTAATCCTTTGATAATTTTTGTGCTTCTCCTGCAGAAAAGCAATTTTGCTAATCACCTTTGTGCCAATTCCTGCATTCCTGACAATAGCGTGAACAGCTTCCATCAGTGTCTTTGATGTGGGAAAGACACACACACACATATAATCTGAAAACAATTCAGCTCCTTGGTTCTCAATGGTGAGCACTCTGCTTTAATAGAGTGCAAGTTCTGTGGAGGTTTCTAATCCTTTCTGCCAAACAGAAGAGACACAGTCAGGTAGCACACCTTATTCAGAAGTTAAAATAACATGTTACTTGCTCTCAGAGAAAATCAAAACAACTCAAGATCAAAAACAGATTCCGCCAACCCTAACGGGATAGACTTTCTACTCAGATAACTCTTGATCTAAGTGTGTAACAAGTAACCTGCTTTAATCCCTCAAAGCGATGGTGTTACAGATAAGTACTGTAGTAGCAGAGGAGGTGTCTTAAGTTTCAGAAATACACAAAAGCATTGGTTGGAAGGAAAAACAAAACAAAGAGCTGTCCACATGATTGTGTCTTTAGCTGGAAAGGTGTATTTGAGGGCACTGCAAAGAATAAAACCCCCTGGAGACAGTAAAAAAAAAATAAAAAAATTGACAGGCAGGTATTGAAATGGYGTTTCTTCCAAGCTGGATTTCATTGACTTACACTGTTAAAGCACAAGTTTTACAGGTATAAGCCCCCCAATTTTTAGCTTACCAACCCTGCAAGCCATGATGCTGGAATGGTCTGCTACATCAGCACAGAACCCTACCCCATTTTCTAGATGTTCAGAGTGGTCACGGGCATGAAAGCATTGGGATCTTTGACTGTAAGATTTGTGAAGGATGCATTATTGACTTTATGATTATACTGAGTCCTTTATTAGAGTATGAACAGTGTAATGGAAATAATCATGCTAAACGTACTGTTTTGGTAAAAGTTCAGAATCTTCCTTGGTTCTTGCTCCTGTAGACACCTACATAGGCACTTACTTCRGCATTGCTGGGAGGACTAGCGCCATTGTGTCCTTAGCCTGTGATGCACAGCTTTGACAGCTCCACAGCAGCCACAGTAGCTGAAACTATGCCTGAGAACAAGTGTATGCAGTTGCAAGTCCATTTCTCTTAAAAAACAAAGAAAATATCGGATGATATCTATGTTTTGGGCAAAGAGTAATTATTGTTGCTATGTTGTAAGGCAATTATCTGTACTAGAAAACAATGCTACATTTAAGAGCAACATATTGTAATTTTTTCTTCATATTACTTTGTGTCCCCTGTCTGGAGCATATTTGACCCTCTCCACGATTACTGCATGCAAACACGTTTCATCTTAGCCAAATATTTCATAGTTGTTTATGCCTTGGGTCACAAACTGGAGAGCACTAAGGCCCTGCTTCTACAGGTGCACTGGTCAATACCTTGGTCCTGGTATCCCAGAGGGTCACACTGCACATGTTACTTTCCACCCAGGCTCCTTCTGGTCTGCACCAAGTTGTCTACTTGGTAAAGTGGCATGGCCACAGACTGGAGACTAATGTACACTGATATATGGGTGTCACTCAGCGCAGGGAGACACACACTATGCAGATGTAGCCTCTGTACAGTAACAAAGCCTAAGACCAGAAGGGACCCCTTTGACTGTCTTAGTCTGATATCCTGAGTTAGGACTAGCCAGGTCAATTCCTGGTTTAAGTTTTAGTAGTCATGGTCTAGCCAGGCTCTCTCTCTAAAGGAAAAAAAMCCCTGATATTGTTTTTTTAAAAAAATCCAGTAACGGTGAATCTACCATAAATCTTGATAAGCTGTTTCAACAGTTAATTTTCTTCACTACAAAAGCACGCTTTATTTATGAATTTGTTTCCCATCACCTTCTGTCAAGAGATCTTATCTCTTTGTCTGCTAAACTGAAGATCCTGGTATTACCAGATTTTTCTTCCTGTTTCAGTGCTCATAAGGTATGATCACCTCACACCTTAACCTTCCCTTTAGAAAGCTAAATAGACTGAGCACTTTGGGTCTCACTATAAAACATGTTTGACAGTCCTGTAATCATTCTTACTACTCTTCTTTGAAACCCCTCTAGTTTTTCAACATCCTTCTTGAAATGTTGGCTGGACAAATTATTTCCAAAGCAGTCACAACAGAGTCAAAACCAGAGGTAAAAGAACCTCCCAGCTCTTGTTTGTTTCCCAGGACAGCACTAGCCCTTTGGTCACAGCACTGCAGAAGGAGCTCACATTCAGCTGATTATTCATCTTAATGAAGTCTTTACGGAATTGCAGCTTTGAAGGATAGAGTTACATCCTTTCAGTGTGAACTACATTCTTTGTTCCTAGATGTGAGACTTTACATTTGGCTTGATTGAAATACATGCAATTTGATTATGCCTAAACTTAACATAGGGTTATGCAGCCATAAGCATCCTTTGCCTCTTGCCCCATGCTTTGTGCCTTCTACAAAGCTTTGCGAATAATGATTTCAGATTTTTTTCAGGTTTCTAGTAAAAATATCAAATAGTGTAGGGTCCATAAGCTGTCTCTGTGGGATCCTACTAGAGAAAAACCAACTTGATAATAAATCTGTCTTTATAATAACAATTTAAGACGGAGAAGTCATTCAGCTTTTAATAAATTTAATGATTCAGACATTGCCGAAGTCTATTACAAAAGAGCTAAGTTTAATGTCATCAAAAAGATACTACGTTGATATAAAACTGCATTCACACTGTTTCCATAATTTCATTTTAAGCAAAATTTGTTACATTACCTCCCTTTCAATTGGCTACTTAAGTCCAGTACCAGATGTGCTGTTATTTCACCTGAGCTCAAACTTAGGTTGAGAAATTTTTAATTACTTGGGCCATCTGATTCACTCATCATAAATGCTGATAAAACATTTGCTGCCTTCTGGAACTTCCTTGACTTCCAGGATGTATTGAAACTCAGTGTAAATGGACCAGACAGTTCCTCAGCCAGCAGTTTTGAACCTCTCAAATACAAGGCTTCCAGAGTTGGTGATTTAGTCAGATGAATATTTGAGTGCTTGAAATTACACAGACAAGATGACCTTCTGGAACAAGATGCAAGTACTGTCTCAAAGCCTGTATGCTATGGTAACCTCATTATATGCTGAAATTTATTTTTCCTACTCCACTGTGCAAAAGGAGATGTAGACTGTGGTGGGTAAGTGATACCTGTTCAAAGCATTCTAGGCGGATGATGAACTTCTTATAATTTATCTATTTTTTAATTTTGAGGGGGAAAATTTCCCCAAGCATTTCAGGTTTCTGTAGAGTGGAAAGTACTATAAGAAAGAATAACACAACACTAGACTCATATTTTCCTGCTCCACTGTCTGTGGAGGGCTACTTTGCCATTTTGGACCAGAATCCTTCCGCGTTGTCAGTACTCCAGGCTCCTGTGGATGGCAACAATGACTCAGTTATTATGAACTGTTCTTTCGTGGCGGTGTGCTTGTATATATGCACACACACGTGTGAAGTGCGAACACTTTTCAGCCCCTACTCTGTGGAGCCCTGGAAGGGGGAATGGACTGCATCGAAGGGTCCCTGTGAAAAGCCAGCCTTAAAACCACTGTAGCAGGGCCTGTTCTTATGTGGGGAAGACCCTTTCTTTTATGTGGCCCAGGAATTTGGGAGCGTTGAAAACTGCTGTGCAGCACCAGATGACCCCTGCTGTCACTTCGTGGGTGACAAGCGCTCCTGACCCTGTTCAAGGATAATTAATGAGCATTAATCACCTTGCTGTTTCATCTTCCCTCGCAGGGATGCAGTGCCTAGCTGGGGTTGCTCCAGGTGGTGGAGCAGATGCTCTGGTTACCTGGGATCACCGTCCCCACCATTAATTGTTCACATTATTAATGAATACGTGGATCAGGTGATGTTACTAATCACAGCTCAGAAGAATACGGGCCCGTGTGCCGGGCTGCGGGGGGAGGTGGGGGGGGGGCAGTTGCGCAGGGGGAATCCCAGCGGCTCCCGTTAATAAATTAATTCGCTAACGAGGGTGGGCTCGGCGGCCCCGTGCCCCCTCCCGCCCCGGTAGCCACCTCCTCCCCCGGAGGGGGGGAGTGACAGGCAGCAGCTCCTGCCCCATGTGACTGGGGAGCGGCTGCCCCCGTCCATGGCTTGGCCTCCCCCGGGCAGCAGCAGCTCCGGCTCCCAGGGAGGAGGGGCAGGAGCTGCTGCTCCATGGGGAGGAAGGGCAGCCCCCGATCCCCCCAGGCGGAGGGGGGATCCCGGGCCGCCTCCCCCCCCTCCTCCTCCCCCTCTTCCCCCTCCTCCCCGCTCTGGGCCTTACCCGAGGAGCTGCTGCTCCTCATCTGCTCCTACCTGGACGCGCAGGCCTTGGGCCGCCTGGGCCAGGTCTGCCGCCGCCTGCGCTTCCTCAGTAGCCGCGATCTCCTCTGGAGGCGCATAGCCCGTGGCTGCCTCAACTCCGGCTTCACCCAGCTCGGCACCGACCTGTAAGCGCGGCCTTCCCGGCGGAAGGGCGGGGGGGAGGCGGCCGCGGCGGCTGGGAAAGGCCGGGGATGCTGCGGCCTAGCTGGTTGCTAAGGGGCGTTCTGCGCTCCTGGCGTAGTCGCTAAGGGGGGCTCCCTGCTGCCGTGAGGGGGCGGAGGGAAGGGGGGGGGCTATTCTCGAAGCGCGGCTGCGCCGTCTTTAGTATGCTCCGAGAGGGGCGGTGAGGGTAGAGGAAGGGCCATAGCGCCGGGCCCGCAGCGGGGCCGCCCCTGGGGGGGGAGGGACCGTGTGTGGCGGCCCCGGGGTGGTGGGGCCTGACCCCGGCTCTGTCCAGGAGGGTTGGGGGTTTGTGGGGAGGTGCTTCTTGTTCCCGCGAGGAAGCGGGMGAGTATGGCGGGGGCTTTCCGGGCCCCCTCCGCGCCAGGCCTGGTGGAAGCGGCGCTCAAGCGTTGGGGCCTGAGGTCCTCTCCAGATCAGACTCCTCCTAACAAAACACATAGGGTCGGGGGCTTCAAGCTAGGTGAGGTGGGAGCACGAGGAAACGGACAGAGCTGCCGTGTGCAGCTGGGGTGACTCCTGTGTACCCATGCGCCCTCCCCGCTTCTGAGCAGCGGTGCCTGCCATGRTCTCAAAGACGCCTCAGAGAAGAAGCTGCACGGGAGCAAGGCCTGGGCTGATGTCTTGGGAAACGGCTGGAGAGTGGGCTTACGTACATTATTAGGTGCAGGAGCCTTCGTGGCAGGGGGGCTTGGGAATACATGTTTTTTAGATTCTCCTGCTCACGGAGCAGCTTGGAGGTATAGCTGGTGATGACTGTCACAGAGAAAGTAACTCTTGAACTCTTGTGGCTTCTGGGTTTTAAGGGGTTGTCTGTCTTTTTTTTTGTTCRTTTTTCCCCTAGTTCAGCAGCACATCATAGGTTAAGAATAGGTGCRAGCCCTCTTGGCTTTGCTGTGTGTGACACCAGCATCCTTCTAGATGAAGTGCTTTTGGAGCTTGGGCCTTTGCAGTGGTTGGTAAGGACTCAAAGATTGCCTTTCCTCTCTCAAATCTGCTAGCGTACAAAACGCCACTCGGAGGCAGCCACACAATGTGGGCTTTCTTTACTACTTAAAGGATCTCAAGAGGAAGTTTATGTTCTCAGGATCTATGAATCCCTTCCTATGGTTTCCCTTTAGCTGCCAGCCCAGGATCTTGTTTGTCATCCAGTGACTCAGTATTGTTTCCATGAACACTGTGTTGACATGAATCAAAAGAAGGGATGTCAGGTTTTGAGGCCTATTTTGCTGTCTTGTATTGCTATCTCATCAATAGTACAGGCTTTAGAGAAACAATTATGGCTCCTGCTGTCAGGAGCAGAATTTCGGTGGTGCTGAAAATCCTTGTGTTGGATTTTCAGGCCAGCACTTCAACCCATTCAATGTTCACATGAAAGTTAAGCACARTCCCCTTGGAAGTCAGCAGGAATAAGCGCTGCAGAATGGCTGTGTGTTGGACTCTGTCTGCTGTGATATATGATTTTGTCTCCTGAGGAAATGAAGTTCTGTATTTTTCATTAAGAATAAGGTGATACTGTGCTCCTTCAGTTGCAGGAGGGATCAGGTGTACAGCAGAGCAGGTGCAGCGTATGTAAGGACCACCACTTCCCCCTGCAGAGGAATGCAGGTCTATAAACAGCTACAGAAAAGGTTTGCTAGGTCAGAGGGTTTAAGGGAAGGGAAGGCTGCCTGAGTATCATAAGCTCCCAGGGATTTCAGTGCTGTTAGGTTTGCTATGAACAGGGTTTTTTTTAGTAATTCTAGGATGTGCTTTTGTGCTGAGTCCTATTTTCAAGTTTTCTTTAAACAACTCTAGTACTGAGTGCTGCTTTTAGCATTGGTCAGCACTGCCCTGATCCTAGGGAGTTCAATCATGGGTAACACACCAAGTGACACTACAAGCTGGTTATGCAGGAACCTTGAGATATATCTGGAGGATGAATCCTTTAATTACTTTTAACTTCATGGAAGGCTCAGACAATCTTCAGTTCTTTGAAATAGTGTGCCAGATCTTATGAAGAGTACCTGAAAGCCAAACACTTGTTTTCCCTGTGTGGAGATCCAGCATCTGGGGCAGTTGCAGGAGTTTTGCTCCAGTAGGGTAGACAGTTCTGGCACCAGATAAAAGACAAGGACATATTGCAGTACCAGGGGGTCTGGGTATCTATACATTCCAGAAGAACCAGCATGAGTGCATGTGTTGAGTTGTGGTACAGCTGTAAAATATGTACTTAGCTGAAGAAGAGTTTAATAGTCTCTGTGGCAGCTTGAGGGTTTTAAATAGCCATGTCTCTACCATACCACTTGCTCCTCATGCATGTCTCCAAGATCAAGAGCAATCTCCAAGATTGCTGCCCTTGCAATTGAGGTAATAAGATTTGCAGAGACTAACCAACACAAGTTGGAGAGGGGGTTGAGGTAAGCCTCTGGGCACAGAGTCGTTCTTGCTAATAGTAATTCTAAGTCGGAACCTGGTAGGTTGCTCATTGAAGGTTAAATTTGAGCTGAGTAGGTATTTAAGATAAAATATCACTGGGTAAATAGAATGGTGATGAAGATGATGGATAGCTGGACCTTCTTGATAATTGTGCTTTCTTAGTGATACAGAGTGAAYCTTGAGTTTGTAAGCTTGGCTTTGACTCAGTCAAGAGCTGAAGCTTCTGTTGCACGTTCTGGATAACGTTGCATGAGGTGAACACTGGTKTTTGCTTTTAAGAGGCTTTTGTGCAATACTGTCCACAACTGAGAAAGCAAAGGCTGGAAGCATTTACAGTAAATGTACTTAATGAAATGACGTGCGTAGTTCAAACATTAGATCTTAAACTTATGGTCCCTGGGAGGCTGGCATAAATTAAAAACTAGTCTAGGGGGTATTTACTGTTTAAAACAAACAAAAAAATCTCAGAATAGTTTGATGATTTCTGCTGTTAAATGACTTTTGATAAGCCATCTGTTAATGCTTTGTAAATAGAGATAAATTTGAGCCTAGAGTGTAAGATAGCTGTGAAACTTATCCCCCCGCCTCCACTTCCCCATTTTTTAAAAGGGTGATTAACTTGAAAATGACACCATTTCTTTAAAATGTTGTTTCTGTTAGGTATATCTTTAGATAATTGTAACAAGAAGATCAGAGGGAACAGGCTTTAGCTTGTATGTGAAACAACTGTTTGTGCAGTCAGCTTGCTTATAAAACTTCATTATGCCGAAATAGGGAAGAGAGAAAATTTATAAGAAACWGGTTGCAAAACCCTAGCTTTTAGCAGCATGGAAAAGAGAAATTGTAGTATGCCTGAAACGATTTGATTTAATTTTTTAAATTATCTACTTCTCATACTGACTATCTATCTTTAAAAATTGCTAGCTATGGTTATCTCAGGACACATACTTAGGCTTAAAAAATGTTAAATTGATTTGCTAATGTTGTCAAAGGAAGATGTGGACTTAATCCCAGACACTAGCTGTTACGCTGAAAGGCATATTCACAACATTGACAATCTCATATTTGCCCTTCCTGGTAGATTCAGCTAATTGTGAGCTGTGGATGTAAGCGAAGTTAAGTATTGAAGGTATTGATTCAATTGTGCACTTGCAGAAGAAGAAGGAAGTTTGCTTTGAGCAATGTTTCTGTACACATCATTCCTTGGAGAGGGGAAAATCACTAGGTTTGCATCAGTGTGAATTACTGTATATTAGGGACAGCAGGACCTGACTTGGAAGGGTTCTTAAAGCACATTCTTAGTGTGAAAAGTGTGCTGTTTCCTCTTTGAGTCAGCAATAGGCAAATGCTTAATAGAATATTATGTCAGTATTATGGAAGTATAGAGTGGGTTTAAATGGATGTGGTTCTTGGCACCTGTCCTACAAGTCTTTCTATGTCAGTCTGCCATTTGTTCTCTATAGTCATGTTAATTTTATGTATAGACCTGTACTGCAACAAGATCTTGTCATGGGGATGGTAAAAAGATAGTCCCTATGCTGAAGATTTTTGCTTCACTTAGTCATAGGAGCAGCTGAAGCAAGAGTCAAGACCTGTCTTTGTGAYGTAAGGTGAGTGGAGCATTTTTTGTTCCAAAAATGCATGGCAGCATATCACAGGTTCAGGAACGCTTTCTGCAGCTGAACTGTAGCTGAGCAGTAGCACGAAGCCTTCGGGGTTTTGGTGAGTATAGTGATATTACAGTTGTGTCTGGTAGCCCGTGTCYGTTTTGCCAGCTGTTGTACGGGCCCAGCAAGAGCAGTCTCTGCCCTGATGAGCTTGCTGCCTAAATAGCCACGGTAAACAAGGGCTGGGAGGGGAAGCAGAGGCAGAGAGATGTCAACCAAGCTGCCCTCTGTGCAGCAGGTCAGTGTCAGAGCCAGGAATARCAGAGGGGGCTTTAAGTCTTCATCCAGTGCCTGCCTGCTGGACCACCTTGGACTGGAGAAATCRGAGAGGGAAAGAGCTCATTGCAAGGTGGCTCTTTATTTAAAGCATGGAAGAAAGGAATAAAATTGCAGCTGGGGTAAACTTATTTCCTCTTTGTTACAAAGGAATTTTAGAGGGCAAGTTAAAAGTTGCAACCTAAATAGCTTGACAGTGTGCTCTTTGTAATATATTAATAGCTGTGGTCAAAATATAGAAATGTTCCACTGCATGTTTTCTCTTTCCCTGTCTCCTGTTCTGCCTTGCCCACTAGAATCATGGTATATTCTTCAGTTCAAAGAAACAGATTCATTAATGGATGAATTTATCATCTTTGAGTATTTAAGAGCTTGTGTAAACATTTCTGTGAGTTAATAAAAGCTGTGTTTTCTCCAGATCTTGGAAAAATATATACACCTGCAGGAGCAGGAAATGGCCAATCTATGCAAGTCAAATYCAAATGCAAACTACAGCAATCATAGGAGACCTCTGCCTTAGTACTGGAGGGGGRGGGAGTGTGAATGCCTGTAAAGCTGCTTCAGTTTCCTTCATCTTTTAAAACTTGTTTTACCAAAGTTTCATTACTTTAGGTCAGAAATGAAGTAGGCAATGAACTGGTGCAGATGATGCAGAGGGGWATACTCTGGGGAGGGTATTGCAATAATGGCAAAAGCCTGGAATAGGGCACACAGCTATTGCTTCGTGCTGGAAAAGTCAGTGGTTTTTAGAAACTCCTGTTAGATTCGTTCCTATTCCGTCTTAAATTGATAGTTCTGGGCAGGATAGATCTGCCAGGACAGTTCTACAATATTGAAACTGYTTCTTGTTCTGGGAATGGGAAATTGTTTATAAGAGTTCTTTCGGGCCTGCCTACCCTTCCCTTAAAATATTCACAAGTTCAAAGTGGAAGAAGAATTTTCTCTAGTGCAGGGCTTAAAAAATGTGTGCTGTGCTTGTTGCTATTATCCCTGTAACCTGCATAAATGAACTAGCTGTGGGTTATTTCACTCTATCCAAATACTACCCTGACAGTCTACTCTTTCAAATCAGAATATACGTGACAACTATTCAGCAGCTGCAGGTTTTCTCAGATCTTCCCAGGGCTATGCATTTTTTGCAGCAGCCCAGATTTSATCTCCAAAAGCCTACCTAAGTCCCTGAGAGAGGCCAAATCCTGCCTGGAGTTTCTAGCCATGATCCCATTGCAATCACTTGTAAGGGAGAGGGCATCTGATGGCAGGGTGGTCTGATTGAGTCTTGGTGATGATAGTTTTTTGGGAAGCCTATGTGAAGGTGTGTATCTTTGCTGCATGTACAGAAATTTGCCTGCAGCTCTGGTTATTAAAGTCTGGCTTCTTCATGCAGGTGAATCGTTCACGAGAGCTGTGAGGTGGAGCGTTAAACCTGCACAGCCTGGTAAGGTCTAACTGAGATAGCGTAGACACACTAGAGGAGGCAAGGAACAGCGAGAGAACAGTCTGCAGAGCTCTCTTCCATCTCAGAGTTATTTGAACCCATGTCAAATAGGAAGGGGGGGAGTGTAGAAGACAGATGGAACCTGGCGGTAAGCTAAATAAGGGTCATGTGCAAAAGGAATTCAGGTGGAATTTTTGTCCTGGAAGAGACGTTTTGAAAGTTGGCCGACTTGTTGAGGACAGCAACAGGAGCTCCTGACATAAATAGCTTTTCCCTCTCGGCTGTCTGTTGGTGGCCTGTGACTTGCAACTGCACTGAGACCCTGCCACTCAACAGGTGTGTCCCGATTACACAAATAAGTGCAGTTGGTCCCTGTGTTAGCCTTCCCTGCCACAGGGCCAAGGTTGAAAGTGGGGCTTAGCCAYTGTGACCTATTTGTTCCTCTGTATGACCCTTCCAGTCAGGCCTGAGGCAGGCTGGTGACAGCTTTTACGCAGACAGCAGATTTTGTCCACAGAAGAGATTCRATCTCAGCAGGTCTCTGCAGACTTGCATTTCCAGATGAGCTCTTCAGCACTTAATATGTAGCAAAATGTGAAGGATGTTGGTGGGTTAGGATGCCCCATGCAGCTGGGAAAATACACAGTATGACATGTTGGTGTTATCTTCTGTAGCATGGTATATGTTGTTGCAGGCACCATTGCTTTGGCACATGCTGAAATTGTAGATGGCCAGTAGGRATCTCCCCGGGATGCAGTAAAGCACAGAAGCTCTTGCTATTGCAGAAATATAATTTCTGGTGGCAAAGGACTTTGGCTGGGGAGAAGATCACTGAAGGCAAAAGCTGCTGGAGGTGAAGCTTTAGGATGAGATGTACTTAGTCTCTGGCTGAGTGTTTCTTTCGTTGCTTTCTTTTGGGGCCCAGGCCAGCAACTGCCATGGTGGCTGAGGTCACCTGGGTCAGTGGTGCTGCGGCGGGATAGTCCCAGTCTCTCACTTCAGCAGCTGGGAAGTGGGATTCAGAAGGAATATTATATTTCTTTTGGTAACTCTGCCAAGAAAGAGAGGAAATCCATAATTTGAGCAACTTTTTTTGTAGGGTGGRGTGAGGTAGGAAGGGGGAAATGAAAAATCCTTCATAATGGGTTGCTTGGGATGGCTTTTATCCTGAAACTCTCTCTCAGGCTGTAAGAAATGTTCAGCTTCTCTTAATGTAACAAAGTCTTTTGTAAAGGGAGCTTCCATCAGGAGTGCGTGCAATTGGAAGTGTGTGTTAGCTCAGGTCATTTATTGCACCGTATGGTTTGGGATCCTGATAGAGTGCTTTTTGGATTAATTAGTTAATAACAGCAATAGCCTCGCATGTTCTGGATCATGTAACTTTATCAGCTGTTGATAATTGTGATGCCCTAGCAGAGGTGGTAAAATGATGGACTCTGATGGGCTTTGAGAGCATTTTGCTTGGATTTCATTGAGTTTTCACATTCAGTGTTCACTGGTTCCTTCATCCTATGTTTCCTGTCATCCTTCTAGGATGTTGGGCTGTACTTCAGTTGCTTTCCAATGCCAGACTATGTGGGTCCTGGTAAAAATAGCAGTCCTTCCTCAGTGAGTCAGCCTTCAGCAGTCTTGAAGTTCACTTTTGGGTGGCTTCTCTGAGAACATGAATGCCAAGATCTTGATTTCACAGAGCACTTAAGCATGTACTGAATTTTAAGCACGTCGCTTAGTATTTTGCTGGATTGCATACTAAGAAAGGTCAAGGTATTCATTGGCTGGTGGATAGTGGTCCCTCCACAGCATTTTACATAGCGTTTGTCTTCATAAAGTGGGTTGGTTTTCTGAATCTTTGGATGTTCAATCAGGTTGCTGAAGTGGGAGGTATTTGGTTAAGTCAGCCACTCAGTGTGGATGCGTGATGTCTGTGATTGTCTCAGGTCGTCATGGAACAATTCTTAAAGATTTGCATGTATAGAAAGTGTGTTGATCATGATTGAAGCAAAATGGTCTTTGTAGGGGAGAAAAGGATCTTTTTTTATCAAATGATTAAGTTTATATGGTGATGCCCTTTTTAACTTTCTAAGACTTGGGAACTGCTCTCGTGCATTGCAGTGCTGCTCATCACCTTTTTTGATGTATTCTGGGAGTTGCTCTGGGGCGTGCTGTTGAGGAAGCAAATCAAATTATCAAATTATATCTCAGCACTTGATTCCATCACTGGGCTTGATTTAACTTCTCTTCTGATATAGGGGGTCAAATGTCTCTGACCAACRCTTGAAAATCATTACAGTTCAGTCTCTGCTGCCCTGCTATTGGCAAAGGGGAGGGATTTATCAGTCCAATTTTTACATCCTCTTTCTCATGGCCTCCATATGTTCCGTCCCCTTTCTTGCCTCTATTTTGAATAAATAAAGCGTCTGGGAAATAAAAGGTGGATGCTTCTAAGACATATTTAAATTAGCTGGATTCAGAATTGCTATATGGAGGAGGCAGGCTGGATGAGTAATATATCTACTAACAGTACAACAAACAAAAAGACGAAAGAAACAAAACCTCCCAAAACCCCACCAGACCTCCCCCATAYAGTCCTCCCCACCCAACCCTCGCCCCTTCCAGACAGGAACTGTTGATTTGTGTGAAAGAACAAGGTGTCTGTTATGGGAGTAACTGCAATAGCAAACCGGTACTGTGGGCCAAGCCAATGTGTGACTCTCTTCTGAAATTCCTCTTTCAGCAGCATAAGGATCAAGACCTGTCCCTCAACTAGAAAAGTGACGAGCAGTGTAAGATGGAGACTGCTTTTTTGACCTTGGATTCACCTTTTTCAGAGCCTTGGAAATTACATCTAGTCTTAGTAGAGTTTGTGCGTGGAGCTCAGGATGTCTGGTTGGGCCAGTATGCTTTGGGAGGGGGTTGTGGCGTGAGTGCGTTTTCCATCACTGTGYGAGCTGGTGACTTAAAATCTGTACGTGGGGAGAACTTAACTGAGAGTTGAGTATGGGGAAGAGAAGTGTTTTGGAGTAATGAATGGAATTGGATGTAGGCGGAGAGCCTGAACTCTGTCTGGGAGAGTAATAAGCAATGGGGAGGCTGCTGGACCTGACCTGACTTTTCATTCCTCATCTCAGACACTATCTGGCCCCACGAGCTCCTGCAAATGCTCTCTTTAAAAAAGGAATTCCTCTTCTTGCAGCCTAGGCTAACTCTATAGTTTTATTWTTWTTTTTTTTTAAAGGGTTAGGAGAAAAAAAGAGCTCATAGCTTCCTAAATTCAGTTTTATTTGGTGTGGCTCTACTGATCATAAACTTACAGTTGCAAAGCTTTCTAGGGGACGAAAAGCTTTTCTGTGTGTGGTTTCTGTTTTTGTTTAAAATGGGTCACATGCCCAGGAATGCAGTCAAATTATAATGGTGACTAAGTGCCGGAAAGCATAGAAAAGGGGAGGGAAGGGTGAGCAGAAAAAAAGGAGCCTGAGGCTATGGAAGGAAGGCTGGGAAAATGAGAATCTGGCCAGGCCCCAGGGCCAGGTTAAAGATTCCTACACCCATTAACAACCACAGGAGATGTTTATTTACAGCGAGCTAATCTTTGTTTTAAAATGACAGACTACCCAAAAATCCCACTTTTGGGAAGTGGGTTGGGGGCATGGTAGGGGTAGGAGGAGGGAACTGGTTCTGATCAGGTACCAGTCCCCATCTCTCAAGGATCTTCCCTTCATCCTATGCATCTGGGAACATTGGCTGTTGAGAAATGCATGAAAGGGGGATAAACTCTTGTATTCTAGTAAGTGGTTCACAACCCCTAGTTAAAAAGGATAACTTCAAGTTTCTTCTTGTTTGTACTTTTCTGATCTTTTCTACATAAGCAGCTCCACCAAGGATATTGAATAATTAAGTTTATGATATGAGAAAGATGGGAGCTAAAGCTGCCTTTTCCCCCCCTCTTTAATCAAACCTGGATCATGAAAGCAAAACAGATGTTGAACAGCTGCTTGAACTGTTCGTGTAGACTCTAAAGAGACCTTGGTCCCAGGTCTCTGTGGTACCTGCCTTTTGTCACCTTTTGAGCTGTGTTGATCTTGGCTTGTCTCAGCTCGTCCCAATAACTTTGATTTGTATCCCAGCAACTGCTTATGAACTACAGTCTCTCTTTTAGTAACTTTGACTGTAAGTAGAGAATTTTCCAGCATTGTGGTGGAATTCTCTATCCTTTGGTGAGCTGCTGCAAAAGATAGTCCATCTTGGGGTGTGTGTGCATTGGGTGGTTATACAGATGAATGAATTTTATTTTTAGTTTGAACATGTCTTGATTTCTAATTATTGTATCTGGTTATGTGATTGTCAGGCAGGTGATGGTCTGGACCAGTTTCCTTACTAGTCTTCTGGCTAGACACACTCTTCTGGCTTCTAGTTTCAATGTTSTCCTGGCTAGTGTTTCCTCCATCTCTTCTTGTATGGTGTTGTCCTTATCTTAACTGGCTTTCTTTAGTCTCTATTAGAAGAGTGATGTCCTGTTTCTCTGGTTGTTCTGGTAGTTTCTTTCCGTGTCATCTTGGTTTGATTACATTTTATCTGAACTTGTGTTGCATTTAGTGTACTAGGTCAGGTCTTGATCAGATTTAAGGCTTGTACACTAGTGATCATCAGCTTTCTTTGTCGATAAGCACCCACTCTGCTCAGTGTTCCGTTCTTGTCAACTCTCATGAGTGCGCTTGCTCTAGTGTGGCTCAGGCACCATCAATGTTTGCCAGTTCATCATTTGTGGAACCAGAGTGAGAGCATACCTGTGACCMACTTGAGTGTATTTGTTGTCCGTATAGCGTCAGTCCTGGTTGCTAATCTCATCCCTCTTCCTTTGTCTGCAGAGCGGCTGGCATTCCAGTGAAGGAAAGGGTGAAAGTATCCCAGAACTGGAAGCACGGACGCTGCCGGAGGGAGACGGTCCTGAAATGGAAATGCAAGCAAGTGGCTTCTTTCTCTTCTACTTTGTTCTGTGTCAGCTGCTGCGGGGCCTTGGGTTTCCGTCTGTGCCCTGAAATGAGATGTTTCCTGCTCCTTGTGATCCACGCGGTCTTACAAGTGATGTCACTGGCCTGTTTTGGATGTTGCTGGCTAGCTGGATGTGGGGTAACTGGTGTTCTGTCTTGCCCTAGAGATTCACTCTGAGAGTTAGAGCTCCTCTCTTAGTAAGAGCTTGAATTTGGCATTGTTCTGATCTGTGCAGTTCTAGTCGGATTTAGCAATCTTTAGTACAGACTTTAAACTATTATGTTGCTATCTATTGCTGTATACCATGAGCGATTTTCTGTCCTGCTCTCACAATGAGCATGCCTTATGTGTCCCCTCAAAATGCTTGGTTTGTCTCCCATGCTTTATCCTGGCCCCTGATTTGGATGTACAAATCTAAAATGCTAATTGCCATTCTTCTGTGTTATGCTTCTTCATTCTCCTACCTTATGCTTCCCTCCTTCACTAAAAAAAAAATGCATATTTGACATTAATGAGAGGAAATTGTTGTTAAATTCTTGCTTGCAAAGGTGTACTCAGCTTTCAAAGCAAAGCATAAGAGAGGTCTCTTGTCTGAACAGCACATCTAAATTTTCAGCCTTCACATCATCAGACAGAAGGAGAAATGAGAAAGACTATGGTTTGTTAGATGCTGAAGAACAGTGACCTGC
Source organism: Oceanodroma leucorhoa (assembly GCA_030449065.1). Classification (NCBI taxonomy): domain Eukaryota; kingdom Metazoa; phylum Chordata; class Aves; order Procellariiformes; genus Oceanodroma; species Oceanodroma leucorhoa. The sequence continues at coordinate 522,551 of JASVER010000083.1, read as the reverse complement.
TACTGAGCTTTCATGCCTTTGTGTGCTGTGTAGATTGAAGCAATGGATAATGTGCCACTGCTTGTCTAAAGTCCTGGGAACAGCTGTAATGAGCAGAGTGGCTTTTGGTGCAGGTTGTATACCTGCCTTTGAAGTGCTTGTGACCATCTGTGAAGACAGGCTCTGTGGATGTTAGAGATCATTACTAAACCAGCTTCCCGAGTGAAAAGACAAGGACTGATTTAATGAGGCCCCCATCCAAACTGCATCCTCTAATTTTCATTTAGCCTGCTTCAAATTTGTTACTTCTCCTTATGAAAAAGCTATAGAAAAGGTAAAAAGCTAAACTGCAGCAGGAGGAGAGCCACAGAAACTGGCTGTAGTCTAGGTAAGCTGGATATTCACTTGCTTTTAGAGGACTGCGTAGGAGTGGAGGAAGGAAGGGGAAATCAAAGCCTGCCTAAAACCAAAGCTGCTGCTCCAAAGATGCCTCTTATTTTTTCCATGCATATGATCAAGTCCCAAATGAACATTATAACCTATGCTCAACTGCTCTGTCCATGTGACTAAAAGCCTGCTATTGGAGATGAATGCAGGCAAGCAGGAACCTTCTATCTAATAAGCAATCTTGTCCTCTTGCTTGTTTCTAGTCCCTCGTGAGGTTATGAGGTGTGGCTGTGCGTAATGGCTCTGCTGACACAGAAAATCATGACCTCTGAGGATGAATGATCTGCAAAAAAGAGGGAGACAGGTTTTTATGAGAAGCCCCCTGCTTCCAAAACAGTTTGTTCCTGAATAGCTTGAAAACTGAAAGGCTACTCTATGGAAAAGCTCTGGTTTTGCTTAGTGATTGCATGGGTATTGGTGCACTCAGTAATGACTGCAGAGTGGAAACAATTTCATGCATCCATGCCCCATAGGACACGAGCCCCATGTCTTCTTGTATCTGGCCTTGCCATATCCAGAAAGCCTATTTGCTGATTCTCTGGTGGCTACACAAAAGCAAGATCTTGAGCAAAGAGCACACTGCCTAAGTGTGCATTGTAGCCTGTTCTGTGTATTTTGGATTTGTTTCAAGAATAAATAAACCTCTTGTGATGACAGACTTGATTCAGACATTGCTTGAGTGTCTCCTTCTCTTCTTGGTCTCCCAGGAAGTGAAGCATATTTTCCACTTCAGTCTTCAAAATACTTTGGAACAGCTCTTTTAGCAGACCACTGCTCTTGGCCTGGAACCTGTCTGTGGGAAGCTGCCACTGTCCCGTAGATAGCAAGGGGCAGATAGGGTGTATGGGCTCTTCTGAAAGATGGGCAATGGACATCAAGAGAGGTTGCTCTGCAGTTGCTTTTGGCTCAGCAGCGGAAGAGGTGTGAATGTAGGAAAATACCCTCTCTACATGATGAGCACAAAGTTTGTGGATAGCCTCAGGCTTAACCTGCTGCTTTATGTATTAGCATACAGAGAATGCAGGAGGTGGAGGACTTTGTGTGTAGGAAGACCTGTGTTGTTTGATGTAATCTGCTCCCCTGCTCAGACACCTGTGAAACAGTGGCAGCTTTGTGGTCTCTGCTGGGCATCAGCAAATAATGTGCAGGATCAAGACTGACTGTTTGCACCAAGAGCCTCCTATTGAAGGCTCTGTTAGAAATGCTCAGCATAGCTCACAAATGCCTGATAGTCTAGTTTCTTAAGAAGTACAGGGCTCATGAAGAGGGGTCAGGGAGCCTTAAGTATTTCCTATCTAAACTCACTAGACTCTTGGCCATCTTCTCTTTCAGAGATTCCATGCTTCCTTTTCCTCAGCTCTTGGTTAGAAAAATGTCAGCAATGTGATCTGCTTTGTATGTTGCTGGAGAAGCTTCACTTCTTGGCTGTGCTACTATATTAAGCCCTGCTTTTGCATGTGACTAGCAGCTCCAACTTCACAGTTTTCTTGAATGGGCATTTACTTTTGTTGATATGTTTACATATGCAATCTTTTTTTTTTTTTTCCTTTTGTGTGTGAGGTTGTTTTGGTTTGTTTTCTTCTCCCCACCCTTGCACTCCCCCAACCTGCTGTCTGTTTGCAGTTTGATGCCCTGGATGGAGCTGGATGGCGAGTATCTCTACCTGTCTCAAGCAGAGAACATCCAGGCCTACCGGCTCTGTCCAGACGGTACAGGTTTGCAGCGTCACCCTCAAGCTATCTTCTCTGGCCACCAGGAGGACGTATGTCGCTTTGTTCTTGTCAACTCCCACATTGTCAGTGGAGGAGGGTAAGTTGGGTGAATGAAGGAGCCCAAGGAGTGTGGCAGTGAAGTTGGAAAGGTTTTGTGTAACTCCAGCCCAGAGCAGGGGGGTCAATCTTGCTACACAGCATCCTCGTGCTTGACTGTGTTCAACTGCTGCTGCTTCCTCTCTTATGATGTGGTTCTGTCCTGAAAAAGCTTCTACTACAGCAGTGGAGGAGATGAGTCTCATGCTGTTGACCTTATAAAGTGCCCTTTTCTCCTTTGAACTTGTGTAGATGTCCACAGGATTGTTTAATCAGGATTGACTGATCAGACAATCCTGACTGATGTGCAATTTTCATTTCTTTCCCTGTTAGGGTCAGAGTAGCTAGACTGTGTTCTAATATTCAGAACTGGTGGTTAACTGGGACCGCAGTGGTGCATAAAGCTTCCTAGAGACAAGTATATGTTTATTAGACCTACTGATATAATTGTGGAGAGGGGGAAAACTGCCAAGCATTCCAGCATACACACACTTCTCCAATTAATTTTGCATTTGACTGGCCTTTTTCAATTACAGCAAATGACAGAACTGTTATTTATAAAGTTTTAGCTATTAATATACACAGCACTTAAGCACAGAATTGGGAGATGCAGCATGGCTGTCTGCCGTGGATATCTTGAGACTCTCCCCTGTGAACTGTAGCCCAACATTCAGGTGAAAATGAAGGCATGCATTTAAAATTCCAGTAACTGTATTGGTTGAAAAAAGTCTAAATGTCTTTGTAGTTAATTCAAAGCACAATACTCTGCACGGCTACTCTGAAATGAATGAAAGGCTGAGGCTTGGACATGGGTAAGAATGACCTCTCACTTGTTCCCTTACTCCAGCCATTCRGCATCCAGCCAGAATTCTGGCAAGCTCAAAGCAGTAGGAGGGAGGAATGGCTGCTCTGCTAGTTTTTGCTGCTTAACGCAAAGTAGAAGGTGGAAATACAGCCAGGAAAATTTTCATGTGCAGCAGATCAGGCTTTGACTGGCCAGATGTGGGATTGCAAGAGAACAGGTGATGTGTGAGGAGTGGAGGGTTAATAATGCTGCATGAATGAATTTCAGCTCCCATAAGAAATCAGTCCTGGTCTTTTTGTGGCACTCCTAAGCCCTAATGGAAGGTGCGTGGCCAAGGGAGATGCAGCTGATACAGACTCCTTGCCTGGGGATTTGTTTTTCAGAGATGGAAATATCATCCTTCACAAGATCCATGGCTCCTACAGTGTCAAGTTCTCTGCGCATGAACAGGAGGTGAACTGTGTGGACTTCCAAGGTGGCCTCGTTGTCAGCGGCTCCCGGGACAGAACAGCAAAGGTGAGCAGTGATGTTCCAGCAGGTGCTGCTGCAGAGGTGACCTCAGAGGTCTTGTGCCATGAATGTTTAAGTGTCAGCAGAACAGTTGTGAGCCCTGTCTTGTGYGTCTGCAGGAGGAGCGCTGGATATCTTGGCGGAGGCTCATGTCTCTGAAAAGATTCTTGCTGTGCCAAGCTTTTAAGAAGGAGATTTGGCAGTACTTTATGACATCAGCTGCTGGTTTAAACTAGGAAGTGCAGAAGAAACTAGGCAGCTGATGTTTTGCTTCTTTCACTGTCTAACATCTGTAACGGGGATCGATGCCAGTTAGTCTGAAATTTGTCCTATGTATCTCAAGCACATCCTTGCTTTGTGATGCCGTGCTGCTTCACATACTCTGTTGTATATTCGATCTCTTTAAGGGATAGCATGATGTCTTTTCCAAATCTGTGGGGTTGTGGTTTATTTATTTGTGGTTTGGGTTTTTGGGGTTTTTGTTTTGTTTTTTATTTTTTTTTTTAATTATTCTTTATGGTTCTTGGTTTGCAAACCAGGAGTGAAGTTAGACTATGAATGCTGTTAGCTCCCATTTTTCTCTTCCAGTTGGCATCGCTGAATCCTGTCACATAATTTTTGACTATTTCTTTTTGAGGCAGGACCTTGTTGATTTTTTTTTTTTTTTTTTTTTTTGTCCTTCTGGATCTGGTTGGCAGTGCTBTGTTCCTACATGGACCTGGAGAGTTGTTCTCCTGAGCTCTAACCAGCTCTGTTTTACTAGTCTAGGAAACTCCATGTAGGTGTTTCACCCTTGTCCTGCTAGCGTGATGTAGTACCTCTAGCATCTTCACAACCACTCGTTTCATTGTTAGAAGTTGTTGCTGTATGTTGAAAGCTTTGGCTGTTGCTCAGGGTAGGCTGGTGGATACTCTTTGTCCCTGGTACATATCGYAGAGCATTAATGGAGGTAAGAGGGAAAACTGCTATTCCTGTTTTACAAGAGGGGAAGTTGGGGCAAAGAAAGACTTAAATACCTCTTTCAAGGTTTTATAGGAAGTGTGTGGTAATGGGTAACTATCTGACAGGCTGCTGAGCAGCATGACCCTGTCTATTCTTGTTGGTCCCTCCGTATGGGTGTACTCCTGGGTAAAATCACTCCCAAGTAGAGCAGTGTTCAGATGCAAAGGGCACTGTTGGGAATGCTGCTTGACTCCTGGGAGCAAGGCCTTGATGCTGCTTTGTCTCACATTTAAGCAGGGCTGCTCCTCTCTGTTCTGTGGAGCCTCTTTGCTGGGAGAGTGCCGCCTTGCTGCTTCCCTGACAGCTGGAGGACAGACCTCCCCGACCTTGAGAACAAATTCCTGAAGGCCAGAGAGGAATTTAAGGCTGTTTTTCTTGGAACTAGTGTGAGATCTTGCCCACCCAGTGCTCCCCACAGCACAGGCTCTAGGGATGTTCACCTCTTATTTTTTTATCATCTCTTTTGTAGGCTGCCTTGTTTGTGTGAATGAGACTCTTAGAGGGTGGAAGGGAATCCCTACCAGCCTTCTAAAGGGGCTCTAAGTGTCTAAGCTATTGAGGGCTCTGCTGAGTGTTGATTAGGACTAAGCCCTGAAGAGCTGCTAATGTACATTCCTGTGTGATAGGCACCAGATAGTGTGCTCTGAGCAATATTTTTAACCTGTAGGAGATAGGGATGCCTTAAAAGAGTTAAGCTTTTCTGCTGCTTTTGCTGACACTAGGTGCTAAATTCCCCGCTGACAAGAATAGCCTGCAATCCTGGGCATTATCAACAAACAAACAAATAGGGCACTCCCAGCTTTGAAGTCTTGAAGTGAAACATTTGGGGGTCCGTTACAGAGAACTGGGGGGCTCAAGTCCTGTGGGCCAAGAATGAGGGCAAAGTGGGGAAAATGAGGGCCACAAGCAGAGGCCCCAGCAAGTATCTGGGGGACTTTATTAGGACCCAGAAACAAAGGGGTGTGTGAGGTGAACTGGTGGAAGGGGATGTGCATGTATGCACAGATGGGGGAGGGAAGAGATTCTCTCACATTGTCAGTGAGCAAGGGGGGCCTGTTTGAAAATAGCCTAAGAAACTTGGTCGAAAGGGGGTGGGTTTATAAAAAACTATTTTACAGGATAGTGAACAATTAATTTTATAGATAATATGAATGGAAATTTTCCAGGGATGGTACAGAGTCTTCCCACACTGTTCAAGAGAACAGCAGAGMTTTGAACAAATCCCACTTCTTGTTTATTTAACAAGATGAGAAATCTCTGTGTTGAGTGCTGCCCTAGATAACATGTGGTAATGGGGATGCTCTCTCTGTTACCAGTGGGATGGAAGGTCATACTCATAAGCTGAATCTTTGTGTAACTTTTAAGTGCCTGTTTCTGTCAGTGATTGAAGTCTCTGCTCCTCAGAAATAAATTAATGGGAATTCAGGGAGAGGATTTCAGGGAAGGTGAGCATGGCAGTTTTGGCAGCTCTTCCAGCACGTTAGCAGCGTGCATCCTACCTTCTGCACCTTCTGGGTGATGTGGCATAACATGCATCTCTCTCTTTAGGTTTGGTCCTTGTCCGCGGGCAGAGTTGGGCAGTGTCTACATACAGTGCAGACAGAGGATCGAGTGTGGTCCATTGCTATCAGCCCATTATTAAGGTAACTGAGATCTCTTTATTCCCAATTTCCAACAGAGAGAAGTAAAGGAGTTGGATAGGCTGTTTGTCTGCAAATCTCTCTGAGGCACCAGTGTGACACTTCAGGGACTTTTGATGTGGGTGGAGGTCGATCAGGTGCTTGTGCCTGCACAGGAGCTCAGGGAAGAGCATGTGGTCTTTGTTCCCCAGCTGAGTGATCTCCTCGTAAAGAGGCTGTGAAAATGGCCCCGTGTTCCTGTTACTGTCCCGGGTGGGACCTGTTTGGTCCTACTTGCAGAGCGAACTCTGTGACTTACTCTGCCTTGCTAATTAGAAGCAATGAGCTGGATCCTCTTGAGGTTTTCTGTACTGAAAAGATGCCAACTTGTATTCTCATCCTCTGGCAGAAGAGATGCCAAGAAAAAAAGACCCTGCTTTTTTGCTTGGGAAGCTAGGTTGGAGCTGTGTGCAGTGCTCAGTTTTCGTGGTAAATTGAGCGTGCTGGACTGGGAAAGATGGAAGTGGGGTTCAGGGATGAGGTTTTCCAGCCTCTACTGCCTGTAGCCCTGTGCTTCTAGTATGGGTGTAGTGCTACAACTACAACTTCAGCATGGGAGGCAAGGACAGTGCCTACACTAGTGTCTTCCAGGGCGTTTTTCAAAGTGCTTCTGTTCTTGAGAAAGTGAAAATTTGAAAACTTAAACTCTTGCTATTAAAATCTTCCACTGGCCAGCAATGATCTGTCTCTTTGGTGCACTGTTAACCTGGTCTTCTGCATGCAAGAGAGATTCTTCCTCAGCCATCCTCAAGGAATGGGGGGAAGAAGAGCTGTTGTTGCTGTCCATGTGATATCTGCAACTAGTGAATGTTAGGCTTGTGCAAAACCAAAATACTTCCCACAACTGCTGTCCTCATTAGATTTCCAAGCTTGTTTTGCAGGCAGCAGAAACTTACTGGTATGGAGCTAATGGTATTATCAGGGAAATGACCCTCGAGGCCTGCTATGATTTTGCCGTTCCCTCGTCCCATTGCTCCAAGTGTTTGAGACAGATAATGTTTTTTAAGAAGTGCCATGTGCATTAATGCTGCTGCAAGATGTTAGATAGAAGCCTTTTGCTGTCTTCCATGCTTGCAAGGGCCTCTTTTCTAGCAGGCAGTGTCTGGCTCTAGCACCATGGCTGGTTAGAGCCCAGTGGCATGCTGCTTCCTACTCCTAAGTGATGACCTGCTGAGGTGGCCTCTTGTCAGGACAGTGTTCCTCTCCCTGGTGTSCACGCTTATGCACACTCTCTGTCACAATATTTACCCACTGTCTCCCCACCCCCCCTTTCCTCCCTGCAGAGTGATAAATGGGAGGTGGTGGAACAACTACCCCATGAACAAGTGGGCTTAAATTGTGCACTCTCATTTTTTTTATGAGAGTGTGGACCGTACCAGCCTCCCCCGCTAGCCCACCCTACTGCCCCCCCTTACCCCTCCATATTTTGGGGAGGGGGGTGGAGAATTAGAGCCAATTAGCCACGTCATTAATTCTTCAATTTGACGGCTGATATAGCAGGGCCTGAAACACGCTGCTGACCTCGTATAATGGGAACCCTGCTCCTTAACATATTGACGATGGGAGAAGTTAATTAAAATTCCACAGAGAGAAGGTGTCGGCTAACCTATAAACCTGTCGCTTCTCAGAACAAATCGCAGCCATCCTAGAAGAGAGAGAGGATCAGAGCAGGAGGGCATGTGGTGGGGGAGGGCCAGGGCAGGGGGCAGGGGAGATGAATTTTTCACTAATAGGTTTTATTGCTTGCTGTCTAATGAGGGTGAGTATCAAAAAGATAATATCTGGTTTCTAGCAAGGTCTGCTTTGGGGAGCTCTGTGGTTTCTGTTTTATTTGCAAGAGCCCATATTTCACCCGTATGCATTCCCTATGCACTTGTGTGTGAAGCTTTTCCTCCCTTGCAGTCCCCATCCTTCTCGCTGGAGCTTGGATGCATTTGTTCCTCAGTGAGGCTGAACRTGGCCTATAACCTCCGCTTCCTCCTAAACATTTGACGTGCCCTCCTGATTCTCCCTTCTCACTTGTGCTGGTGTAAACTGAGAGCTCYTCCATAAGAATGGATAGTTCTGCTAGTGTAGAACTGTAAAATCAGACTCCAACCACCTGAGTATTTTGGCCCATCATTGCTGAGAACCCACCAGCTCTCTCTACTATGGACACAGAGCTCAGGAACAGCTCACAGCAGTTGTGCGCAGTGGCTTAGAAACAGAGAGGGCTCCTTTAGCTCTAGCCATTTGAAAGTGCTTTGGAGAGGCTGCAGTTTCCTAACCTGGAGGTTTGCCACGATTAAGACTCTCTAGAGTAGTCAGGGTTGTATTCTTACTGAACTTCAACTGTTAATGGGCAGGACTGAAACTTTTCTTCTTGCTTTTCAGGGGTATCTCCCTCTGCATGAAACTTCCTTAGAAAGTRTCCCATGCGCTCCTGACCCACAGAAGGGTTTTCTGCTGTGTCTGCTGTAGTCCTGCTCTAATGGGCAGTGCCTGTACGCCCAAACTAAACTTCAGAGACTTGCGCTCTTAAAGTGCGGCTCCTCTGGCTTCAGGCATCTCTTTTGGGTATTCTGCTTTGATTTGTCCACAATTTCCCTGTGGCACTACAGAGATCCTCCTGCAGATGTGTTGAGCTAGGGAGGAGGCTTCCTTGTTCTTTGTGTAGTGATGCTGGGCTGGATGCTCAGAGGGTCTGGAAACAGGATGATGCCCATAAGGGAGATTAAGTAGGATAAAAGGCAGTAAAAGGGTACCACGAGTACTGGATCTTCTCTTTTTACTGTGCAGGGGAGAACTGTGCTTAGTCCTTTGTATAACCTTTTCAGCCATGTAAGTGCCTTCACATCCATGTGTGAGCTTCATTGCTTTGGGGGTGTGCCCTGCAGGGTAGCGGGGATGAGGAGGGCATTGTGTTCCTTCTGGGTTTTCAGCAGGTCTTCTGCATAGCTCTACTGGTTGGTGTGCTTGGGACAGCAGGTCCCACATTGCCTGTCACATCAGGGAATAGAGAAGAGTCTGAGAGTATCCTTAAAATAGGGTGCCTCAGCTTGCTCCAGCAATTGTTTTAATTGGTCTCCAAAGCTGTCTTTCTCCATGGATTAGTAAAATGCTGTACTTACAGAGAGGCTGTGTACCCTAAACTACGTTTCTTAGCTGCTTGTAATCCCCTTCCCCCCGAGTTCATTTGCCTTTTGAACTCTGCGTCATGCAGATGTTAAACTTTCATTTACTGGTGCTTACTGCAGTGACTTATGTGTGCTCAGGGACCAGGGCAAGCCTGAGTGCAATGGACCAATTCAAATGTGCAAAGCGAGGCAAACCCAGGGGTTTCTAGTGGAATAGTGGCACCTTCGTGCTTTGTGATTCCCTGAGGTGGCAGTAGCCAGGGTAGAGAAGTGACCACTGTACACTGTTTAATTTGAGGGATAGGTTTATGGAGAAAATGAGGTCCAATTGCCTGGCATTTATGGCTGCAGAAACATAAGGCTTATGATATACGTTGTGCTACTGAAATGTTCCTTTATTTAGGGGAAAATTTGTTGCAGGTTTTTTTCCATAATGATAGAGAAGCTTGTAAACTGGAGGGGAAAGAAAAAAGTGAAACTTGATGTTAAATTCATTATTAATCTTGGATTCGGAAATTCTTTGGTGCTGGATTTAAAAAAGTATTCAAATCTAAGCTGGCTTCTCCTGATGGGTCTGGCCACTGGCATTTGCTATTTAGATTTTAAAATATTTATCATGAGAGCTGGTCTTCCCTTGTTATACTCAAAGCGTGTCGGATTTTAAACCAAGAAAAGAGGTGATGGAGGCACAAAAATGGTTTTCAATGTGCAACTATAGATAGAGAGCTAGGAAACCTTTGGTGCAATCTGGGGCAACGTCAGGCAACCGTAATGTGCCCTAATGTGGCAGAGGTGTGCTTTGGGTGTGCAAGCCCAAAAGACAGTCTCTCCTTTTCCAACTTGTGTCATTGGTCTACTGCAGTACATGACCTCTCCTTGTAAATGTTGCCTTGGTGAAGTGCAGGTTTACTCCAGAGAGGTGAAAAGTTTGTACAAAGACTAGTTATCTGCATTGAATGTTTAATTTAAAGGAAAATGAGTAGTTCTGTGAGCAGTTGAATTTAAAAAGCCAGGCTTGCTCTCTCTCTTCTATTTATGCAGTGTTGTAGTTGAGATCTGACTCCTCTATTTTGACATGCTAATTTGAATCTCTGTTAACATAATTGCCTCTCCCATGGAATATTACGGGGAAGTAATATCTGGGGAGACCTGTGCCCTTGTGGACAATCTCAGACAAATTGTAAAACATACCCAAAACTTGCTGGGGAAAGGAAGGAAGAGAAGGGTTACTGACAGGCACCTTGACTGAATGGGTCTCTCTTCCATTGGGAACAATTAAAATGATTAATTTTGAAGGCTTCTTTTTAATGGTTATCTGGAAACCTTGTGTGAAGGTGAAACAATCTGATCTTGCAGATTGCATTAGAGCAAAACAACGCACTTGAGTCAGAGCAACTTTGCAGTGGTTTCAACTGTACAATTGAAGTCCTAACATGCAGCAGCTAAAACGCTTGATAGTGTTCCCCCACCCTCATTTCTTGCTCCACTTTTATCAGCAGATATCCCCTACTGTGTATCAAGATGAGCTGTTGGTTGTAGTGGTGCTCTGTTTTGACCTAGCTTTGTGTAGTTAACCTCTCTGAGTCKGCTAGGACTTGGGACAAGTAACCGGGTTTTATTCTGGTTTGTGCATCGCCAGCAAAATAGCAGGCAGCAATAGCTCTGCTGACCTTGGGGATCTCTGTAGAGCCTGGTTGGTTTGAATAATTGAGAGGGGACTCTGACTTGCAGCTGTTTCTTAAGCAGGGACAGGAAGAACCTGCTCAACTGTGAGGTCCCAGGGTGGACTTGCAGAATTAGTGGTGGCATTAACTACTATCTCTTACTGACCTTGGAGAGTTATCTGGATGCGGGTTTCTAGATATATGCAATAGTCATAACTGACTTGGTGCTCTTTCACCCCAAAGCTGAAGAGCAGGAAATGAGTATCAGTTTCTCCCCTCTGGAGCTAAAATGACACCTGTGTCCTATCCATGTGCCATGACTGTTCCCTTGATGATGGGAGGAAGGAGATCTTGTTTTACCTTCTTAATTGTGTGATAATGACTCTATTTGGTCTTCTTCACATGGGTGAACACGTGAACATACATGTCCCTTTTCCCTCTAGAAACAAACACGTATGCAAACACTTCTATAAGTTGATAAACTGTGCAACTTACCTTTCTTCAGTTTCTTTCCTTTGCCCTCTAAAGCTCACATGACTGATGACGTGCTCCCTTTTTGTCACTTTTGGCCAATACTTTAATGTGTATATTTTCTATGACTGTGTGAATTGGCTCACTAGTGGTTGTGGGCAGGTGAGCAGGCAGGTTTTGGGAGGCAGTAGCTAACTAAGTTAGAATGCGGACATCTGTTTCTAATCTGGTGGGGCTGTGTTGCATATTGATTTGAATATTTTTTTTTTTTTAATCCCCCTGCAGTTTTTTCTCATCTTTCCCCTTGCTTGAGGGGAAAGTCTGTCTCTGAAAGCTTGGGGGAAGCATCTTTCTTGTGCTGCTTGGTTTGCACAGGAGAATCCATGTCTGTTTAATCGATGTGAYAGAAGAAACTTAGTTGAGAGGGGGCTGGCAGCCTTATGGTTTGAGGTTTCTATTTCCAGTTTGCGATCATTTTCTCTATTTTTTTTAAATTCGCGGGGGGAGAAAGTAACTTCACCAGACCTTGGCTGCTGTTTACCTTTGCTCGGCTGTGCAGTGTGCCTTTGTTTTTCCACCTTTGATCAGTGTCCTGCCAACAGATAATTTAGCAATTGCATCCCAGGGTGGAAGTGTGGAGTTAATGTTAAAATTAGGKTTTTTTTTCCTTTCCTAACTTCTCTGGCTGATGGAGCAGAGAGGGGGAGAGGGGAGGTGAAGGGGGCCATAAATTCTAGACCTGGTGATTCTGCTCCTTGTAGAGAAACGAAAGCCTCTGATGTCTCTTCAGCACTTTCATTAACATTTAAATTAAGGGTTTGTTTTTCAGGCAGCTTCAGTCGCAGCCCTTTCATAGCCTGACACATGGAGGCTGTTCTCTCTCTTTCTCTCTCTCTTTTTCCAGCTTGCAAATCAGTGTACAATAGTAATCACTACCGTATTTTTTTTCTGATCTCTCAGGAGGGCAGCGACCTGACAAGCTGTACCAGAGGTTCAAAGAGAATCAGAAACTGAGTGCAAAGGTAGATGGGCAGGAGGATGCCAGGTTTCATTCCTACAATTAGAGCGGTGTCTGTTCCCTCCCCTGCCTTTCAAAGGGCTGCTTTTGGGGGCGGGGAGGGACAAAGGAGGACGGACCTTTCTTGCACGGTGAGAGCCCCAGGTGCAGATGCCTCTAACCAGGCTCAACTTCTACTGTTACTCCTCCCAGATGAGGCCGGAGGTGTCACTCAGAGCTCATGCCCTGAGGTGGGAAGCGGAGCTGTAGTGTCCTAAGATAGCAGCCTAGCCCCTCTAAAGGAGTGTTGATTCACTCTGAGGACAGCAGGAGGCTGGTCCTCAGCCTGCCATTGGCATTTGAAAGGAGGGCGATAGTGGAGGATATTGCCCTGAAGTAAGAAACTCACCTCTGTCTTCTGTGCTGCAGCGCTGAAGTCATGTCTGCTCTGAGCACTGTACCTTATTGTAACAGTAAAGGAGATAGCTGGTTTGAAGTGTCCATTTGGATCTTGGCTTAMAACAGCCTAAACCAGGCCATGCCTTGCTGTAGCTAAGTAATTTCTGGTATAGGAGCTAGTTGGTTTAACATCAAGAAGAAAAAAAACTGTGTTCCACCTGCTTCAACAGTTGTGTAAGCGCCAAGGAACAAGGGGACAGTTTTAGGAATGGCAACGACTTGCAGTGGAGAAGCAGTATAGTAAGATTTATGTAAACACATGAGTCTTTGTCCCAAAGCTCTTTTGGAATCTAACTTCTCATCTCCCACCCAGTTGGTCACCACTGGTAGGCTGTTATCTTCTGCAGGGTCTCTGACAGGTGTTGGGGGACTCYGAGTAGCACTGAACTGGTGTCTTTCATGAGCTAAAAGTGGATAAAAGGCAGAGGAAAATGAGCCAACACATGAGCAAAGTGTTTAGCATAATGAAACCTGCAGCTTGGTTGCTCGGACTGTCACACTCTTCATGTCTTTGCTCTACCACCACCCCAAATTTGCTTGCCTTTCTCTAAGAGCTTGATCTAGATGGTCTTTGAAGGATGCCAACAGGATGAGAGCAGCAAGCTGGCAATGGGATCGGCAAGGATATTCCCTATATGCTGGTAGATAAGGTGCATAAAGAGGGGTGCCAGAAGTTTCTGTTTCTTCAAGATTGGTCTTATGTGTGCCGGTGATGGCCATGATTTATACCATGTGGCTCTTCTGGAGGACCTAGTTCAAAATCATGCACTTGCAGAAGCCTCCTATATATGCTGGAAAATGTTTCTGTTCTGGGGTGTGGATTTTTTTTTGTCCTTTTGTGTGAACTATCACAGATTGTAGTCTGTCACTTCTTGTGTCACTGTTGTCAGGTTGAAGTATCGTGTCGAACTGTTCTGTTATTGAGTGTATGGTGATGGCTCTCAGACAGTGAGTGATACAGAACTTTTCAGGGGCAGGTGATCTTGTCCATATTCCAAGTGCTCTGGAGCTGTGTGGTGGGATGTGCTTCTGTGAGCCCATCTGCCCCATGCTCTAACTGTTTTCTACCACCCATCTGGTTGCTCTGTCACTGCAGGTGGGTCCTAACTCCTCTCTGTGAGAGATTTCTGCATAGTCCTAAGAACTACCACCATCAACGTCATCTTGGTGTCTTCATCCTGTACAATGCAAGGGAGATTCAGAATGTCTGCTCTGCACTGCTGGCACCCATCCACTCTTGCAGGTGCTTCAGCTTTTGGAGATTCATAGGTTCATGCCCACTGAGTTTTTCTTCTTTAGGGCCCAGTGTTGAGTGGTGCCGAGTGTGTTTCATGAAGCCCACAGCCTGTGGAAACCAAAGCTGTCGGGAATGGGGAAGAGGATGCTTAGTACTTGTCACACAGGGTCCTTGACTGTGACTCCTGAGCTACCTCCAGTGTTGCTCAGTCTGTAACTTTTCAATGAGGAAAGCTTTTAATTTAAGCTCTCCTGAGGCTGGATGCCAGCATGGAACCTAGCTCAGCTGCCCCAGCGGTATTTGGGGCAAGTGTGCCACAACACTAACTGGGGTAACTCCTACTAAATTCTCTTCGGAAGCTCCACTGTACTTATGGGTGGGGAGAGTGGGGGGATGCCTGCCCTCCCACCTTCCCCCATGTTGTCTCAAAAGGCCCTGGTGCATCTTTGATTAGGTGTATGTCAAAAGAATTTCCACATCGTGACCTTAATAACTGGGGTTGATTGGCAGGCGGTCTGCGGAGAGGGAGCAGCCTGTCCCTTTCATCTCCCTTGGTGCCGTGCTGGGACAATGGGCCAGCATATTTTCCTTGTTGTTCCTCATTTGAAAAGGGTCTGGTATCTCTACTAGGTACCTGTGACATGGGGGTCTTGATTGGGGTCTCATAAAGGGCCCTGTCAGTGTGTCCAAAGGCCAGGAATACAAAGGCGATCAGTGGGTGGGGGTCTCAGCTGACCACTGAAGAAGGGAGGGGAGGGTCCTGGAAGCAGTGGAGGGAGAAGCAACCCCTGATGGGAGACCTTAAAGGGGGGAGGGAGGGAGGAGGCGGCCCATTTTTGTCCCGAACTCATCAAGCACATCTGCAGAATTGTCCCAGCCGCTGCCTCCCAGTTTCAAAAGAAAATGATCGTTTGATAAACCGTCCTGATTCACCACTTTCTCACAAGAGAGGGAGACCCACCTTTGACCTCTATGATTTCACATTGGGCCCAGCTACCCCCCATCCAATTGCTGGAGAAACTTTGAAATGCATCCCTTGCGCTCCCTCTCCTTCTCCCTCCTTCCCTTTACTCTCTCTTCCTCCCTCCCCTTTTTTTTTTTTTTTTTTTTTTT